>JACBWW010000002.1:10350947-10391456 GCA_020086605.1 Lanius collurio
CGGGAGGCGGGCGCTGGGCGTCCGCTCGGGCCCCGCGGCTCCGGCCGCGGCTGCTGCTGAGCACAGCCCGGGCCTGCGGGGCAGGTTCCCGCTCCCGGCGGCGCTGCCGCAGCGCAGCCCAGCCCCGGTGTAACGCAGCGCCCTGCGGAGCCGCGGGCGCTCCCGCACCGGGCCGGACGCCGGGAGCCAGGCCAGCACAGCGGTGTGTGTGCCGGCTATGGGTACACCCTGAAACGAGTGGGGTGAAGTAAGTAGCTGTGAGATCTGCGCCTTTCTTCCTAGATGGCAAGTGCAGAAGATCACGACTTAAGCTACTTGTCTGTGCCTTCGCAGGAACGCTCACCTTAATGTCCCCAACAAGCCAGCCTACAGAAGAAAGAACAGCCATTCCACTTAACTCAGACCTTTCTGTTTACATCCGGAATGCTTCCTACCCACCAAACCTCCTGCCTTCTTCAGTTTGCTGTTTCCCTGGCTTATCTCTAGTTTATATGCTACTTGCCCTTTTTGTGACTGCATCGGTTAATTGAGTGTTACAACGTCGTTGTCGTCGTCCTCTTGCAGAATCTCTCTTAAAAGAGACAAGAGGACAAGCAGACAATGGAAAGAAAAAGACAGCAGATAAGAAAGGCATTCCAGGTAGCAGCTGGCAGTATTAGCGGTTATGTCTCCTACTGCTAATTGGAAGAGTACCAATAGTGAATTACCAGGCAGGATATTGGCACCTGGTGAATCAGCCATAGCATTTCCCACAGGATATTGGGCTTTCAAAGGCTGTCTCTTGTCCAAATACTTACAAGGGCTCATCCTGTGTTCAGACATAAAATGAATGCATAATCCATAGTTGCCTTTTAAGGCCAGAATGTAAAAGTCCTGTCAGAAAAAAAAGGATTTAGAATGATGCCAGAAAGGTCTAGAGATGGATAGGTCATTGCTGGAGGTGGAGAGGTGTAGCCTATTGCTACAATACTAAGAATTAAAAAAGCAAGCAAGCAACCAACAAGCAAACAAAAAACCCTAACCGAAATACCCCCAACCTTTAAGAGAAATACCATTTAGCTTCCAATTCAGGCCATAAACCAACCTCTAAGAAACTAAAAGTACTTTCCCAAGGTTTCTTGCCTCAGACCATGCTCTGCCACCTTCCTTGGAATGAAAAATCTGGTGATAGCTGGTGACTGAACTTGTCAGGGCGCTATGATGCTGTATGTCAAGGCTCAAGTTGAAGTGATGATGAATTGTTTCCCACCCATGTGCTTCCTCTTTATTCTATGTTGTGCTTAGTGGAAACGAGCATGAGGGTCAGTTTCTGGCTTTTCAAGGCTTTGTTTTTCTTTTTCCTGGGGAGACAACAGCAAAAAGGACTATGATGGTGATTTAGGTATTTTTAATGTAGAACTTATGTACCAGAGTTCATTTGGACCTCTGAAACATGAAAGATAAATATGTATCTGAAAGTAGTAAATAATTAATTGCTTATTTTCAGGGAACCACTGATGAAACTGAATTAATTTTTAATTCCGGATTATTTCTAACTGTATGCATCATGAACATCCTGGTTAATTTCTCTGTAGTCCTTACAGGAAGGCCTTTGCAGCTGGCATGTTCACCAGAGCTACAGTGTTTTTCATAGATGCTCGATGTCACTGAGCCAAGATTTTTATTCATGTTTCATTCACTGTCCAATGTATTCAAGCAACATGGACTCTGTGCTGCTAAACACTTTCTCTCAGTAGTAATGTCATCTTGTGAGAAACGAAGGTCATGTTCAGGCTCTCTAGAGCATCTTAAGGTCTGCCAGTAAGACTATGCAGAAGGAGGAACAAGTAAGACATGATGACTCTTCCGGAGCATATGTGTCAGAATACCATGAGTCAGCTTGCTGAAACTTTTCATGTGAGGCCTTCCATTTCCATATGGACAGGAGTCCATGTGTCCTTGAGTCTGTTGTCTATAGTACTCATATAAATACACTGTAACCATGCCCTGCTGGAAGTCACTCCGTGAATAAGCTTTGCTTAGGGAGGAGGTCATATTTAATCATGCACTGGACTCCGTTTCAAGGCAAATGTCCCAAAATGTCATGATGTCTGGAAGTCCAGCTACAGAGTAGGAATAATGGTGATGAAGCCTCCTGTCTTGCCATGAAGAGAAAACAAGGCTTTCTTTGGTCATCCTTACAGCTCAAAGATCCTCCTTGCTTTGCCCTGGCTATTGAAAGCAGCCTTCTACAACAGTAGAGGCTGCCTAGGAGTCAGTGATGTTTACCTTCTGCAGAGATGAAGCCTGATCCAGCTGGAAGTCAGGAGGATCTTATGCAGATCTGGTATCTGCAGGATGCAGTGGTCATGTGTCACTAAGATGCAGTGGCAGATATGCAGTGTGCTTTTCTAACACTCACCTGGCTGTGCCAGCGCTACTGATCTTTTGCATTGTGTGAATACTGATTGTATCCCAGGATACATTCACAGCTCTGAGCACACACCTGCCTGCCCTGCAGTTCTAGTCTTTGGGAACATAAGAAAGAATTTAAAAGTACTGTGGAAATGTATTGTTTCCCAAAGTTTAAAGGCTAGATAGACAGCAAGATAATCACATATTTTTTCTATTAGTCATTATCACTCATGTATTACCTGTGCTTTGGCCATTTCAACAATATTCTTGGTCAAGATGTCATTGTAGACTGCAGATGCTGGAAAGAGTGGACCAAAGAAATGGACTGTATCCCCAAGAACTTCCTTCAAATTTAATTACAAAATACTAAGAAATTCCCTCTAATGATAGGAAAACCACCTGGTTCCATGGTTCCAAAATTATGCATAGCCAGATTTTTCAAAATTTGTCTTTCCAGAAGCGCCCCTGTGACTGGACTGACCAGCCCTTGCAAAAGAAGCTTGGGCTCTTTTTCGCTCAGTAAGCTCTGTACATGTGACTCCCCTTATGAAGGATAAATTGAAGTGGAGGGAGCTGTAGCTGGAACATGGGCTCATCACCACCTTTGTGACGCCTCATAGCAGATGGAGGTACTCTTTCTTCCCTCTCCCAGAGGACATCAAGACTCAGACAAACAAGACCCTTGTCAGGATTTTGGGTTTGGTTGTCTAGACTGTAAGCACACCACTGATGATGGGGTGACATCTCTCATTGTTTGCCTGATTACACAGGGAGTTACCAGAGGCTGGAGCTGAGGGCTCAGTGAAGTCCTTCCTGAGCTGCTGCTGCTTTCTGCACCCTTCAAAGTATGACCTTTCTGAGCAAGGCAAAGCACATTAAGCACCAGTTTGCTCATTGCAGGATTACAGAGTTAGGGAGAAAAGGCCTCTGGAGTGGGAGCTGTAAATATAGCCAGCATATATTCAGCACTGTCTTTCCAGTACAGCCTCACAAAAATTATATTGTGAAGAACAGTTGTAGCAAATGTAAAGTCTTCAGATCTATGCCAGGATAGAAATACAAGACAATACTTTCCGGACTCGTTGAAGATATATTTTCTGCAAACACAGACAAAAAATAAAAGTCTCTGTCTTCAATTTACCATAATCTTTTCATCCCTGCAGAGTTGCCAAGGCAGTTGAAGAAGGCATCAGGAACACAGAACAGCTATTCTGGGCCAGATTGAAATAGTTTTTACCCAGTAGTGTATTTCTAACAGAAGTTAGTTGGGCATTCTTAAAAGAAGGGCAGAAAGAGTATAGTGCCCTTTTCTCTGCTAAACTCTCCCAGTTTCTGTTAAATTGCAGACTAGGCACTTCCTGAGACAGTGGTTTTATCTTCATGTATTCAGTAATACCTGCCAGATTTTTCTTCTGGGAATGTATCTAATTCCTTTTGAATCTTTTTGATGCTTTTGACCTGGACAACCACCCTCGGACAGTGAGTTCCACAGCCAAGCTGTATGCAAACAAAGGAAAATTCTTTTTTGACCAGTTTTAGCTTTTTTTTTTGCTTAGTTTTTTGATGCTACCTACTTTTTGTGCTGGGAGAAGCACTGCGTAACCATCCCCTATTTTCTCCCCATCATTCTTGATTCTTTATGCGTTGAGCATTTTCTCCCTCAGCTTTTTTGGTTATTTTTTCCAGTCTACAGTGGACTATTTCATTTAATCTTTCTCCCTAAATTATCTTTGGTCATTCATAGGAGATTGCCCTTCTCTGTACTAATTCTAGTTCTTCTCTACCCTGAAATACAAGAGTTTGTGAAGAAGAGTAAGTATGTGGGAAAAGGCAGCATGAAGATTTGATCTATCAAAGCTCTATTGCTTCCATCAGACTCCTCTGAAAAGGCTTCAAGGGGCAAGAAAATTACAGGTAACTGTGGAGTTAACCTTAATATCACAAGAGTTCCAAGTCAGCCAGAAAACTAAACTTCAAAGGATACCTTGCATCCCACTTTTCTCCCATAATCCAGAGGATTCCCCTGGTCTTAATCTATGGAAAGAAAGTTTAAAAGTGCAGTCCATTCAAAAGCTGAATACAAAAGGATTGTATCATCTGGACATCATTAATTTGGAATATGCAAAATGGACAAACCCAAACTCTGAAGCAGTCTCTGAAAAGTGACTGAGCTGGTAAGTTGTCATGTAGCTGTATGAAATGTAGGTCATTGAAAGTTACAAATGTGTTATACAAATTTGAGTCCATAACCTGCTTTGCAATCTGTTGTGGCCTTTCCTCATTATGAGGAAACAGGGACATCATGGCATCTGCAGCTGTCAGAGGCTTCTGTTACAAAGTCAAGAAAGGTCAGCAAGGTCTAACTAAATACATCTCTACTGGTCAGGAAATGGATTGTGATTTGCACTTCCCATTTATTGTTAAGCATATAAATGCATATATTGAAGTACTAGAAATCCTAGAAAAGTTAAACATTATACAAATTTTCAACCTACTATGCTCTTTTTGAAACAGATAAATAGATTTTCGTGTCACTATTACAAATTTAATGGAGGACCACTGCCTGACAAATCCTTGAATTTAAGTATGGTGCAAAGTAAAGAGAAACACAAAGGGACTGGTTAAATGGATGTTTAATAGTGTTAATATGTAGATTCTGTTCTGCCACAGATAGATCAATCTGAAATTAATTCCCTGCTTCCAGGGAATTGCTCTCAGGTTTACAATGCAATAGTGGGAAAATTCATTTCAGAGCCTTCTTTTTATGCATACATATAATACTCAATATAAACACAAGAAAAAAATCTCCTTCTTCTCCATGCTGCTCCCAAACTCTCTGAGATACAGTTTGACTCTGTTAGTCAATGATGCTTATTTTTCCAATGTTAAAAAACAACTTAAAAGGTTTAAAAGATGGAATGTTCTGACTTAAGAGAGATAGTCAGCTTCAGATCATAGTTTAATTCCTATTTATTATGTCTTTTCCTCACAATAGTAAGTGGGAACTTATTTCAAGGGAAGTAAGTCCCAGTCTCCAAAAGCTCTTCCAAAGGGTTTGAGGATTTGTTACACCCCATTTGCTCTTGTCCCTGCAGACATTAGTTTTCATCTCAAAAGTATCACAGAATCACAGAACCAATTAGGTTGGAAAAGACTATAAATTACTTTTATGTCCCTCTGTCATCTAACTGGGCACAGGACTGGTTTTCTGGATTTGACACTTAAATGTCATATTAGCAGTGAAGTTGACCAGTAAGTAGACCTGTGGTATAGTCACACACTTGGAAGCTTTCTTGGAATGTTCTTCAAGAGACCAGTTTGCTATAAACTGACTGATGAACTTGTACATTGAGTGATGTCCTTTTACATTTCACTACTAGTATTAATCAACATGAAATCAATGCTCAGATTGTTATTGGCAGGCACTCTCTGGAGCTATAATCAGACAGAGTAGAGCATTCAGCTTCCAACTTGCTGGAAGTGGACAGTAATTGCCTCTAATTCATGATCTGAAAATCCAATGCTAAGTGATATTGAACCTCACAAAAGCTCTTGTTGCAGCAATAGTAACACAAGCACCCAACCTTGTGGACCTGAGGGAGAGCACCACTATCCAAGTGTATAATTTTTGAAAATTTCTCTTGCGTTAAATGAAAAATCTAGCAGAAATATAGTGTTTTCCAACTTGTATTTTGAAAAGGGATATCAAGGAATGGCATCGCAGAGTTATGAATTAAATTTCAGTAGCTTCCAGATCAAATATACTCAGTCTATAAATGAAAATCCTTGGGGGAAAAAAGATCTAATAACCAAGGCTACAGGTTCATCTGGTTTCTAGTAGTCAAAATGGACTGCTTGCTATCTTCAGTGTACTATAGGGCAAGCAGAAAGAAAAAAAAAATATTGAAATTTTGGGGAGATTATTAAAATTATGGTCCTTTAAAGAACAAAGACTATTTTTAGGGATATGGCACAAATGGATTTTGATGATTTGATCTTAAACATGCCTACCAGTACTCTTGCTTTCTGTCCTACCATAAGTCTCATTGATTTCATTAGTATATGCTTGGTCCTGTGCAACTCTTTTCTCTCATGTTTTATTGAAATAATTGCAACCAGCAAAACTGTGTGATTTTGGGTCTCAAGAGCAGCTTTTCTACCATAACCCTTTGCTTTTGCAATGTGCTCTCTAACATTTGATCTGTAAGAACTGAAAAAAACTAGTCATCTTACTGGACATGTGTAAGGTGATTTGCTGAAATTTGTACAGATTTGGACAAGTTTTCGATGTGCAGCAAAAAGCATAACCCAGATACATAACCCACTCTTGCATTTTGTTTTAATTCTTTATGACAACAAACAGGGACACCATCTGAAATAAAGGTTATCAGATTGCACTAAAATTGGCAAAACACTATCTGCTCTCTTTTGTCTAGAAGTAGTGAAACTAATCTAATTGAAATGCAAAGCAATCACTCCTTCTCCCATCCAGATGGAAGACTTCAGCCCCAGTTAGTATTTGACAAAGTGGGTGAAAATGAGATTGTAGTGTGGCAGTTGCCAGGTAACCTTGAGGTAATGCCATCTATAATGCCAGCCAACTTTATAAATGACATATGTATTACAGATACAATATTGATTTCATGTAGTTACATGTCACTAGTAATGACAAAATTGTTCATTTCATTTGCTGTGCCTTTTCTGATTTTTGTGGAAGTTGAAAACATTATCTCCTTAAACACGAAGGGTCTACTTTGAATAATTTTTTCATTTCCCAGGCCAAGGATAAGCTGATCTTTATGGTGCAGAAGAACAGAGCATCATTGACCTATTAATGAATAGTGATGTAGATATCAGAGTAAGAGGATTTAGTCATGTTGCTTTAGCCATGATTTTTAAGTACAACATATATGAAATAGAAATAACTTTTTTAAATTAAACTCTGAAGTTCAATTTCTTTCCATTCAGCCTTGTGCAAGGTGTTTTAAGCTAATTTACTGTTATTGCCATAGACACAGCTTCCTACCAGCACTATAAAAGGCTTTCCCTCAGAACTGGAAGCAAATCCTATAGTTACCATAACCCTTCCCAAAATACAAGTTAACATACCTCACATATTCTATGCAGTCGTTGGATGCTTCAGTGTATGTGCATACGCATGACTCTCTGGGGAGGGCAGCAGCAATTCCTTCCTTCCTTCCTTCCTTCCTTCCTTCCTTCCTTCCTTCCTTCCTTCCTTCCTTNTCCTGCCTGCCTGCCTGCCTGCCTGCCTTCCTGCCTGCCTTCCTACCTTCCTTCCTGCCTGCCTTCCTGCCTGCCTGCCTGCCTGCCTCCCTCCCTCCCTCTGTTCCTGTGAATTGCACTTAGCCACTGTACTACTTGCAATGTTGTGAGCACACCCCATTGTACCTCATTGCCTGAGATGCAAACAATATAAAAAGTTATTAAGAGTACTCTTTATATAAAGGTCACATAATTTCATATAAGTACATTCGAACACTCCTGTGGAGTCAGGTTTGGTTCAGGAAAACCCCAGCTCAGCAAGAAACTTACTGTGTTTTGTGTGAGCTATTTTCCTTGTGATTTGTGTCTGAATCATGAGAAAGAACATCTTCAGTGCAAGCTGCATAGTTGGCAGAGCATATACAGGCAGTTAATCACTTTTATCTCCTTGATGTTCTTGTGATTTGTTCTGTTTGGTTGGTGTGGTTTTTGTCCATATACAACTGGAGGCAGAGCAGATGGCAAAGGCTTAGCTTGGTGTAATGTGTCCATAAAGAAAGCAAAGCTGTCAGTGAGCCTTGTTTCCAGCAGGCCTATTCCACTTTGATTTTTCTTCCACGGGAATCAACCTCAAAAATATGATTTTAAGTAGCTCCACTAGCAGCAAAATTTAACAATTCTGAGGTTCTCACTAAGCTCACTGTAGAACTTCTCCTTTAGGGGAAGAAGGCAATACTTTTGGATTCTCTCCTCCACAAGGCAATGTTTTTCAGGGAAGCTTGTAGGAATTCTTCGTTTTTGCTGTTTCTGCTCTTCTGTCATTAAAAGATGTTTTGGGGAAGTAGGGAGTGGCAGGAAGCTGGTAAAATCATAGAGACATCCATCCTGCATGAGTTCATGACTTGATAAAGCAAGTCGCATGATTAAGTGCAGTCTCATTTAGTTCTCTTCAAGTTTGAAAAGAAAGAACACCTTAGATTTTTGCACCCATTGTATTGTGCTAATTCCTAAATATCTTCTGAAGGTGTAACTTCAGAAGTTATTTGTGCTGTTGTTTCTGCTGCCAGGTGTGCCCCGTGTATGCCAATACAAACAACCTTCACAGATAGACAGCAAAGACAGGCTTTACCCCAAAACAACATTTGAACAGGAAACACAGGTAAAACAAACTTTAATGTTGCTTATTTCTTAGCTAAAGAAATTATGAATTGGACTGCTTAAAAGATTTGCCAGAGGCCATGCACTAGGTCTGAGGAAGAGCTGTGAACAGAAAACTTCTGACCCACAGTCCAGTGCATTCACCACAGCTTAGGGCATTCACCACAGTTCATCCTTCCTTTTCAGAGGACTACCATGTAGGAACATATTATTCAAAGCTGCTGACAAGTCTGACTAGCAGTTTTTCTAACAATTGGAGGAGTGGCAGTTGGCAAAAGGTGATAACAGTGTTGGGCAGCAAAGATTGTAGCTGCTTGTGCCATGCATTGTATTATATATTTTATCTTTAAATGGTTCCTTAGAGAAGCACAAACAAGAATACAAAGGAAGTGGAAATCTGACATGTGCTTATAATTTATAATACTCATTATATTTTTGGGACAGCCATCCTTGGCAAGGTAGGTTATTTTATTTATAGGCAGGAGCTGCTCTTGATTTGCATGGTAATGCATTCACATCTGCAAAGCCTATAAATTAGCCTCCAGTTCATTACAGCAATACCATTGTCTTACTTGTGAGTATGTAATCTGATCCCAAATGTTTCAGATACCCACAAAATGAAACCAGCCTGAAGGAAGAGCTTCACTGTTGCAGTATAAGCACACCAAAAAAATCTTCTTCCCCTGGAAAAAAAAAAAAAAAAAGGAAAATAATATTAACTGACTCGATGGGAGGAAACTGCTAAGTATTTCAAAAAAGATGAGCCCCAAAGCCTAACACTCAAGAAACTGGAAAGTTGTTACTATGGTTTAAGGTGCTTATGCCAGTTCAGCCAAAAGAATGAATTTATTGCACTTTTTAAAGGGTTCCAAATAAAAGTCACCTATGAATCCTGATTTTATCCTAATGTGTCATACTTGAGCACTTATATTATTATTACTGTTTCAAGCTGGTTGTGCACAGCTATCTGATGTCCTTTATTTTGCTGAACATTATAAAGACAGTCCAGGTAGTCAAGAGTTTACAATTATGTCAAGATTTTTCCCCTTCGTTAAGCCAGCAAAATGATGAAGTCCCATGTAGACAAAAGCAGGCTCATAGAGCATATGTCCCCTCCCATCCAGATATGTAGATGCCTCCTATGTGAGGCAAAGGTCACTGGATGGTAAAAGATTGCTGGTCCCTGAAGTTCTGCTTCTGAAATATCTCAGGGTCAACTTTGCTATGGCAAGTATGAAGAAGAGGGCTCTCCACCAAATTCAGATAAATGCTGGTTCACCCTTGTAACTCCCATCTGGTTGCCTTTAACTATGCTGAGGCACATAAACATACCCATCCTTAGAAAAGAGAAAACTGCAACCCTTACAGTCACAAGCCCTACCTTCAGCATTGGAAAGGTCTTTAACAGGGTGACAAGGCCACTGCCAGAAGGCTCTCACCCACTGCCCAGACTTGCTTCTGCATTACCCTACTGCTTACCTCCTCTGGCTTTGTTTATCTCTTCCTTCCATCCTCTCCACCTACTCTTCTTTGGCTGCAGAGTCCTCAAAAACCTCTCTTCTTTGCTGGCCTACTCCTGTAGGTAAATGACTGCAAATGAGTAGAAGGCCTGAAATAAGAGAGCTTCAACTGAAGCTTCAAAGTGGGAGGGGGTGAGGAACGGGTCATTGCACAAGTGATGTTGGATTCAGGATCCCAGTGTACCTGCATGCAAGATGTGCAGTATGTTACATTTTTATTGAATTCTGGCTGATAGTAATAGCTGGTTATTTTTTTTATTTATTTACTGTAGCTTTCTTGTTTGTCTCAGTAGGTGGGAGAGCAGCAGAAAAACAGGGCTCTGCATGAGTCATAACCCAGAAAAAGCTCTGCTGAGAATACAGCTCACACTGTTCTGCAGTGTAGCCCAAGGGATAGGCATCAGTGTTGCTGTTCTCTCCATGTTGTCAGTCTCATATTACCATGAATGATAATATTCACTGTGATGTATTCAAATAGAGCTGTAGGCATGGATAGTTAGGGATGTCTCCATTTCATTTTCTTTCTGTACAGGTTACACTGGGTGTTGCTGTTTAGATACTGCACTGAAAAGTACAGTGTCTGTGGCTAGACAGAGCTGATTCCTGTGCCATTTCTAATTGCACTCACTTTCTAAACATGGCATAATCTCCTTTACAATTATATGTGTGGGAAAAAAATCTTAGTAGCATTTTTGTTCAGATCACCTGTGATAAAGACCCCTTTTCTTTTTCCTCTGCCTATTGTGCTTTAAACTTTTGCTGAACCTATATTTTGTACCTAGTTTCTTCATGCATTGTACTACTGATATCCAAGGAATTATTTCTTCACAAATGGTAGCAAAAGAAAGCATGCAAAGACTAGAAACAGGCATGCTGTAAAGACAGTTTAAAAACATACATTTTCCTCTGTGTGTATTTAGCAGTTTCCATCTTTGCCATATGTTTTTTTCTCATTATTTTGCCTTTTAGATTATTCTTTAACACTTGCCTGTTTTCTTGGTTCTACAACAGAAGGGGAATTGATCTTTCATTTGTTCCGCAAATACTCTTTATTGTCCCAGGTTTTATTACCCCATCTGTTATTGAGCGATCAATTAAAGTCTCTTGTGGTCTCACTTTTCCAACTGATCACACTATACCACAGACTATATTTCAATGTAATTGCTATCTACTGTATGATGTGTAAATGAGAGAGACAGGAGCAAAAAGGCAAGGGTATTTTTCCCCTGCCTACCATTCCTCTCTTTCTGTGTAAGCACATATCTTCAGTGCTTACTTTTTTTCAATGACAGCATTTAAACTAAATCCTTTATCACCACTCTTTTTTACATGGGTGCCATGCTTGTTGGCTACTACAAAGCACAAAAGTATATACAAAATAAGCTCACCAACACTTGAGGGAAACAGGTAGATACTGTCACGCTTCCTGAGCTAAAACACTTCCCTTCAACCCTCCCCAAAAAGGAAACTTCTCCCTCCAAGCAGAATTTCCCTGTTCTCTCTCTTTCATCTCCCAGCCCTTTCTTACTGCTCTCAATGCTTACTCTTGGTCATGTATGTGTTAACTCTGTGTGTAATTTTAAAATTACTTCTTCTCCCATATTTTTAGACATTTACAACACACTCTGCACAGTCCTCTTTCATCTTCCTGCACTCATCTCTATCACAGCAAGGGGCTCAAGAAAGACGTTTTTAAAATTAGAGGTACAGAATGGTTTTTGCAAGGGGAAGCTAAACCCTGCAAATGTGATCAAACTCATGTAAGAAGGTGAGTTCTCTGCAGCACCTAGATGGAAATTTCTACTTTCTGTCCAGCACAATGGGAGAGAAAACTCAGAATTATAACTATTTAAACTATTGCTTTTCTTAATAATAGAACAAAGTGGGTCATTGCCAGGGAGAAACAGAAGAGCAGCTCCTGGTGGAACAAGGCTTGGGAGAAATTGCGTCAGAAGCAGCACCCCTGATTTGCCCCTGAAAATAATGACTCAAAGTATTGACGTTCATGCATGCTGTGTTAATCCAGTGTCATGTCCACATGTGCTGCTAATTTAGAGTTGTGATCCCTCATTTGAGTATGTTTTTAAAGACCAGACTGTCTCTCAGAAATCAGGCCACAGTGAACTGAGCTATTGGGTGAGTCATTTATAAAAGCTAAACAGAGACTTTAATGTGGAGCTGTGCAATCAAACATGTTCTGTCTTCTTCTGGATGTGCAGGTGGTGATTAAGTTTATCCCAAAAGCTCCTGATGTCACTCCTGGGAACCAAGATACTTTTTTACAAGACCTAACTGTGCTGAGGTTGGAAAGAATAAAAATTATGATTTTACAATGCTGTGGGGGCAGCTCTGAGATGCACATGGCTTTTACAGAGAAGAAGGAGTGGAGACAGAAAATACAGATTGATGCAAAAAAATGCAAATGTTGGTGGAAAGAAAAATTGTGTATCTATCATGCCAGTTTTTCCATGAGATTTTTGAATGGAAAGCTCTCAGAAATATGGAGTTAAATATATATATATATATATATATATATATATATACACACATACATATGTATATATGTAAGTATATGTAAAATCTCAGTGCTAAGAATGGACCAGCAATATAAGGGCATCCATCTCCTTAAATGAACTCAAACCCATGGATGGAAGGCAGTGCCACACTCCCGCTGGAAAACATACAGCTTGTGGGCTCTGCCTTGCACACACCCAAGATGCAGGTGTCAGGGTGGGAGCTAACACCATGGCCTGGGTGACCCTCCATCATCAGTGGGGAGACAATCAGACACTTCTCTCCATTTCAGCCTCTGTCTAAAACATCTGAGTGAGAGGAATTCCATTTTAGGTCATTGGCCTGCAGTTTCAGGGGAGATAAGCACCTAAATGCCCTAGACTTGCAGAATCATTTAGGTTGGAAAAGATGTATATGAACATTAAGTCCAACCATCAAACCAGCACTGCCAAGTCCACTAATAAACCATTTCCCCAAGCACCATATCTACATGTCTTTTAAATACCTCCAGTGTTGGTGACTCAACAACTTCCCTGGGCATCACTTCCCTGGGTTGACTACCCTTTCCATTAAGAATTTTTTTCCTAATATCCAATCTAAACCTCCCCTGATGCAACTTGAGGGCTTTTCCTCTTGTCCTGTCACTTGATACCTGGGAGAAGAGGCTGGTCCCTACCTGGCTACACTCTCCTTTCAGGGACTTTTAAAAAGCAGTAAGGTCACCCCAGACCCTCCTTTTCTCCAGGCTAAACAATCCCAGCTCCCTCAGTTGCTCCTCGTAGGACTTGGGCTCCAGACCCTTCACCAACTGCACTGCCCTTCTCTGGACTCATTCCAGCCCCTCAATGTCCTTGTGGTGAGGGGCCCAGAACTGAACACCGGATTTGAGGGGTGGCCTCACCAATGCTGAGTACAAGGGGACAATCACTGCCCTGGTCCTACTGGCCACATTATTCCTGATACAGACCAGGATGTCCTTGGCCTTCTTGGACACCTGTCTTGTTGCTAGAAGAGCAGAAATAAGGATGGCTGAAAGGGCCCCACTGAGCCTGGCCAAGCTACTCAGGAGGCTCCAGGGTGCTGGGCAGAGGGTCCTGGGACACAATAAGCCCCTCTGCGGGTAAGGGGTTTTGGCAAGAGGCCGCCCTGCCCCCTAGATCGCACTCCCCTAGCCCAGCTTCCCCGAGGTATCTCCTGCCCCTGGATCTCATCCCCTATCGCAGTTTTTCAGAGGTGTCTCTGCCCCCTGGATCGCATCCTCTATCCCAGCTTCCCCGAAGTGTCTCCTGCCCCAGCATTGCGTCCCCTATCCCAGCTTTCCCGAGGTGTCTTTGCCACCGGGATCACATGCTCTGTCCCAGCTTTCCCGAGGTGTCTTTGCCACCGGGATCACATGCTCTGTCCCAGCTTTCCCTAGGTGTCTCTGCCCCCTGGTTCGCATCCCCTGTCCCACCTTCCCGGAGGTGTCTCCTGCCCCAGGATCGCATCCCCTATCACAGTTTTCCCGAGGTGTCTGCCCCAGGATTGCACTCCCAATTCCAGCTTTCCCGAGGTGCCTCCTGCCCCCTGGCGGCAGAGGCGCCGCCGTCCCCGCCGCCCCCCGACACCAGCGGCGCTGTGTTTAAATAAAAGTGTCAGCGTAGGAGCAATCTCAGGTCTCAAGGGGAGTTTAAGTGAAAAAAGTTTTCCAGCTTTGTATCTGATATTGCACAAATATGATATTTTCCAAGACACGTCTTCTCTTGGTTTATCAGATGTGAATACAAAAGTCAGAATAAACACAAGCATGCTGCTCTGCAAGAATTAATAAATCTTTCCAGTTCTTGAATAAACAGAAGTTTATCTTAAAAGAAAACAAACTAAAACGCCAGTGAAACCCTCTGGCCCCTCAAGCATATGTAAACACTGTACCTTGGGTTTTCTTGAAAGGGTGGTTCAAGTAACAGCAAGGAAAAAATGTTCACACACTGCACCAAGCTCCCATTCCTGCAGGAATAGTTCCAGTGTTAGCCAGGCAGTTTGTTAGCATTTTGTAACATCACATGTGAACATGGTCGGTTTGCACCCTCGGAAAAAGGCTTATGAACAAAATCAAAATCAATACGGAGGTCAAGGATGACACAGTTCTTTATTTGATGCTTTCCTTTCTTACATTTTGGAAATGCAAATGAGAGGATGAGGCAAAGGAGGAAAATTGCAGCAACAAGTACATAGAACATAGTTGTCAGAAGACCCTCATTATTCTGTGGGCATGGTCTAAGTGAGCCTGAGTTTTTAGGGAACTTTGGGGTAAAATCCCTGCCACCTGGGATTCTGCCATTTCCTGTACTAGAAGTAGAATTTCACCCAGTGCAACTTCTAGACAATAGAGAGACCTTTGCACAACCTGAGTGTAGAAAACTGGAGTTAGCAAGCACGCATGCACCTTTATGACTGTATGGCAACCATAAGCACTGTGTACACAGAAGGAGGACTCTTTACTACCCTTTTATTTCTAAGATTTTAGGTCATCTCAGGCTGATGAAGTCACACAAGCTGTCCCTTGCAGGAATGAGAAAGCATTAGTCACACCTCTGCAGGCCAAACTGTTGCCCTAGTACTTCCACAAGGCTTTTGTAGCAGGCTTCACAGAACATCAGTTGCAGAGAGTCAGCTTATTTCATCTATGCCAGCCCCAGAGGAGTCTCTAATGTAAACTGAGTTCAACTAAGGGCTACTGACAAGAGCTGGCCAGAAAAAATGGCTTTCTTATAAATTCACATAATGGCAGATTTTGAGCACACATGAGGAAATTGAAGTTTGATCTGGGAGCACTGATGGAGTGGTTGTTGTGGATTATGCGAAGTACATCCCATACCTATCCTGTTTTATGGGTTGAATGACTACCCTGTTTAGGTGATGTTAATTGGGTGGCTGTGATGCCTGAAGAGAGATTAAGTAGAACTGGGGCACTTCAACATGGAGGAAAGTGAGCATAAGACGCTGCTGAAGGAAAACACCCATGAGTTACAAAATAATTGGATTTACAACAGGTATTCAGTCTGTGGACATTTTTTTTCTGTTTTTGATCTGAGAGGTAAACAGGCTAGGAAAAAAATGGCCAGGTAAAATGGATAAAGGAAAGGTACCCCATCTGTGAGGAGACACTGCAGAGCAGAGGGGTGCCCTTGGCACTGTGCTACCCACTGTGTGTCCCACTCCCCTCCCCTCAACCCAAATGCACTCTTGGCAACTCGCCTGCAGATTCCTACGGGACTATTTCAAAGTCTGTGAGAGCCCAGCCATACCTGTCTGGGCTGGAGCTGATCTCTAACCTTCACTCAGTGCTACTTGGTTTTCTGTGATAGCTAGGTGAATGATTGCCAGCAGAAGTAAATGATTTACTCCATGTAAAGCACCGTCTGCTAGAGAGGCAGACAGCAGAGAAAAATATTACACAGCAGAGAAAAAATATTTCTATAGAGCCACAAAGATTATGAAATTAATTTATTATTTGCATAATAAATAAAGGTAAGGGTGGTGATGGTGAAAGAAGCTTATGATTCCTTTTAACATGGCCAAAGATAAAACTGGGGAAAGTGTCCTTATGTTCATAACTAGAGAACACATAGCTATGTTCATGGAGGAAGACAGTGTATGTTTGGCAGAGCAGCTTGATCCAGAATGCCCAGCTACATTCAGGCAGGTTTGTTGTTTAGTAAAGCAAACCTCCTGTTTGTTTTGTTATGTATTAGGGCATCTTTTCCTCATAATCAAAGCACTACATGTTTTTCATGTGTGTATCACTGCAGCCCCACAGAGCTGACTCCTACCATCTGGTCCCTGGGAAGATGTGGGTTATAGAGCCCAGAGGTGAGAAAAGCTGCATATGTTGCTGTAGCTGCCTGTCTTGCTGCAGGAGGCACTGGTTTATTAGTTTGATAGATCTCTGCGCTTAGAAATCTAAGCATCATTGGGACTGAAGGCAGATAAGTTCATTGGCTATGTTATAGGCCCTCACGCATACCGAATGGAATATTTGGTGTCTTATCTTTTAACTTCAGCTGGATTTCCTAGTTGTTAAAAGCCAGGTATTTAAAAAGAAAGGAGAAGACGGCATTTCTCTCTTCAGGGGGTCACTGGCAGCAGCAGGATAGGCCACACAAGCCACTAATGCCATCAGAGCTTCTCATCATGCCACCACAGGGCCTGGTCATTGAAGCACCCCAGATGTACAACAGCCTTGGGAAACCAAGTAATGCAATTATTAAAAATCAGAGCCAGCTCTAAAACTATCTGAAGTGAGAGAACTCTAACTTTTGACCTTATAAGGAAGACAGAACTTTCTTGAGTGGGGCATTTCTATCTTTTTCTTGAAAAATGGATGAAATTTAACCTCACTTCCAACAGCTCTCAATTTCTGGGCAGAAGAAAATACTTTCTGCATCTCCTTCTGAGGTGACTTGAGAGGTGATAATGAGACTACCGGAAAATCAACTGCTCAGCACCACACAAATGAAGTTCTGCTGTAGTGACAAAAAGAGGATCATAGTGCCCAGTTCTGCCATTACTTCTCCCCTATGCAAAACCTATGTACTGATGACATAGGCTTGCAAGTAGTTCTGGCAAATTTTATTTATAACTCTGCTTTATTATGAATTTGGAATGAAATCTGAACAGTGGGTATGAACATCAGAAGGATCACTCCACACAATTTGAGGTACCCTGCCTGAGGTTTTTGCAACTTGCCTGTGGTGATATTGTCTTATTGTTCTGATTTTAGCATCTCAATTTATTTCCTAATATTTACCAGTCAGTACTCAGATGACATTGACCATCCCTTCTCACAGAACACCTATTCCTATGAATATCATTTGAGGACTAGACACTGTGCACTGTTTGATTATATGTGACACAGTTGTGACAAAATCCCATTTGATGCAGTCCAATAGGAACTCATATGCTCCCATCCTCCATGAAACATGTGTAATTCCCTTACCCACTATTATTTTCAGCCCTTCAGATTTCAGAGATTTGTCTTCCTGATGTTCTCTTTGCTGAGGTGTAGAAGCTGCTCCAAGACTCAAACATGTGAGTTTTGTGCCCAAAACACATGCATGTCTTGTCCTATCATGGGCACGTGTCTGCTCATACAATGAGTTTGCTTTGGTGCTGGGCAACGGGATGACACGATGAGATATGTGGAGATCTTATTGAAGAGAATGCTTCTCCCAGGACCAAAATTTTGGGTGTCCATTCATGCCATGTGATGGGGAGGCATTCATTTTGGTCATCTTGCATCTTGGAGTGCATTTCCAGACATGGAATAGGAAAAGATATGGGCAGATGTATCCTAAGTACCACTACTGGACTTTGTCCAGGGCCCAGCACAGCCTGCTTGGAAGCCAGAGCACAGTTGCAAGGAAACACTCATTAGATAGCCATTAGGAAACATGCATTTGTTTAATGCTAAGCATGATGTGAGGCAAATGATGGTTTCCTTGTTAATAATGTCATATTCCCATCCTCATATGGCACCTTTCTTTAAAGTGTCTCTTTTCTTGTCAACTGCAAAGAAACTTTTTGCAAGCTTTTGGTCCCTGTAGCGGCTAACACCATCAGTATTATCAATGTTGGGCAATGCTGGTCTATCCAGTGACCATAGAGGAGGATGATGATCTCCAGCCCCCACGAGGAAGACAAGGCTTGCGGAACCCCGAGAACCGCAAGTTTTTTTTGCTGTGGTTGCGTTTTTGCAGTGTCTGAGCCACGACGGCAGAGCCGGTGCGGGTGTACAGCGTACAGCGAGAGAAGTGCGAGGGTGAGCCCGGGGGGGCTGAGGGGACCGGGGCCGAGCGGGGCTGAGCGGGGCTGAGCGGGGCCGAGCGGGGCCGAGCGGGGCCGGGCCGAGCGGAGCGGGCTGGGCCCCGCTCCCTCCGCCGTTCTCCGCCAGCCCCACCGGTCGGGGCCGCCGGCGGCGGCAGGCTTAGTCAGAGGAATGTGGGTGGGACTCCCTCCTCCCTGGCGCCTTAAAACCCCGCTCGGACCGGCACACTCACAGTCTCCCGTCCCGGCGGAGCGTCCCCACAGCGCCACTCCCGCGACGCCCGAGCTCGCTGGGCGCGCCGCCGGCCGGGCAGAATGGTGGTGTGTGGCCTCGCCTGCTGGAGGTGCAGGTGGCTCCTGCCCCTGCTGCTGGGCCTGGCCATCATAATGGGCATCATCGCCCTGGCGGGCCGGGGCTGGCTGGAGTCCGAGTCGGAGCCCTACGTGCAGCAAGCGTCGCTGTGGGAGAGCTGCACACGGGGCGAGGAGGACCTCAACTGGAACTGCGAGTCCCTCATGGACTACGGTGAGTGAGAAGGCCTCCGAGGGACCCGGGGCAGTGGGTGCCAAGACCATTGACCTCCTCTAACTCTGTTGTGGAGTAGCTGATTCCTGGGATGGAGTTTCCCTCCAGAACCAGTATCCATGCTCTTTCGGGACTTAAACCAGCAATGAAACACGGGACTAGACTGCTCCAGAGCGATCTTTTTTTAAATCAGTACAACACTGAGAAGCCGGGGTGTTGATATTTTGGGTTTTTCTAAAGTTATCTTACAACCAAAGTAAGATAGCCACTGGCTCCAAGTCCGTCTGTTTGCTTCCCCTCAGCTCTCGTCGGGCTGCGGTCGCACAGCCTTACCTGGCACCAGGCAGCTGCCTCCCCGTGCCGCTGGCCTCGATGGCAAGTGTGGAAACCTTCTTGCCAGATGTCCTATGTAGAACCACACCTAGACAGCAGTAAAATGGTATTTCCCCGACCCTTTGCGGGGAGAGAGCACCTTAATTTAACCCTCCTGGCCAAGGGAGTGCAGCTATTAAAATGCCTCCTGATCTGCAGCTTAAAATGGTCTGATGTGGGTGTGCAGGCAGAAAAAAAAATGCTCTCTCCTTTATGGCTTTCTGTTGCACTGGGGCCTAAATCAGGGATAAGTGTGCCTCTGTTTTAACTTGCTTAGCTGCTTCTGTATCTGGCATCGCCACTGTAGTATTCTTAGTGCACACTCTCAATTTCTAGGTCTTTTGGAGGACTTTTTGTTTTATTGCTAGAACACGTGGGTCTGATTACATCTGCTTTTCCCTCAAACAAAATATTTCTGGACAAATAAGCAGACCCGCCTTAAGATCCTGGATGAGAGCTCTTTAGGGACTGGGGGGCTGGAAGGGTGTGTCTCAACTGGGAGAGCTGGGACTGTTTCCCTGCACAGGTCCCTTGCTGCCTGGGAGCTTTTCATTGCAACACTCATGCACAAGTAAATCCTGAATATGTTGTAAGAGAAGTGGCTTCGTTTCTCAGCCGGGTGATGACTTTGGGCTTTACTGCAGGTAGAAGAATTCTGTCTAGGGACGTGGAAATGTCCATCTTCCCCATTAGACAGAGAAGAAAAGCTAATGCAGGGTTGCTGAAACTTGCATTGCACAGGGGAAAAGTGCTAATATAGTACAGCTGCTGGAATTTGTTTTCTCCTGTAGTGACACTGCTTCACACATCCCTGAGTACTGATGGGTGTGTGCTTTGCGTCAGCCCTCAGCGTTGTGGGGCAGAAGTAATTTTCTGTGACTTTTTTTCTAGTTAACAGATGGACAGAGAAAAGCAGTATCTTTGACTTCAGTTGTTTAAGCCTCGGCTTAAACAAACCAAAACTTATTCAAATCCTTGGCTTATTTATACGAATTTGCCTGTTCTCATATTTTCATAACATCAATGTCACTGTCTGTAGTATTTACATCTAGAGACAGGATGTAACACATGAGTTCAAGTTTGATTTGTTTTGTTTCCTTTTCTTGTATGCTAATGCAATTAGTGTCAAAATAGGTGAGGGCGTTTACAAAGGAAAAAATGCCTAGCAGGCATTTATAGCACTGCTGCAGGAAAATAAAGGTTAACTAATTGAGATGCATAACTTATGTTTTGCATAAAATAATTGCTGTGCACTAACCATCCTGTGCCTCTTCTGATGAAATGAAGACTTCAGAGTGGGTCTTCATTAACAGAATGTTCCATTAGACAAATTCTTAATTGGGCTGTGGCATGTGTACTAGGAAGAGGAAGAAAAAAAGCAGGCGAGTCACTTCTTTTAAATGAGGGGAAAGGGGCAGGAAAAGACAAACAAAGATTTGCAAATACAAGTGTCTCCTAAACTGCATAGCTACTTAATGCACATTTGCAAATGCCACATGAGAAGGAAGAAGTGAAAGGGAAAATGAAGAGTAGGATGTCATGTAGTAAGGAGGCAGGGAGGGGATTTTGTTTGGAGTTCTGTACTGGTTTGTGTCTGCGAAGTGCCCTGGCTGGCAGGTCTGTGTATTATCAAAATGTTGCAATGTAGAAGTGCTGTACTGCACGAGAATATGACTCAAGATGACTTAGAGTAGACCATTGCAGGATTTAACTGTTGACTGTGTGTTTAAAACATATCAGTAAGCCATCAGCTATGCCAAGATTATTTGCAGTATGTTACTGGAGAGGATGATTGTCTTTATAGTGATGAGTTTGTAAGTTTAGGAGCAATATTTATGGGTGGCTGTGGCCTCCTGGTTCTGAATGACTGGTCCCAGTGACTTTGCTTTGAATTAACACTGTAAAAGATGGGTGTGTACGTGTGCAGTAAAGGTAACCCCATTAGCTTAACTCTTTCTTCTATTCCTAACAGCCAGTTGGTATTCATTAAGTACACACCAGCCAACAAAGGAAAAGGGAAGCATTCTTCTGGAGTCTTAGTAAGTGCCAAAAAAAAAAAAAAAAAAAAAGACAGCGAGTCAAAATGGTGGAACCTAGGAGCCCAACCTTTGTGAATCATGTTTCACTACAGCTGTGCCACTTTACCTGTGTCACTAGAGGTGTGGACTTTGATACCAGATTATTGGTGAAACTGAGTGTATATGGAGACTTCACTGAGGGGCCAGGTAAATAAAGGAGGAATGCTGAGTGTATGCTTACCTTTTCAATACATCTCTTCTCAGGCCCACTTTTGCCTAATTTACAATGCCAGGATGCATTCAAGACAAAGTAACATTGTTTATAGTGTCAGCCAAGTGCAGACACTCGGAAAATGTTCATGGGACAGGTGTAGCAGTTGGTGTCCTTGCCTACACCCAGAAAACATTGCAACTTCCTGGTAAAAGATCCCAGTGAACAGGTGAGGCTGGCATCTCTGCCAGGGCACTTTGCTGGCTCCTGGGCAGGCACACTTCTGCTGCTAACAATCCAGAGACTTTAAAAATTGGAAATGTATAGGACTGTGTCTCTGCTCAGGTCTCAGCTGAAGCCAAGTTTGTACTAGAGGGCTTGTATTTAATATTTTGGTAATGTAGTGATTGCTTTTCCTAAAGCTAAAACAGAGTCGTGATTTCCGATTTTGATTTCCAACCTGCTCTCCCAGAAAACCTTCAATTCTGGACTCTTCTGTGCGTGTGGTGGGTATGTACATAGCTTCCTCTCACCAGTCATGCTACCATGGAAGTTTGCACATTATCTGAGCAAGAAAGTAGGGCTGATAGTGCTTTTTTGCTCACAGTCCTCTACTCCTTTATGATATCAAAAAAGGGAGATGTTTTTGGACATTCTGTGTAATGGGCTCTTGAGATCAAACCAGGATTGCTACTGCCATTTATATACAGAAAAATATTACAGCTACAGTGTAAAACTGTGCCGCATCTGTGCTGGTAATGATAAAAATTTCTACCCTAAGAGTCCATTTATTCACAAGCTAATGAACTAGCTTCAGCTTCTGGAAGTGAATGAACAAAGATGAGAGTCTTGTTACATCAAATCCTGTAGCAGTTAATCTTCCTGCTGGACTGTTTTCACAGCTCTTTTATTGATTTCTAAAGGGAAATCTAGATTTAAATATCTTGGCCTGTAGAGATTCCATCTCTTCCCTGGTGAGGCTGAGGCACGGCCAAATGAAATCAGGAAATACACATAACACTAAGACACTGTTGCTTGCTTTCTTTTAATTTCATCATATTAATGGTGCTCATCATTAACATTAAGTAATCATGACCCCTCCTAGTTATTTGCACGATAACATTTGCACCTTAGTTCCTTTCCACAGTAATCATTAATGTAATGTAATACTACGTAATAAAACTCTTAATCCTTCCTAATAATTATAGACTTTCAGCTTCTGAACAGTTGTTTTTTTAATGGTCTTTCAACACCACCTAATTGATAAATACTTTTCTGCTGATTAGATGCAAAGAACTTGGCTATTCTTTGAGGCCAAGCTGACCTGGAAACACTAATATCCCCAGCTATTTCTTTGCTTTTCTGCTGTCCTATTCTTCTGCCTTCCTATTTAGGCAGCTCCAAATAACTGTGGTGTTCTTGGTTGATTTCATAAACAGACATCATCTTTATGTTTATTTTGCATAAGAAATAGTCTCTCTGCCAAATGAATGGATCTGAGAATTTTCTATTTTTATGGGAAAGCTTAATTTCTGGATAAATATCTTATGATTACAAGGTACTTTTGAGCACAGATCAGGTAGAATCTGAGGCTAATCTGTCATTCTCTGACTGTGAGCAGGTCTCTCCAGCTCTTACGGCAGCAAACAGTGAGAAGGTAAACCTGCAACTCTCCCCTCCTGTCAGCTGAGAGCTATAGGGGGAGGATCTTTCAGAAAGACAGGAGAGCTGTGTGCCTGTGGGGACTCAATCAGCTCTCAGAAGCCTTTAGGAGGTAAAGGAGCTGGGAAAGCCTGACTTTACAGATATGGGGGTGAGTGGAATCCTGCATGGAGAGAAAGCAATTTCAGTCTTAGCCCTGCAGCAGCCCCTCTGCTGAAAACTCTCCCTGTCGGTGGGGTTGGCCACAGATCACGTGGATAAGGAACATCCCAGGGCTGCAACCTATGCTCTGGGAAGGTGCACCCTCCCACCCCAAGCTCTCCCATCAGTCACTTATTAAAAGACTTATATATACACACAATGTAAGAGAAATCTCAAAAATTAACCGTAAGTCCAGAGGTTTTTGCTGCTTTTGCTGTGATTCCCACAGGGGAACAAGTGGCTAGCTGATACTTCAATGGCTGACTACACTCCTCCAGCCCAGAGCACACCCATCTAGTCCTGTGGCCAGCACCTATGACTCAGTCTTATCAGGTCTTGTCAGCAACAACCTGCTACTAACTGCTGTTGGAAAAGATAATCCAGCAGGAGAAAGAGGGGAAGGTACCGGGTCACCAACACAGAGCTCTGTCACACATGAGCACAAAACTCATTGAGTTTCATAACGATGTTGCCTACTGCTGCCTTGCTTTCAAAGATCTGAAGTAAAGCTGGGCTTGATATTAATCTTCCTGACAAGATATCTCCTGCAGAATATGTGTTGTCATTTTCTTATTGCCAGAGACAAGAAAATAAATCACCATGAGCAGAGCCAGGACTGACCTGTATCAAAAAGCTTATCACACTTGTAAAGACAGTACAGGTGATACAAAAGTGGCAGAGAGAGCACTGTGGGCATTCTGCCTTCTACTCCTCCAGTTGTGTTTGTGTTGCACCAAACCTCAAGGTGTCTAGTGTGAAGGTGTATTTGAATTTACAACCTAAATTTTATCAAACAGATGCCACATTTGTCTTCCTACACCTTGTCAGCATAAATAATGCATCTGAAAGGGAATAAACTATGATAACTAAGTGTTCCTTCTTGTTGTGCCTTTTTTTTTTTTTTTCTTAATAGGGCAAATATTGATAAATAACTTGCCTAGATCATCTAGTCTGAATTGGTTTTCCTGGGCTGGCTGTGTGTAATGGTTACATATCTTGCCTTTATATTAGTTATCAGTAAAGAAATCCTATTGTGGAGACAGTATTCAATACCTGCTTTAAGTAAGTCAGAGACTATTTTGTATGAAAAGATTTTATCAAACCACTGACGTAGCTGTAATCTCCAGACACCCATCAGGTCTCCTCCCTGTTCTTCCCCTCAGCTTTCCCTTAGGGAAGGGGTATGAAACATGCACAGCTAGCTGAAGGAGAACTAATTTGAAAAGGTTTTACTGTCTTGAGTAGCTCCAGGAAGGAAGAGGGGAAAGAAAAACCCTTTCCTTATCTTTTCTATGTCAGCTTTATTGTCTTCAGGTGGCAGTAGTAGTGGCTGAGAGTTTTGGGCAGAGATTTGGCTGATGGATACCTGCTGTATTTTACTTCTGTGGTTGGGTTAGGGGAGAAAGAAACAAGTTCAAACAGATCTAATTAAAATAGCTCTAAAACAATGCTTTGTTTTCATATAGCAAATTGCAGAGAAAGAATGATATTGAAAGCAGGATACCTCCAAAGTCACTTCAACTGTGTTAGAATGGACAGCTATGATGAAAGAGAACTTGTTTTAAGTGTTCTGACCTAGATCTCACTGGCCTCTTTATTCCTACATTAGAGGGAGCTCAGGATCCGGCCCTACCTCTGTCTGAGTGTGTGAAAGTAGAAACCCTCAATATGTAGATGTGGGAATTGAACTGTGATGACAGCTGACTGGAAAACAAAGCACTACCCAGTATGGTTTGGCCCTTGTGGGCAGGTATCCTGCCTCCAGGGCAGGAACACTTTTGCTTGTAGTTGTTTGTTAAATTAACCTAAATTACTTGGTTTCTGAAGAGGACAAGGTGTGTGAGGGCCTTTTCACAAGGCTGTGTTACTGCCAAGGTAGAATTGCTGGCTGTTTTTTCTAGGAGGTTTTCCTGCCATTCTTGCCTTGGCCCTGGCCTGTGGTGGATGAGTTCTGGGTACTGGTGCTGCTCTGTATGAATCCAGCCACTTGCTTCATGCCTGAGCCTCTCCAGCATGCAGTAGCTTGATACTAAGCAGCTTGATACACCCTGTTACAGCGAATATCAAAGTAATGATTCAAAGAGGACTCATCAACTTTTAACTCAGATTTTATTGTTTCTCCTCCACCTGCTACATTTTAGCTGTGAATAGATACTAATTTTCAAGAACTTTCTTTTTGTCATCTTTTCAGCTATTCCAAGTTTATTTCTTTTTGGTCTTGCTAATTTTGCTCCGCATGCACTAATCTTGTCATAAACAACCAGAAGTTTTGTGCAGACAGCACTGTTATTTTCCAGCAGTTATCTACTGTGGTGGTACCCTCTTGTCTGCTTTCATGCTTCCCTGTGCATGGAAGTGGTTTTGTAAACTTGCATATCAAACAGGAGCTGTAATGATAAAGGGCACTGTCAGCAGTCTGCTCAGATGTCTGTGGGTGTCTTACTGATACGGAGTTTGAAGGTGTTATCTCTGTTCTGTGCTGCACTCTATCTCCCTTTTCAGCAAGCCAAGTTAGCAGGCTGGGAGTCCTGTGCTGCTCCAGCAGTGGTGGTGCCTCCCTGCTCTGCAGCTGTGTGCTTTGAAGGCATTCAGTATTGCTTTGACATAAGGACATGCTTCTTACAGTAAACCTCTTCAGTAAGAAATGATTAAAGAAGACCAAAGAGCTGCAATGACCTACAGGAGAGTACTGCTGTGTGTAACACCTTTCTTGTTCTCTCTTCAAGGATGGGGGAGAGCAGCAGCTGCCACATACCTCGTTGGCTTTGTGATCCTGGTCATCTGTTTCGCCCTTGCAGTCATTGCATTCTCCATCGAGATCCTCCGCTTCAACTTTGTTCGAGGAATTGGAGGCCTGCTCTTTGTTGTTGGTAAGGCTTGGCACAAAGACAAGGTTATTTTAGATGTGAAACTAGCATCAGCAGAAAAACATGTTAAATGGAGCCTCCCTTATGAAATTAGCTGTCTTTGTCTGGTTTATGACTCATTTTCATGGGGAACAAGGGAAGGTTGATTTGCCCTCTGAGAGCATAATGGTTAAGGAAGCACCAGTGACCCTTGTCAGTTCTCACTTTCCCAAAAGCACTCTGTGGGGATACCCAGCACCTTTGACCCTTCATTTCACATGCTAAGACTTAAGAGCTGAGAGCCCCGGGTGCTTCCCACCTTTCTGACTGGGAGGAGGAGGAACAGGGCTCTGGGAGGTAACTGGCTTGGCGAGGTTCCTACTGCTGGCTGTGGGACAGGGCTGGTCACAGCATGCAGGTATGTGCCTCAGCAATCTGGCAATGGCAACTGCAGCTGCCACAGCCACATAGGCGTGGTGATCTGCCTGGGACAGAAGTCACGCACCTCTGTAACAATGCAGATTTGATCGCAGGTCTGAAGCTAATCCTTACATATCTTAGGTATGCACTTATCTCCAGCTACCTTTTTTCAGTGGGAACAGTAATGTGTTCACTGTAACTTACTCCTGATTTTCTTTTCTTTCTCTCTCTAGCTGCATTCCAGATCATTGGCTTGGTCATTTACCCCGTGAAATTCACAGAAGAAATTCCGCTGACGGGTGATAACATGTTCAGCTGGGCCTATGGCTTTGGTTGGGCCAGCACTGTTGTCGTAATAGGTTGTGCTTTCTTCTTCTGCTGCCTCCCCAACTGGGAAGATGAAGTCCTGGGAAACATCAAGCCTACCTATTACTATTCCTCCCCAGAGAGAGCACCATACTTAAATTGAGAGATTAAGTCCAAGTATAGTTAACTCTCAAAACAGAGGAGCACCTCTGATGTACATTTGGTGTGATTGTAGGAGACTGAAAAAACTCACCTTATTTTGCCAGAGTATTTCTTACAACATATCTGGCAATAAAGCAGGGAAAACATTGGCATCTTAAACCAAATAGCTTTTACCAAAAGTATTATTTACATATTCTCGTGTCAATTCAGTTTGGGTGGTTTACTTGCTCCTTCCCCTCCCAATTAATTGAGTCATCCTTATTTTATTCAAACATTTGCTTATGAATAAAGATGATAGTGTTTCAAGTGTAGAAAGGAAAAGGATTAAAAGGATTTTAAACAACCCATTAGTGGGTCCTGCAAGATGGGGTGTTTTTTTTCCACCTCTGACATAATTGCTTTAAATGGACCTAGGAAAAAACACAGCCTTCCAAAGAATGCTTTTTCTTCTGTCAAAGTCAGTCCCAAGGAAAGAACTTCCTTGAGACTATCACAGTACCTGCTGCCTAAAAATCTTCTCTCATTTGTGTTACTGGTCTGCTGTTGACTATTAGCTATTTGAATTAAGGGGAAAATAAAATTAAAATATATTTTCCACCAATTGGTGCTGTTGGACAAGGTCTCTTCCAAAGCATGGAGCTGGGGTGTATAGTGTAACAGTGGCTAATGTAATATTGGTGGGTTTGTGGCCACAGCAGGACTTGTGATGGAATCACATATTTATGTTGTTATAGATTCATATGTCAAACTACACACATTTTTACATGGTATTTGAGGGATGCTGATTTAGAAAGTATCTTTGAGCAGAAACATAAACTATTCAATTTGTCTACCTTTGTAAAGCTGCAGTGTTTTAATTATCAGTGTGCTTTGGAGGGAAATCTTAGCAGAAGGTGTTTAAAAACCTCTGAAAGTTTTTATCTCTGTAGGTACCTCAGAGTTTAGTAAACTTGGGGCTGCTTTGTGAGTGAGTAGGGGTAACAAATAGAAAGGCAGTTCTGTGAGCAATTTACATATGCAAACTTCGTAAAGACATCTGTGTTGGAGTAATCTGTCGGGCTCCTCATTTGTGTTTCTGTAGCCACCAATTCTGACTAAGTATTCCATCAAGGCGTAGCTGTGTCTGGGTTGGTCACAGACCTGCAGCATCTTACAGCAGCTTTAATTATGGTCTATAATCTTTGTCAGGGCTTTGTTCAGCTGGGGAAGAAGGAAGAAGTTAATTTTTTTAGCTCCTCTTCCAGCTATGGGAGAAGTAGCTTTAGCAAAGACAGACTGAGGAGGGTACAGGTGGGGTGGAAAGCAAATGCTGCATGTTATTCTGTGTTGTTTCTTACTCTCATGAACCTGGTACTTAGGAGAGGGTAAGTGTGTGGGTATGTGTATTCATGTACAAAATAGAACTTAAAAAGCATTAACCAACAGACTGTAAAGCTAAAATAATTTACAACTAATCTTTTGCAGTGGCCTGTATTTCTTGTATTATATATTGTATAGCTTTCCATTTTGTAACACCTTTTTCAATTTGATAATGCTATATATTGCATGTGATCCTGTTTTAGAGAGGCCAGGTGATTCCTGAAGGTCCCTTTTAGGCCTGTATTTTATAACTTTACAGAGCACAAATGCCTGCAGACTTCAGAATTGTGTTACAAGCTCAGTTGTGGCATATACAATCAGTTGTATTCATGATTCTTGCTGAATAAGAGAGTTTTGTGACAAACATGTCGTTTTAATTTTTTTCCCCGCCTTTTCTGTACAGTACTGGCTGGTGGGGAATACTGTGTAGACTTACTTGTATCATAAGTAATGATAGTACGTACTTCTAGTGAATTCAAAACACAGCAGAGAATCTCAAGTTAGGGAAATCCTTGCACAACTAAAGCTGAAAAGGAGGAAAAGATGTAAAAAACTGGACACCTTTCCTAGTGACAGAGAAGATGGTATGGTAATATGGTAATCAGATTTAGCATAACTTAAGTCTTCTGTATGCTTTTTTATAAGCATTGGCATAACTTGTCAAAAAAGTACAAACATAAAATAAACTTGGCTCTGAATATACTGGGAGGGGTAGAAGTATAACAAGCATGTTACACAATTAAGATGTTCCAGAGAGACCTATTGCAAATAGTCATTAATTACTTTCAAGTGATATTAATGTATGTGACATTCCTTTCAAATGTGGTGGCTTAATTAAAAATGTTTTAACTGATGGTTGTAGAAACTTGGTGGTGTTTGTGGTTCATGGATTAATTTCATAAAATCAAACAAGTCGTTATTTTCTCCTCTTAACATGAATATCAGTATCCATAAATTGTCAGGTCAATAAAATGAAGTTAAACACCTAATGTCCAGGAGGCAGCAACTTCATTTTCCAGTCAAATAAGCTTCAGTATACACTGCAAAACATGTCTGTGCACTTCCATTGAAGTACCAGGCATAGAATGTTCTTTGCTAAGTCAAAACCTCTCAAGTGCATCACAGCTTAAGGGGGAACTCTAAACATTTTAAATGCACAGCTGTCTGCAGGAGGTCTCGGGTGTGGGAAATCTGTTTTTATCAAAACTGTTCCAAGTGCCTTTCCTACACTGATCAAGAAATTACAGTAGTGCAAAAAAGATGGTGTACTTGCCTGCTATTTTCAGTGGAAGGATGCACTTCTCCCACGATTAGAAACCATCCCACTTCTGACCTCAGGTTATGCATAGCCCATATTGCAGCCCTGTCCTAGTGGCATTTTAAAGAGAGAAAATCAGTCCGTCACTACTGTCTCACACCAGTCTGTGGCTTCTAACTTCTGGACAGACAGGTTCATCATTCTCCTGTTTGTTTTTTATCTGTCCTCTTCCCTAAATGTCTTAATTTTAAAATTCATTTACTACCCTGGGTTGTAGTGCCTTGCATGTGTTTTTTTTTGGGTTTTGGTTCCATGTGTCCCCCTTTTTAATTACTTTTAATTTTAAATAAATAAATAGGAAAAATATTTTGGTTCCTTTTAGATATCCCTAAATGCTCTGAAGATAATTGCAGGGTTTCTGTAGTGCCCTTCTTTCGACAGGAAGAAAAGTTGTACTCCTGCTTACCTACCAGTCTGTATTAAGCTGCAACCTAAATTTCTGCTCACTAAAATCACCTGAACATCTCCAGTGAGCTTCAGGCTGCAGGGTTGTTCCTTCCAATCCAACTCAGGAGAAGAGACAGTAGTGCAGAAGAATCTGAGCACACTTGGCCCTTTTCTCAGGGGGAGTTATGAGCAATCAAAAATGTGCATGATCAAGTACTAGGGAAGAATAATTGACCTGAATGGGATGATTAATGCTTGAATCTCATGGATATGGGAAACAGCTGCCACACCCCACTGGGATTTTGTATTTTTAGTTGATGTAACAAGTGACTAATTTTTTAGACAGTTCATTGACGAGATGGAATTCTAAAAGATTATTCACCTGACCTTTACATGCTGCATACAAGGCCTTTTGGACGTAGAGCACGTACATAAATCAAGGTACTGTAGTAACAGATCATTCAGGAGGGGGGAGGGTTGTTATGGTGATAAGCACTCCAGAAACAAAAACAACCACGTGCTAAAAGAAAATATTGCACACACACACACAAAAAGAGAGTTGCTGAGATCATTGAGCACTTACAAACTAATGAACCAAGTATATATATCTATGGAAACAAAAACAATTTAGGAAATGTGTGACATTTGAGAGAGCTGCGGTACTGGTCCCACAGCTCAGAGCTGTGGGAGCTACTGGCAATATGGAGAAGCACCCTGAAAAAGCAGGTTAATCTGTGCCAGTAAGTGAAGTTGCACAGATTTTAAAATAAACTTGGGACATGATAGTCATAACTAGAATAAAGTCAAATCAAATCTGGAGGATGCATTTGTCAAAAATAGGGATGCAGAGTTTCTGTACTTGATTCCTGTAACAGGCATCGGTACAGGAGTAGCAAAACTCATGTGCAGTGGGCTCACAGAGCCTGGTAAATGCCAGTGTTACTGCACAGGTGCAGCAGTTTATAAGTGTAGATAAATACACATGCATACATGTATGCAGTGTATTTATGAGATAATTCCAATGACTCCATGCTGCAGGTCTGCACTGGTGTAGTAGGCAGCCTTTTGTCTGGGATTCCTGGTGTCCTAAGGTGTGGGCAAAGCTGCACCAGCTATGAAGCTTCACATCTAGAAATTCCAGGCAAAAATCCAATGCCCTCAAATTTTGACTATATAATATTATATTTAAATTCCTTGAGAATTGTTAGAATAATCCAAAGAGGTTTTTTTATTAGGATATTTGAATGCATAAATTTAATAAGGCTGTATTTATAATAAAGACTGCAGAAGAAAACAGACGGACATGTCTGGAACTTTGTAATATAAATATTACAGCTATAAACAAGATAAATAATAATCCATGCTAAGAAATATGCATTATATAATATAATTAATAAATAGAAATGAATTATATTCCACACGGTTCATCTTTGCAGGATTGGATAACCCTAGGAGAGTTGCTATGACTGCTGCTTTTTATTTATCTGTGGGAATAGGGACAACACATACTGTTTTTCACAGAGGTCTTTGTGAATATAGGATATTTTATAAGCATCAAAGCTTGCTAAGACTCAAGGTGATACATTGGAAATCAGTGTTCACTGAGTTTGAGGAGGCCCAGAAAGGTTTGGAATGAGCACTCATGAAACTGTGAACATAAAAGCCAGGTAAGTCCTGTCCTACAGCGTGCTGCCCTGGGCAATGATCACGGACTGAGGTAGCCTAGTTTGATGGTCACCATCCTGAGTACACATGGAAGCATATGGCTGGGTCAGGAGCTGACCTGTGACCATTACAGTCCCTTCTCAGGAAATAGCCTATTTTTAAGCTCTCTTTGTGTTAGCAATCCCTTGCAACAGGAAATAGGCAGAACTTTTAATGAAAAAAATAATTTAGGTGAATTGTTATACATGACAACTTCTGACTTGAAATAGACAAAACAACATGAAAAACAAAACTTGGGAAAATCATAATTAGCATTTGGTATCAAGATAGTAAGTTGAAAATGTTGCTAGGAGACTTTCGTTTTAATTTCAGCCCTCTTGTCAAATCAATTTCATATCAGGCATTTAAAACTGAAGAGATAATTTCCATGTAACATGTTAGTTTCAGCAAAATCCTACTTTTGGCTAGAGAATCTCAAAGTGAGTATTCCTGGCTGAAACCCATAAAGATATGCTTGGTGTGCATGTCATATCTGTAAATCTCAGAGTGTTTAAACAAGTAGCTATTCCCATCTGACCCACAAGGCAGAGCAGAAAAAAGACATTTCTTTGACAGAGAACTGTAAGTAGCAAGGCTGTGGCACCTGGGAATTACCCAAGTGAAGCTGATTTTATTCTTCTCCTAGGGCAACTGAGCTTTATGCTTTACAAGGAGTTACTGTTACAATCCACTACAACAGGACAAGTATTCAGCTAGCTTACCTATGCCACAGAAAAGTTGTGGAGCCCAAAGCAAGTAGCTTAAGTAAAATTATCCCATATGCAGAACAGGACTGTGCTGTACCACTCTGACTGCTTACTCACGGGTTCATAAAATCCCCATATGCAACATGCTATGGTTCTTTCATTCTATGATTCTGTGTACTCACCAGAGAGCTTGTGTTCCTCACAGCCACCCAACAGACACAGTGGTTACTAGTGTCCAGAGGCAATCTCAGCTCCTAACTGAGTAGTTGATTTACAGGACACCCTTGATTTCAGCCTTTTTTCCTGGAGAAGGGGGAGTTGACTGAACTGATTAAACTTCTACAGAGCATCTGTAGGAAATACTTGGGGATTAAACCTTGTTCCAATATAGAGCTTATCATGTCCTTTAGCAAAAACTAGCTGAAAACTAAATCCATGCTCAGGCACACAGAGTCTTTGTACTTTCCTAATCTTGTGTTTTCCTTTTTTGTGTTTTCCTAATACAGTCTTGAATTACTCACATAAATGACAATCCTTATTGCCACCCTGTGTTTTCATCTTGGGTGTTAAAACTTATTGGTTTGCACATGTAGTCTCGCTAAGGAGAGGAAGAAAGCCCTTTTGAGCTTAAACCTTTGTCAAGGCAAACCTGCTTTACTGACAATATCCAGCCAGCGCTGCCTGTGGGGCAGACTTTGGAGGTCCTGCAGCAAGCTGGTCCTGGATGACTCTTGCTAAAAATCTTAATGAAACCCTGGGGGAATTCTCCTCTGAGCTCAGCAGTCAGTGAACAGAGGAAGTATTCAACATCTGCAGAGCTTTCCTGTGCTTTGTGGGACAAATAGAGGAAAGCTTTCCCAAATGCACAGCAGCAGGACTGAGCACCCACTATTCACCAGGTCATCATAAGCATCATGGAGAAGCATCATGGAAAAGCATCATAGTGCCAGGGGAGAGTTCCTCAAAAAGGGTTGGTGTGGGCAAAACTACAGGATCTCAACTGCATGCATTTTTGTAGGAGGATGTTTTTACTTTGGAAAGAAATAAAGTCAGGTCCTGTTCAGAATGCATTTCTAATTAACATAAAGGAATTGCAGCTTGGATTGTCCTGGGAACACTCCTGATGGCTAAAGGTCTTTTTCTACATGTGCTTGCTATGGATGAAATATTAATCACATGAAGAACACTAGTGCCTTACTGCCCAGAGGATGCAGGGTACATGGAGTGACCACAAGGTACAATTTGGCTGACTGAGTTTCATCACTGTAAAGGCTGTGGTTGTAACAATAACTGCAGTGCAGCCATTTCCAAAAGGAAACCTTAGATTGCCATTAGCAGAAAAAGAAAAAGACTTATGGTTGTAAATAGATTAATAAATAGAGTAGTAATAGTTACAAGATTTATGCTCAGAGTCACTTCTTAGTTATAACGTAACACACGAGAGAACACATCATAAAATGATCTTAGCAAAGCTTTTAAAATCCAGACTCTGGGGACTTCTTATTTAGGGGCAGTGTGAACATTAGAGAATGAAAATGTGCTTGCTGCAAAAGTCATGAACATGCACCAACAGCTGGTCAGCTTATGCCAATCCGGTCATTTATCTACCTTAGCTGACCAGATCAGAAACTAAAGGTGAATGAAAATATGCTGCCAGTGACTTGTAAGCTTCTTCTTTCACTAAGAAAAACATTTGTGTCTTGGCTGAAAAAGGCATATTTTTAATTCTAACTCTAATGCTGAAGAATTGTTTGTTTTATCAATATCCTCCTGCTTACTTGGTTACCTCAAGTAAAAATGAAGATTCATTAGCAATATTTTTAGGTGCAGAAAATGCACTACAATCTAACAGTTTCAGCATTGATAATATATCTTCATTTTCAACAGATGATGCTGGTGTTAGCCAGGAGGGAATACCCACAGACACCTTAGAAAGAGAATAAGCATTTGCTTTCATGTAAACACCCAGCTTGTGCAGTGTAAAAGACATAGCATGGAGAAGGTAAGTCATCACTTCACTTAAAGTTTCCAATCATTTTCCCCTGTTTGCCACAGGAGTAACAGAATTACATGAGATAGATACATCATTTTGTCACCTTTGAATGTATCTCCCTCTCTACTGTTCAAGGTATCACAAATTACCCTTTTACTGAATGTGAAGATTGCTTGTAATTCTAAGTTATTTAAGGATGACAAAGGTGGGCAAGACACAGAAACATCCGTGGTGACTGAATACTACTCACCTTTCTTTCACAATATGATAGTGTTCTCTGTGGTATCACCTTGCAAATGCTAGCATTTGTGATAGTATGCATTCATCCACAGGTGAGCTGTAATAGAAACTGATGAGAAATCCTTCAGTAAGTGCCTACCTGAAACATGGCTGAGCATTCTAAATTCAGGGAGGACCATTTTAGTCCTCAACAGATATTGGCTCTCAAATGCATGACAGTACCTGTCTTCATACTGGATTTCAGAGACAAAGTTGCTTTAATTTGATTTGCCTATTTCCTTATAAAGACATAATTTTGTGAAAGGTTAAAACTTGGCAAGAGACTAGATATAGACAGCTGAGTGAAGGCTTGTCTACACTCTACTGCCACATTCATGAAGCCATCTTTTAAAAGCCATTTAATATCCAAACGTGTTTTCTCTCAAACTTTTAGATTCTATCGTGCCCACTTCTATCTCAGCTGTGGCAACAGAAAGAACATGCATATACAGACTTGGACAGCTTGCAGGTACCAGCATAGTGTACTAAGTTTGAGCTTCAAATGATATTTGCTTTAATGTAAATACTTTTTTAAATCATGCATAAAAAAATTACGTATTGCAGTGTTATAGAACAGGTAAATGATATTTTAAACATTAAGTTAATGATAACCAAACTTGTGGATAACATAAATGTGGACTATAATGGAAGATGCATTCTATTCTAAGGAAATGGTTGTTCTCTAAAGTTTACAAAAAAAAAAGATGAGATTGTCCCTAATTTCCAATTCAAAACAGCAGCTGAGGTGTCTTCATGGTTGGCTATGGCTTTCAGCAACACTCAAATTCAATGGCCAAAATAGTAAAAATGTCTCCTACTCTCACAGAAGTCTGTTGGATACCCCTAATGGACCTCTCACAACTACAGGGATATTGGACTGTCTGTGCCACAGGACAGCTGCTGGCAGGATGCTTCAGCTGGCCAGAATGAGAGGTAACGTAGCCACACCACTGCTCATCTACCACCAGGCTAATGAGGTATCTGATGTGAGATAACACATGCTGTCATATTAACTTCTTCAAACCAAATTCTTCATGGAGCTACTATTTCTTCACTGTGCTGCAGCTCATTGCTGTGGATGTTCCAGTCTGGTTCTCTGCAAGCTCAATACCTCTTCAGGAGCAGAATATTGGTGCAATATAAATTATTAATTTCTTTTATTTAGGCCATTATTGATTTATGAGTATTAATTCAGAAAAATGCTGTGGAGTTTGCAGTTCACAAACAGTTCATGGCTGTCATGTTGCACCATGAGAGCTGCAATACAATGACAATTTTCTTTGACTAAATGCGGTCCATACTTGGATGCAGCCCCACCTGACAAAATCCACCATGGGAGCAAAGGATACTTTGCATCCTCTGGGCTTAACTGTGTTTCACACAAACCAGCTTTGATCAAAGGGTGCAGCTGCTTCCAGATGTAAATGCATTTGAGCCCTACCAAAATACTAGGTTGTAGCATGTGCTATTTCAAAGGGAGAGTGCAGGGAACATAGCAATATTGCTTCTGTGCTGACAGACAGAAAACCCTGCCCTGCACTCCCAGGGCTTAGATGGCTCATTCCTGCATTGCTCTCAGCAGCCACAGACAGGCTCTGACAGGCCCCAGGCAGTGCATGTACAGCCAGATCCACACACAGGGAGTGTTTGTGAGGCTCAGCCAAATCAAAACTCATGTTTTGTTCTCACAGTAAGGCTATATCCAGATCATACTGTATTTTTAACAATAAAACTTGGTTTTGTTTTCCTCTGTACTTATGTGCCAGAAGGGAAAGAGAGGACAGACACTTTCTTTATTGTCTTAGCTTTATAACAGCCATGGAAATTTTATTAATTGTAAAAAATGAGGTATGATTTTATTTTTAAATGGAGTCCAAGAAAGACAGCTTACAGCCTCCAGGTGGCAAGTTTCAGAAGCATCCACTGTGTCACACAAATTGTGCCCTCTCATCTCTGCTTTCACCTGCCATAGTTCTAATACCTTAGAAGACAGAAAGGTGTAAGCAGAGCTGTGAGATGCTCCTGGTGGTGGGAGTGCTGGGAAGGAAAGTGTTAAATGCTGAGGGTATATAGCTCCCAATTTGTTACCCAGTCAGCAGGGCAGAGAAGATTCCACAGATAAACCCAGCCTCGAAGCTTCTCCCCAGCTCAACTGGTTATTGCTCAGCTGCAGCTCTTACTCATCTGAATCTAGGTGGAGCTCCTTCCCTCCCTCTCTGCTGTGTCTGTCCTGGCTGAAAGTCTTTTCTCCAACATCCGCACACGCACTCATAGGTGCCAGCACAACGTTTCCAGGAGCTCTGCAGGAGCACCCATTGCTTTGCATCGCTGAGCCTGTGGCAGAGAGGGCCGTCCTCATCCCGTCACCACCTGCCCCGAACCATGGTGAAGTATGGCCTTGACTACACGCGCTGCAGATGGATCCTTCCCCTGCTCCTGGGCATAGGAGTCATCTTCGGTATCATTGCACTGGCAGGCAGGGGCTGGCTGGAGTCGCAGACCCTGCCCTATGTGCAGCAAGCATCACTGTGGCAGAACTGCAGGAGGCCTGACCAGGGTGGGGAATGGAGCTGCGAGTCCCTCATGGGCTACGGTAAGTGCCTACAGGGGTGGTGGGGAGCAGGCTCTGAAGCAGAGGGTCACATTCCCCAGATCACCTTCCCTCAGCTTTCCTTACTGTATCACCCAATATCTGGCATTTATATATGAAGCCATGGGCAATAGGGACTGTCACTAAAATACACCAAGGCTTTTGACTAACTGGGTGAAGAAATAAAATGCCCTCCCACCCCAGTGCACAAAAAAACCTAGCGGATTACACAGAACATAAAAACCCATACATGGTATTTTACCAGTGCAGAAAATAATACAAGGTTTTCTTCCTCTTTTGGAGGAAGCTGGTAGCCTCTTCTCACTAATCACTGCTTTTCAGAACTTAACGGCTACTGGTGATCAAACATCCAAACAACAAGTTGTGTGGGTAAGCCTGGCTGTTAGTGTGACAAGCAGGTCTGAGTGCCAGGAAAAGGGAGGTAAAAATGTAAGATGGTAGGAAGATATTCCCAGGGAGTGTCAGGCTACAGAATGCTGCCCTGAAACTGCTCCGGTAGGTGGGTCATGTGAAAGAGCCTCCTTGTGATTATGAAAGAGATCTTTAAAAGATGAAAGGATTTCTTGTTCGTACTAAGTTTTGGTGAAGTATGCTATTAAACATGTTGACCCAGGTACAACCCTCAGCTTGAAAAGATCTAAGCCACAAGTGTGGGAGAATACCCCAAGAGAAGAGTTACTCTGGATGGGCTCTGCTTCTTTTTTTTATTTCCTTTTTTTTTTTTTTCTGTATATTTGCGAGTGGCCATGGTCTGAAACAAGTAATTGTTAATGAAGGGCTGTTAGCCTGAGCCAGGAAGAAAGTTCAAGAGTTGTTACAATTTGTGCTAATTCAAATTACAAGGAAGAACCTTTTATCTAGGGCTCAGAATCTCAGCTGTTCTTGTTAAAAGTAAGTGTAAAAGCACTTGCTTTTTAAGCAATCTCAGGGGTCATTTATTACAGCGTTTCAAAAGTGTTCCTGAAGGTCTATTGTATGTCATGAAACTCTACCTTCTATGTACAAAATTCATTTGTAATGAGTTAATTGTAGCAGGCCTCTGTGAGTGTAGAGCTCCAGGCATGGCCAGCTCCACTGAGCATCACCATTCAGTCCTGCTCTGTGGCTGGGCTCCAGCATCAGCCCTGTGGCTGGGCATAAGCCAGCAAATTGGCCTCTGCTACACAGAGCTTGAGAGCAGGAGAAGGAAAGTGACGCTTAGTAGAGGGCTTCTCAGTCCTGAGTTTCCTCCTAAGTTTCCTGAAAAGTGAGCCCTACTCTTGACCTCCAGGTAAGGCCCTGGCAAATGCTGCAAATGCCAGCTTTAACTGGATGGAAAACAGTGAGATGTTTCACCTTGCTTCTCTTGATAATGCAACAGAAATTTCACCTTACTTCAGGGACCTATATAGGTGTTTGGCATTTCACTGTCTTCCTTACCCTTCTTCACTCTCATAGCATTAAATCCTGCAACTAAATGCCCAGTTTCCCACTGAACAGAATCTAGAAACAAACCAGGAAGAGCATCCTCTGTGTGGACAGTCCTGCAATATTTGGGGTTACCATGAATCACATCCACAGTAAGTCCAGCGTTTTTAACATAAACATGTTGGACTCAGTATACACAGGCAGAACATGACCTTGCAGGTACACTGGAGTTTCCACTGATGCTTCTGAAAGCAATAGAAACGCTGCTCATGAGCTGCATGACTGCACTATGCCCTAAGTAGGCATGCACCTATCATTTGACCCCTTCAAGGTGACTAAATACCTGGGAAGCAAATCCTAAAAATCTCCCTGGACAAAATCTGCAGGATATTTCTGGCACAATGGAGTCACTTAGCCAGTGGGAGAATATGTGAAGGCTGTATGTAAACAATGTGTGCAAAGGCCAGGTAACAGTGGGCTACCCTGCTAGGCTTCTGCCTCTGCCAGATTATGCCATTAAAATGCAGGTCTTGCCCTTCACAGGAGTGACTTATCCCTGACCCAGGAGTCTGACTGTTAAGGATGCAAACTCATGCCACTGATCCTTTCCAGACCTTTCCCTCAGACACCTTCTCTGCAGAGGTGGGATATGCTTAGATCCAATCCCATTGTCCATTTTTCCTTGCTCAGTGATGAGGGGTTCAGATTTCTCTTTTGTGACTCCCACCTTTTCTCATGCAGGGCAGAGGTGGCTGATGCTGGTCTTGGATTCCACCCTAAAGACCAGGCCATAAGAGCATCTCACTCGTGAGCATCCAGGTTTTATGTTGAGCCTGACTGTACCTGCCTTAGTGATGAAATACAGGGTTTTAGTAATTCTAGGATTACATTTATCTACTGTGCCCCAGAAAGGTCATGGAAAACAGCATTCAGCTTCATGTTCTGTGGGATGTTTAACTTTGTGCCAAGCTAAACACAGTGCTGGTTAAACAAAATGTAATTACACGCCTTACTGAGTGCAGAGACAAAAGACGTCATGTAAACATAAAGGACAGAAATGTTTTACATCCTACCTGAGATGAGATCTCTTTTACCCACTCTGTTCCACAGTTTCTATCCTGTTTCTTCCAACCTTTACTCTCAGCTTTCCTGCCTAATTTGCCTCTGGCTGTGTAGGTTCTGAAATTCATCCCTCCTGCAGGAGTGGTTTCATTGATAAACATGATTTGTATGTGTACCCCAGCAGCTGCCAGCAAATATTGTCAACATGACTTGGACAGTGTAGTTATCTTAATCCACTACAGTCATCCTCGTCCTATCATAATTAGATGTAATTGCAACATCCTTGCAAGTTGTTAATTATAATGTGCAAATTCAAATCAAATTCTGCACGTGCAGTGTTTATA
>JACBWW010000002.1:10396456-10410885 GCA_020086605.1 Lanius collurio
AAGTCTCTGTGCAGTTCATTTAACAACCTCATCAGCAGGAAGCAGCAAGGGACAAAGATTTTCAGGATGCATTGTAAAAGCTGTTTGATTAACAAGAAGAGTAAATAAATTCAATATATTTTTATGAGAACAGAGCATGACTTCTGTTTATATGTTGGGGGTTTTATTTTGCAAATGGTAAAATTTTGCTTCTACCAGAAAATCAGATCCAAGGTCACAGCTGCTGTCTGTTAGAGGGAAATTCCCTAGTGCAAAAGGTGACTTTCAGCTAGGTTTCAAAACAAAGTTTGCTCACAGCATGAAAGAGTGGATCAAGAGTGACAACAAATCTTGGTGCACATGGAAATAAGATGTAAATTCAGTGTTCATTTGTCCCAAGTGATTCTGGGAGTATAAAACTTAAAAAGATTTTTTTTTGGAAAGGTTCCACTATTTTGATTAAAAGTCCTAGTTCATAGCCTGTGATATCATGGAAATTGATTCTGTTTAATTCACATTAAAAATTTCAACCCACTCAGGGGTAATTAGGGAGCAGGTACATCTTGCTATTCTCATTAACTGGGTTTATGTAAATGAACCGATTAATCAATACCTTATCTGTTTTATTTACCTGACCCTCCCAAACCCCATGGACATATCTGAGTATAAGTAATCCTGCTTTAATTTAAAATAAATAGGAAAAAAATAGGAGGAAAAAATGTTACGGCACTAAAGTGTATGAGGCTGAGCTTTAATCCTGAGATTTTCACAGTATGGGCAACTGCTTCTGAAGATAATGTGAGATTGGGGTACTCCCTGACTCTCTCATGAGCAAACCTTTAATTTTGAGGCACTGTGTGTGCATTATTTTTAATAGCTAACTTACTCCCTTTGTGCTCCCTTTGATGATGGCCCTACACCCTCTGCCCCTTCTGCCTTCCCAGCACCAAGTAAGCATCAGGGAGCAGCCCTCATTAATACAAGATTTGCAGAAGCCAGCTTCTAAGTCAAACTTGTACATGCCTGAGCTTATGATGAGATGAATCTGAACCACTCCCTCAAGATGTAACTGCTCCTCCCCTCAAATTCAAGTCGGAATAGCTTCTAAGTTTAATTGCTTACCTCAGTAAGAAAGGAGGGTTGCAGATTACATAAAGGCTTTGCCTGTGTTTGTTTGTGAGTGAAGTCAGTGGTGAGGAATTAATAGATTTTTCCTCTAAAGGAGTTAAAGCCCACCAAGCCACACTAAGCTATCACTTTAGCATGCAGCTATGGACAAAACACTGCCTTCTGCTAATATATACCGTGTTTTATTGATAGAAGACTTACTCATAAAGGCTCTGGTTTTTAATGTTGTTGTTTAAAATCATTATTATGGGTAATCGTCCTAAAGTCCTAATCCTTTCTAGTTTTTATGGGACCTGTTACTAATCACTGAGAAATTTTTACAATGACATTATCCTAGTGTGAACCTAAATAGGTCATTCTCTGTTTCCGTGACTGTCTTTTAAATAGTAGCAAGCTAAAAGCTGTTTCCAGCTCACATAAAAATGGCTTTTATGTTATGAGATAGTACTCTGTTATTAAACCAGAAATACATATTAACAGCCAATGAATTCTTAAAAATTAATGCTAGGGGGGAAAGAACAGAGTTACCAAAGAAGATGCCATATAGAAAGACTAAAAATTTTGTATTCCACTTCAAAAGATACAAATTCACACAAAAAAAATCCAAAGAAAAACCTCCAGTATTCACTACCCATGGGAAAGTTATATGGAGAATGAAGTTGTTTTAAGAATGACCCAGATGCAATGAAGACAAAAATTCAGGAAATAGTACACCCCCAATCATACCTTTGATATTATTTTCCTCATTTTATTATGTTCATAAATTATCCATGACTAATATGTGATTTTTTTCTCATTTGTACAAACTTCCTTTGAAAAAAAATTCAGTCAATGACTTTCAGTCTGTGTTTGCAGTTCATTCATAAGGAGCTGCTTTTGATAGTTTCCTATTTATTTTGGCCATAAACAAACACATGCACACAGGTATTTCAATGCCAGCTCACGTGATCAGCAAATAATTGCAGAGATTATAGAGTGCATTTGTTTTCAGAAAGAGCACAGAAATTTCATGGAGTTGGCATATTACAGAGTCAGTATTTCCAGAAGACAGGATTTTGCACTGGGTGTTGTTGCACAGGTAACACAGGAAATCCAGAGTCCTGATGATGTGGGTTAACGAGTCTGATGGACCACTTTAAGATTCATGCTAAGGGAACACAAGTTCTGCTGCAAATGTGCACTTTCACATGGAAACTTTCTTGAGGAGAACAAAGCAAAAGGAACCATTATCCAAAGTGAAATTGGTAAAACCTGGCCAAAGCAATTCCTTTTCAAAGTGACGCATGCGCTCTGCAGTGTTCGCCACACCCTGACAAAGAACGTCAGGTTGAGAAACTCTAGTGAGTTCAGCTTTGTTTCCAAAATAATACTCTTTCCCTTTAATCAGAGAGATGTTAAACAGGTTGAGCTCTGCAAACTCAGCTTAGAAACATTCTCATTACGTGCAACACAGAGATGAATTACTACCACTGCAGATTTTAGTTCTCATAATCACTTTGCCAGACTGCAGCTTGAACTGCAGGGTTTGTGTTTCTTTCCCTGGGTGGTATGAAGGATAACAGAGCAAAATATTAGTCTGCTGCATTTTCTTTCACTCCTCCCTGGTTCTTGTGAATTAAAGCTACCCTTCCTCAAATGGCTGCGCAATTCACTGCACCATAAAAATGATCAGTCAGCAAGAACCTCTAGATAACTGTTGGTGTCTTTGAGCTGGCAATAAATATTTGTTTTTCTTTCCAATGCTAGTTGTGTATTTAGTTTCAAGCCAAGAGGAAAATTTGGAGAAGCATGTTCTTATTGATTATACAAGGAGCAGTACTTCTGAACTCTCTGGGGTTGCTTTCAGAAAATGTCACCTAAGGAAAGACTCAGCAGTTCATGTGGTGTGGGAGTACCAGATCAAGTAAAACAAGAGAATATTATTGTGAATATTTTGAAACACATACAGCAGGAGCATGGACATTGGTATTTGTCATGGGGGAAGTAGAGGTCACACACTGTTTTCAAGACACAACAACTCTTTTTTTGAAGGCACCATTTGGAGCATGAAAGATGGCAGGCTAAGGAAATACTAGGTTTGATGGTTCAAAGTTTTGGCTCAACTTACTGCTGAGCAAGAAAGTTTGTTTCTTTATGTGTGAAGTGTTTACACTTTCATAAACTGTAAAATGTGTGAGGGAGTAAAGTCAGGAAAGTATGAAACTGGAGATACTCTTAGTCCTGGGTGTCTAATTAAGTCCATCAGCTTCCCTATGGCAGCAGCAGGATAATCAGAATGTGTTTATATGGTGTAATACAAGAGGTAGTCATGCTGCCTCCAAACTGAGATAGCTGTAATAGCAGAGTAATAAATCTGTGTTATTATTGAATTCTGTCCCAGCTAATTATGTTGCTCATAAGATATCATGAGCTCTGTCCTGGCATGGATGGGCTCTTTCTGGTCTCTAAATTAGCTCAGGAGTCGTCTCACACAGCAGGGAGTTATAGAAGTCAGGCACTTATTTTCATTTTCCAGTGGTCACATATTACTGTATTCACTTTGGATAGCCCAGACTCTCACAAATCACTGCTGACTGACCTACAAAATACTGTTATGAGAAGCACTGTCCTCACTCTGCTTGAGGTAGGTGTGAAAACATGGGTTCCTTTTGCCTGTTTGGGGTGGCAAGGTCTTGTTTAAGACAAAATTGCTCAGATAATTGCCAGTTAGAAGGAGTTTTGAAGAGCAGACAGTGTGTACCTGCCCACAAACCCTTTCATAGTGTTCATTGCTGTTCTTTCAGCAGGAACTGAAAAAGGGAGAAATGGGACTGGCACCGAAGTGTTACATGATCCTGCTGGTATTCAAGGACACTTCTGCACAAACATACATTTGTTTTCTCACAAGCACAATATAACTCTTAAACAACCAGAACATCACTGCCATTTTTGAGGCTGAGAAAACAGAGCTCAAAAATTGTTGAGTATTTTCACACACTCAGTTTGATATCCTGTAACCTGCTTCTGCCACTGCTTCAGTTTTTGATTTGGTGACAGGTGGACTGAGCCCTTTCAGGTTTTAACTGCCCTCTCTTTACAGCCAAGAATACTTTGGGTTGGTGTTACACCTGTGGTGATTCTTTTGCCTGGAGTTCACATTTTTAAGAAAAAGATTTGCAGATAGAATAATTTATTTATATTTTTTACTCAATGTTAAAGAAAAAAAAACCCCACAACATTGGAAGATAAAATACTTGGCACCAAATTAGCCACTTGCTCATCAGTGTTTTTTGACCATTTTAATTCTTCTAATTCTTCTGACGTTTTTAAGGAATTTTAAGTCTTAGTTCTATTGGTAAAGAACTAAGCTATTCTGGTACTTTAGTACTCCTGGCTGGCACAAGATGCAATAAACAGTTGCAATTATTGCTGCACAAAGCCTTTGTTATCTTTAACTCTAGAAAGGTAAGGTGTTTACACACTGGTCTTAGGCTACTGATAGCTGCTGCTTTTTGTGAAGGACAGATGAACTCAGAATACTGTTCCTCAGAAAAACCCATAGAGACTTGTTCTTCCATATGGCTCTACTGCCTTGGAGCTGTGTACTGTTTTTCTTCCAACACTTAGGGGCTTTTTTTCTCTTTTGTAGAACTGAGAGCCACAAAATTGGCTGTTAGGTGATTGAGCAATGCCTCCAAATGGTGTAAGCATCCTGCAACAAGCATGTCTCTTCTTGCCATACTGCCGGTGCCCAGCGGGCTGGGCGTGCACACAATCTGCTTCCATACAGTCACAGCATTTGGAACACTGCTTCAGGAAAAACACCTGGGTGAGCCTGGCAGAGCAGGGAGGTGCTGGCATGGGCAAGGTGCCACCGCACATGGCTGCAGCCACGAGGCTCAGCCCCCTGAGCCCCCAGCCCAGGCGCCGCTCCCACCCCAGGGGTTGGTGCTCTACCATCAGCTGCTCTTGGGAAGCAAGGCTGAGCTTTGGCAGGTGCTCTGACAGCGGGTGAGGTGGAATCCCCAGGATTCCTGATGTGTCAGAACTTGCTGGGCAAGCAGCTGGGCTCTGAGCCTGCTCTGGGAAAGGACTCTCCTCTGCCTGGGAGTTTTGTACCTAACCACAAGTTGTCCACCTAAGAAAAAACATCACCTCTAGATGTTCTTGCCATTTCACCCTTTTGACAGAAGTACCCAGACCTCTTGTATCTAAGAACAGTGAGACGACCATTGCTGAGAAACTTCTCTTATGGCCAGGTGCTCCTTTTTTTGCTGTTTTAAAGGGGTAACAGAGAGGCTGGGAATAGGAGCACCTTCAGTGGGTATATTGAGCAGTATAAGAAATTCCTCTTCTTGACTGTTTCTTCTGATACTCTGCCTGAGGTGCTGTCCTCCCACCTGGGCCTCCACACTGCATACTCTGAGTCCCCCGTAAGCTCCCAGAGAGAAGAGTTTGAGCTAAAACACTGGGCTAGAAAACAAGATGTAAGAACACCTTTCCTGTCCCTTTCAGTCATCTCAGGCAGCTGCCTGTTTACTGGAAAAATGATCCAGTTGAAAAGCTTTATAAACAGACAGGAACTTTGTGGAATAAGAAAGACAATGGGGCATGGCATAAAACTGAAGATTTAGTGCAATAGCTACAATGGAGCAGGGATCATAAAGCAGGGAGCATGTTGAAAAGCAAAAAAAGAGAAACTGGTTTTGATGGACTGAGGGCTGGAAAAGGATAGCTGGAAAATCCTGATCCATTTTTCTTGCCTAATTGTAGTGGTGGTGTGGGCCTTGGGGAAAGACAGATTAAACACCAAGTTGTCACTCACTGGAGACAGGACGGTTGTTTTCGTGCTTTCCTGACTCTGGTGAAGGGAAAGGCAGGACACTTTGCATTTTATTATTTCCATGTTAAAGCAAACAATTTGATAGATTACTTACTCAGTTTCAGAGGGAACTTTTACTGAACAGCATGCACTGCATTTAAGTTGAATTGTAATTATTGTCATGGTTGTTTGGGCTCTGATAATTTTTTGGCACTGCTGCTGCACATATTTGGTTAGAAGCCAACACTTGACAGAGGCATAGTGGCTAGATGAGGGGATGAAGTCTGTAGATGCCTAGCAGACTTTAACTGCTTACTCACTTTAATACACAATTTAAAATGTGTCCAAGTGGGGTGTTTTTACATCCAGAAGAAGGGATACTTTGATCTCTTTGAGCAGTAGTTGCTCCTCAAGACCTGAAATATTAAATAAATATTATTTTTCCAGTTGTTATGCCAACACAAAATGCTTTGCTCTAACAGATTATAACATTAATTTTTACAGTTTGAAAATTAAAGAATTGATATCCTGAACAAGCTTTTTGAATTGAAGCAGTTCTAAATTTGGGCCAAAATCAGAGATCCAATTTCCCTACAAAACAAGTTCCAAATCCTTAGCTGCATCTAGGAGCTAAACTAAGGCTGAAAGGCAGAAATCACTGAATTTTGACATTTATGGGCTATTTCCATACCTTTAAGTTTGCCAAATTGGGAGTGCTTTCATAAACACTTAGTTTCAAAGGAAGATTTTTATTAGTTACAGGAACAGTTTAAATTGTTAAAACTAAAGAGTAAGCTTGCACCCAAGTCCCTACTGCATTCTGTGTGAGAAGACAAAGCTGGAATTTTTAAGCATTCTGCACTTAGTGCATAATTTCTTGTGGAATCGAAATGTTCACCTATAAGGGAAGAGAAAGCTCCCATGCTTTCTTTCTTGGGAGATGATGCGCTTTTTACAGGTTTTAAAATTAATTTTTAATTAATAACCAGAGAAAACCATATTTTGTTTGGGTTTTTTTGTTGTTGTTGTTTTTGGTTTTGTTTTTGTTTCTTGTTTTTGTGGTTTTGTTTTTGTTCCTTTCTAATGTATCTTCCTTCTGATTTCAGCTTGGGGAAGAGCTGCTGCTGCCACATACCTGGTTGGCTTTCTACTTCTAGTCATCTGTTTTGCACTGGCCATTATAGCATTTGCCATTGACACCCTTCGGTTCAACTTCATCCGTGGGATCGGAGGCTTGCTCTTTGTGGCTGGTAAGGCAGTACATGGAGTCAAGTTTAGCTTCTGCAGACCTATCTGTACTAGAACTGGTATCTCCCTCAGCTGATTCTATACCCAAGTCTCTGCCTATGTGCACTTGAGATCTCTGTGAAAAATCAAAGTCTGTCACTGGATTGATTTTCAGATCCTCCAAAGTAGGAATGGGTTCAGCTACAGGGATTATGGGGGAAGGCAGTGGTGCAGGGTGGTAAACTTTTTTTTTGTTTGTTTTCTCCTGTTTCTTCAGCTGTGTTCTCCGTCATGGGCCTGGTCATTTATCCAGTAAAATTCTCATCTGAAATTGAAATGACAGGAATCAATATGTTCAGCTGGGCTTACGGCTTTGGCTGGACCACTGCCATTATGGAAATATGCTTGGGATTCTTCTTCTGCTGCCTTCCTAACTATGAAGATCAGATCTTGGGTAATGTCAAACCCACATATTTTTACTCTTCCCCATAAGCACCAGGAAAAATGTGTTCATGTTCCAGAGATACCTGACAGACTAGCTACATTTTTCAGAATATTGTCATCAGATGTCAGTAGAAAAGACTGGAAACTTTTCTAATGTGTGTAGAAAAATGGCACTAACATCTGCAATAAAGTTATCTACTCTATTTTGGACCTTCATATTTGATGTGGGTTGTTAGATAAAGCACAAATGTTAAAATCCCTTGGTTTTCCTCATTCATTCCCATGAGTAGGATTTACATGGATTCCACTACATCTCAAATTCATAATTGTAATTAAGTTCAGAAAAACTTATTAAACTGGCAATAAACAAAACAACACGTATCATCTTCCTGAAGGAAAGCAACTCACAAAAATCCCATTTTGTATACATAATTTTTAACCTGAAGATCTTGCACATTTTTCAAGAAGATAAATGCCTTTACCCACTGACTGCCAAAGTAGTAAATTAGTCAGCCAGCACTTCATAGCTTTGCTTCTATTTTTCATTCACTCATTTAAGCCATAAGGACAGAGTAAAGAAGGGATTAAAGCTCCCTACCAGAGCCAGCATCTTGACTTTTTCTCATTCACACAGAATGTATTTATTTCCAAATATTTGCAAGAGTAAGCAAGGATCAGCACTAAACACTTAAGAACCCTGGTGGGCCATTGCTGATGTCAGAACAGAGTGGGCAGAGGAAGAGGGGATTTCAAGCCACCTGTGCAACCTGCAGACCTGGTTTGATAAAGCTGCTGGAGTGGCTTTCTTCTTGGGTCTCTGACACTTTTTTTCTGCTGTATCAAAACCCATGACTTTTAAATGCTCTGTTATACTGGTCCAGCTTTTTTTATCCAGTGTGAGAAGGTCAGGTATGATTTCCCTGCACCTCAGGAGTTGAGCTGGAGCAGTGTGAGTGTAAGTATTATACTGCTGCTAAAAGGCCCCTTTTTTGTTCATTTGCTGTTGTTAAGTATTTTAAAAGTAGAAAGTGTATACTGTCATATGTAACTGTAAAATGCATTTTTAAACCCCCTTACCATATCATACTAAAGCTCTCATAGGGAAAATGACATCATAAAACATCTTCCAGCATCTTACACTCCACAGTGCCTCAAGCCTCAATATACTGCAAGAACTGAAGTACACTCAAGACTCTGCTGTTTTCTGCCTTGTTTAACCTACCTTTATAACATTCCATGTATTCTCTTAAGTGAAAAGAATGGATAATACATGGTGTGGAAAAGGAGTCTCATCTACATCCTTAACTACTGAGGTTTATTAGATTGCAACACATCTGCAATTTTGTAACTATGTGTACTATGAAAAGCCCTGCCGAGTGTTTTTTGTTTCAACGAATAAGAGGTAGAATATTTTTAGTTAAAACCTCTTGGTAGCTAAAATTAATAAAGGCACAGGGCTTCACCTGGGTTGTTTGGAGTTTTTTGGTTGGGTGGTTGGTTGATTGGTTGAGTTTTTTTGAGCAGTCAATTCCGTTCACTTTCATGGAACGTCTCTTAACTTTGATCAATAAGCGTGAGAGATGAGGAGAATATAAACAATGGGGAGAGTACATGCAACAAGAAATAGTTAGACATGAACATGTAAATATTTTAAAAAATACTTCCTAGCTGGAAGAAAATCAAAGTGAAATGCAGTTGAGAAGACAGTTTGTATTAAATGACTTACAATTCTTTGTGTAATATTATGAATTCAGGAAAAAAGTATCATAAATATTTTCATTATGCTTATTACACCTAATAAAAAATGGTATCTATGTATTGTTTCAAAAATGAGTCTTAACTTTTGTTCTCTGCTGAGAGTGGGGAAATATGGAAGCCCCCAAAGCCTCCTCAGGCACGACCCCGGAGTACCTGAGTATGCTGGCTGGAATTTGACATCCAGCATCACAACTACAGCTTGTGTTACTCTTCAGTTCCATACTGGCTGTCTACTGAGGCCTTGTTCACAGCACATGAGAACAGTGGACACTTATGGAGCACTCTGTTTGCCTGTGGGCTTATGGTGCTGCGTACCTACACGCATGATTCTGTGCCATGTTGTGCTACAGCTTGTTTTGGCATGGCCGGTAAGGCACCCGTGTTTCCTGAGTAGGAAACCAGCACCGTCCTGCTCAGTGTATTTGCTCCAACAGATGTGGCAATCCCCTCAGGAAGCTAAAGGAAACTTAAGCAACCACTGTTTGTATTTACAGTTTCCTTTGCTGGACACTGACAAAACACCCTGAGGTGGGGAAATGTGCACAAAACAAGGTTTAAGAGTGTGACTCCAACCTTGATGAGACAGCAGAACATAATTAGAAAGCAAAGAAAATCTCCAGTGATCATCCCCCTTCTCTCTTGCTGATCTCAGCAGCTTCACCATCTCCTCTCTTCCCTTCTTCTCCTCCTCCTCCTCCTCCCTAAAGGTGCCTGAGAACTGACAGGGCTGGTGACTCTGCAGGACACAGCCCCAGTCCCCATTCCCCACTGCCACTTTTCCCTTCCTGGGAGAGAGGAGGAATGGAGCAACTTGCTGACCCCAGCACAGCCCCAGGGACTGTAGCCTGACTTCCTGCCCCAGGCCCTCACTGGAAAGGCTTTCCCTTAAAGAACAAGGTGGGCGGGTGTGCTGCTTCCAGTCATGCCAGGCCAGTGTGTTCTGCTTGTTGCTTCCACTCATGCTAGGCCAATTCAATACAGATTCCTAGAAAAACACATCCTAAACCCTGCATCAGAAAAACAGTGAGAAGAAGGACAAACCTGTTTTACAGATGCCAGTGTTGTTTTCTGTGACTGCCGCAACAGGGGTGCATGGCAAAAACAGCATGCAAAATATGCATTCTGACAGAGAAGAAAGCTGAATCCAGGGGCCAAGGATGTTGTCAATTAATTAGATTATTAACTAACTATCAACTGCTAGGTTATGAACTGAATTGTTAAATAAATCTACAATATAAGGTCAAGTACAGTATTAACTAACAAAGTTGTTTGATCAATTTGAGCTAAGTCACAATCAGAAAGCTTGAATTTTCAAGCAAAGGAGAAATTAGAGGAAGAGAAGACATCTCCTTAGTTCTTCATCTCTGTTAGCCAGAGTTCTTGCTCCAAGTCTTGTCTATAAGAGAAAAGGGCACTTAAACACTAAGAGCAGAACAATAAAAGACTCAAAGTTTCATTGTGTCCAATGGCAATGCTACAGAAAGAGCAGGGAAGACCAGATGCCTGAAGCTTTTGGGAACATTAGGTCTGCTACAACAACAAAAATAGAGATGACTGCCAAAGGCATTGCTACTGTTCCTGTCAAATTAAAAATTAGGGAAACATCCTCCAACAAACATGTTTTATCTAATTCAACTTTATTACTGAAAAGCAATGGAGAAATTGTGCTGAAAACAAATGAAATGTCAAGCAGCCCTACAGCTACAAACAGAAACAAAAGAAATAATGAAAATCTCCTGCTGGTAAGTTAATATGTTCAATTTAATTTCTGATGTTTCTGCCAGAGCTTGAACATCTTGGTCTTTTCAATTTTCTGTGCAAATATGTCCATATTTCACTTTACCTTTCTAAGGAACCTGCCATCTGATCTTGAAACACCTCCTACTTAACCAATAATTCAAATGCAATCTAGTTTGCAATTGTATTTGTTGTGCATATTTTGTTGTATGAACTAATGACATGACTGAAGTTTTGACCCTATTGACATCACTTAAAAAACATTTTTTTTTTTGAGTGTGGCATTTCATTCTTGAAGTGAAAACCCTTTATTTTGTATGTATTAAGAATCAATAATACCTCTAATGGATGCTCCATTCAGCAGCTCTGTTTACTCCTGGAATAGGACACTGGTAGGTACAAGGTAAGAAACAGCTGACCTATCATTTCCAAAGTAAAGGACAATTCAATGTTTGTAAGATTAGCAGAATCTGGGTCATAATTAGGTCACATTTTGTTAGGTGCACAACATGGTTTCATGAAAAAGATTAATCCTTCCTTTTGATGCATCTCAGTTGTGTGACAGTTATTACTCCTTATAATTCAATCTTTTGGAACAATTCCTTGCACATTTCTATGTCCCAGTAGATTTCTCTGTGTTCTGAAAATAAATAGATTTAAGAAAAGAATGAAATGATCAAGCTCATGATAAAGGAAAAAGGGATTGGCCCGTTTACACAATGTTAGAAAGTGGGAATCAAACCATCTTGCTACAAGGATAGTGATCTGAACAAAGAGCTCCTTCTGGATCATATTGGAAATTCCAACCTGAGAATCAAAAGACTGATAATAATGGGGAAAAGAGATGAAATCAGTTGGGTCTTCCTTTATCTTGTTCCACGCTGTTAACATATTGCTTTTGCCAGAAATTCTGCTTTTGAGAAAAAATTGTCACTGATGCAGCTCCATAGGAATGTCTGGGTCTCAATTTTATCTGCAAAATGCTTTGGTGCTAAGTGCCAAAATCCAGACAAGCACCTGAATAACCTTAAGGCTGCAGATGATTCCGATGGGGCGTCAGAGATGTTTTCATAGGTTGTTCCTCAAATTACTTGATATATTAGGTCTCACATGCCCATCTGCACACAGTGGTTAGTTCCACAGATTTCCTGCATGTGAAGTGATGCAGTTTGGTTTTTTTTTTCAATTTTGCTTTTCATTTTTCATGATCAAAGTGAAAATGTGGATGTATCATAGGATTTTGCAAGGTGTTGGCTAGGTGTGAGGAAAGTTTACAGGAACAACTTTCAAAATAGTTTTCCTGTTTAAGATAAATGTGGTGAGATTAGATCGAACTGTCCTCTCTTGGGTAGCTTTTATACATCCTTTTACTTGGGCCCTAGTTTGCCCAAGCCATCTGGTTTTTTGTAAAAACTGTTTTGTGAAAACTCACTCTAGTATCATACTGAAAAGAAATTATATTAGGTATCCATGGAGAATCCATCATAAAGCACTTTAAATAGCCCTTGATTGTTCAAATGCAGATCAAACAGAGAAGCAGATGTTGTCTGTAGGATTTTTCCACAGATAGTGTAAGCCCAGAAGAAGATTTAATTAACTATTGACCATAGACGTGGCTTACATGTCCAGCTCCCAATTTTTTACAAACTAACAGGTGCCCTAGAACTTTGCCCTCAGGAAAACATCAAACAAGTAAACCGCAAACAAGAAAAATGAAGGGAAAATATTACATAAAGTATTTACATATACACATCCACAGTGTCATGATTTAGTCCATAGCTGACCTCAGCATGAATGAGGATGGACGGAAGTTGTGTGAGTCACAGTTGGAGCTGTGATGTTATTTCCAGTTTTTCATTTTTATTTTTTCATATGGAATTCTTCTCACCTCACCTCTGTAAAGCCTTACTGCTTTCTTCATAATCTGTCCCAATTTTACCATACCCAGTCTTGACAAGCACACACATGCTTGCCATGCTCATATCTGAAGCATGATATTAATTCAACTAGGCTTTTATCCCTTAACCCTCCTACTTTTCTTCTTAAATAAAAGGGCTTGAAGTAATAAAATCCTGCTGAAGTTAGGAAAATTAGAAGAATGGGAATTTTCTTGGGCTGTTTTAGAATTAAGCCACAAAAGAAGAAAGAAACAAGAACTGAGGTTCAAGAGAAAAACCCAGTCCAGTACAAAAACAGTATCCCAAAATCTACTTGCAGTCTTGACAGTAAAATGGCTTGGGGTGATTAGCAGCCAAACTACCTTTATGGCTCCCTCCTTCATCTGAGTGTATACTCCATGTTGCTGTGCAATTTTTCACTAGCTTCAACAAATCTTCTGGGCCCTGGTTTCTGAATCCACCAGTATGCAGAGAGAGGAGCTGCCCATCACCTCTGCCTCCTACAGCACCCAGGGAAGGGAGCTTTAAGGCAGAAGCCCAAAGGACTCATTTGGCCCTTGTATGACATGGCTAGTGTCTTCATGGCAGGATGGGATCGTTGCCCACTCTTGTGGAAAGTTTCCCTCTGTTTCAGCCTACAGTTCCAAACAGGCTACTAGCAAGTTGGAACTGCCATTTTATTCATCTGAGAGGTTTTTTGTGAGGGGGTAGAGGAAGGTTATAGATTTGTAGACTCACAGTGGTTAGTCCAAGAATTTTGTAAATCAAGAATTCACTGTGTCAAGATTTAGAAATTTCCTTAAAATACTCCCATGTATAATACACAGAAAAAGGGAGGGAACAGACACACCTATTTATCTTCACAATTGTTAGGCCTGATGCTTTGACACGACAAAATACTCTTTGGATTAGTAACAAGAGGATGAGTACAAAGAGCTGAAACTTTACACTTGGCCCTTGAGTCACAGCCACAGGTGAGGATCTCCTGAGTCACCAAGTGCTGTCTCTGGCTGTTAGAGAAAATTGCTTATTATCTTGTTTATTATCTTATCCAATTCTGCTTTTCTGTCCATCTGTTACAGGAGGCTGATTTGAAAAAAATCTAAGGGTTGGCCTCTGATTTCCTTCCAACATGTATCACTAGCCAGCTCCTTCTGGCACTGCCTATGGCAACACCCAGGGACAGCATTGTCACCTCTGAGCTCTCCTCCTGCACAACTTCTTGTTTCAACTGCAAAAACTTGCATTTTGACTGCTCCATATCTTTCAAACCACCTTTCTCCAAGCAGCACATGGCCTTCCAAATCTGGGCTCCTGTTTCAGCTGCTGCCTAATTTCCCATGACTGCCACAAGGGGTAATTACTGTCATCCCCAGTGGTGTCTTGGGCATCATTTAAATCCTTCCTTTCTCTTGCTCAGCCTAGAGCACAATTATTCTGAGCTGGCCATGCAGCAG
>JACBWW010000002.1:10430876-10473484 GCA_020086605.1 Lanius collurio
CTTTGTGGTTTTTTGATTGCAACTCTCCTCAGCAATATATATATTATTCACTTGCAATCTAGGAATAGGCTAAGAGTTAAAGAAATGCATGATTTAATACTGGAGGTAAACCAGGGAAGTGGATTTCTTCCTCTCACCCTTGATTTATACATTTTTCTCAGAAGCATTTTGATCCATTTATATACGTCCATCTGTATAAATCCATATGTTATTCTATGTTAATTACATGTGCCTCAAAGGATTTGTGTTTGTAATGTGTCTATATTCTGCTAAAAAAGGATTTGTCTCATTAGTATGCATTTCATATTACAATGCTGATTTATTTCCGTTGACAGATTGCTTCACTAGGCAAACTGCACTGACATGAGAATAGAAACATCACTGCTAAAGTTTATTCTGTTTAATTTTATTTTTGATGCTTTAAAATCTAGACTGCAATGCATGTCTCTGGTTAAAGCAAACAGCACTGAGAGATGGTGTGGAGAGTCCTGCCTCCTTTCATGCATTGCTCTGAGGTGCTACAGCTTTGTGGGGCCCCTAAATAGCTCATCCAGCACGTAGGCAGTGGAGCACTGGGGGACCTATGGCTGGGCATAAGTGACTGCAACTGCTTTTCCTTTTGTCTGGCTAAAATACACCCATTCCTCCTGCTGCAATCTTCTGCAGGGTGTGTGGGCATGATTTGATTACTGACAGACATTTCTGCAGTTTCTTCTGCAGCTCCTTTTTATGATTTCATGATTTGACTATTAGCTAAATAGTAAGTGTTCCTGCATGGCCTGTTTAGGATGTGTGAAGCAATTTATATATTAAATGCTTGTGTTCTTTTTATTTCAGTTTTCATGCATTTCTTTAAGACTCTAGAGTCAACATTTCTCTGAACCAAAGTGGAAATGCTAAAATAGCCTAAGATTTTTTAGAAAATAAGTAACAAAGTATTTTATTTAGTAAATTAACCTGTTTTTGTAAAATAATGAATGAGAAGTACACCAGGATGGTAAGTGTTCATGTAAAGGGTTTTTATAGATATATATTCACATAAATACTATATTAATGCAAGGAGCAGTAGAACTCTTGCCATTTGAGTCAGGCACTACCCATTTGGAATTGGTGGGCATTCTGTGCCCTGACCTTACCATGGCTTTTTTTTTTTTTAGAAAGTCTGCCAATATCCACAAGTTGCGATGGCCAAGTGGCCCAAGTCTTTCAGAGTAACTTTTTGTGAGGTACAAGGAGGAAGGAAATTTTCTGACTTGTGCCCCGTCATTCTCTTGGTCTTCTGTTAGCACTGTTCTCTTTTGACAACTAAACCAGAAGTAGCCACTAGATGGCTGTGTTTAGTAACAAAAGGCCACACATGCCTTCATATTCTGCTATAACCCACATTAAAGATGCGTTTTTTATAAAATCAATTCGTCTTTTCATAGCAAAATTTATGTGGACAGGCCAAAGAGGCAGGACAAACCACCCTGAAAAGTTCTTCACAAAACCAGCTGGAGCAGGACATCTTGGACAGCGTGGAGCTTGAGCATGGAGGTCCTGAGCTGTTCCCTAGTGCTAGACCCATCCTAGTTCTAAGGGAGGTCAAGGATGCCATTTCCTGCCAGGACTATGGGGGAGACACCCCTGACTCAGTTTGAGATGCTGCTAGAAATCCCAGATATGGAGCATGGGTCAGTCAGTGGCTGTGCCAGCCGTACTTCCGCGCGGCAGAGGAAGGGTAAGGCAAAGGTAGGACATCTCTGCCCCTTCCCACAAAGAAGTCCTTGAATGCCAAAAGAAGGCTATGGTGGGTTAACAGCCAAATATTGGTATTGGGCTAACAGCCAAATACCCACCCATCTCCTCACTCCCTCGTCCCTCCCCTCCTACTCCTGCAGGACCCAGGGAGAAAAAAGGGTAGGAAAGATCATGTGCCAGGATAAAGGCAGGAACAGTTCTTGCCAATTGCTGTTATGGGAAAAACAGACTACCTAAGGGAAAATCAGTGTAATTAACTGCCAACTAAAATGGTGAAAATTAAAAGAACATTAAAACAACATCCTTCTTCTCCCCTTCTCCAGGCTCCACTTACCTTCCTCAATCCAGACTCTTCTACCCACTCCAAATGGTGCAGACTGGCAGGGGTGGATATGATCAGTACAGTTTCTCTCTGCTAATCCTTCCTCCTCACACTTCCTCTGCTCCACTGATTTGCCCATGAACTGCAGTTACTGTCAGGAAAAATCTGCTCTGATGTGGGCTCTCTAGAAGCTGCAGTCCTTCAGGAATATTCATGTGCTCTACTGTGCATCCATCATGGGCTGCTGGCCAGCTGCATGGGCTCCCATATGGAGCACCTCTTCCCCCTTTTTCTGACCCTCATGTTCCCTCTGCTGCTTCCCCCTCATTTTTGCCTCCTCCTCTAGAAATCATGGAAAAGAAATACCTAGTGTGTCTACTTGGTCTTGAACCTTCCATCAATGATCAGCTGTGAAGGACCTGCCCTCAGGTGCACTCGAGAGGGCTTACAGCACTCCTACTGCCATGGAAGCAGCCTGGGCACATCTAGACTTTATTCAGTGTCTCTAAGGGGGCATGCAGAAGTGGTACTCTGCCCTATTTGAAAATGTTGATCCATTCCATAAGGGAAATATTACACTCAGAGTAAGAAACATTGCATATTAAACATTGGCTTGTTTCTATTATGATTTATAAATCAAATTCTTAGGTTAAAAATCTCTAAGAAAGCAAATTGAAAATCACTAAGAGGGACTAAAGAATTTCTTCCACAAATGACTTTGAAATTTTTGAAACCGTAATATTGAACTTGTCACCAAAGAATTCTAGTTAAGTGATAAAAATTCAGCAGAAGAAATCTAGGCCTGCAATCACTCTAGCTCGTATTCACACAGAAATTTCACTTCAACAAAAATCTGTAGTTTCAGTGTTATTTGTTTTTAATGAGAATTTTAAGCAGACCATCTGATTATGTCATGAGTTTCTCATTTCCTGTGAAATAGTATTTTGGCAGAACTGACATGATATTATGAATATTGCTTTGATAGCATTGCTTCTTTTTAATTCTGAAGTGTTGTGTCAGGTTTTTTTCAACCACTTTGCATGTTCTTAACTTTTCTAATGCATTTTCTTCCTGACTACCTGCTTTTTAGAACTGTTATGATACTCAGGCTGATTTTACAAGCAGAATGTGAAAACCTGGCCTCACAGAAAGACAAGAGGAAAATCCATCACTTACTTCATTATGGCAAGATTTTCCATCTATGATTCCTTGACCTATGTAATTCTTGATCAGGCAACTAAATTACTTATTTTAAGGAATTTGTTTTTCCCTGTAAAACAGCTGTTTTACTTCTACACAGATTAGAAAAGGAGTAATCTTTCTTTAATAGGAAGTCTTTAACAGTTTCTTGTACATTTAAAATGTGAAAACTGTGGATTCATCTTAAGAAAGAAGCAAAAGTTCAAGTCAGTTCTGTCTGAGCCAAAGCAATGCTGCATCCCAGTTTCCCAAGCACTATGATGAGTGCCCAGTGATAGGAAATTTTTGCTTCTGTATCTGTCTGATAAAATCTTTTAAATAGATTCTTATTTCTTGATCTAAGGAAGTGAAATGTAAGCAGTCAGTACAGCACTGGCTTAATCACTGGGTTTTTCTGCAAGAATACTGTGGCACGACAAACTTTCTCTTCCCAGCAAGGCTGAGTTCCTGTATGGGAGCTCTGATGTGCATTGCCAGGGTTAAGAAGAAACAGTGATGGAGAATGGCAGGCAAGCCAGGCAATAGCTACAGAAATAACTGACCCACAGAGAGGGATTGGTGTATCTTGTCGACTATGACAATTGTCTTCAAAATCTTGTCACAAATTCCCAGATGAAGATGATAGTGTTTTTTTCTACACCTTTTCTCTGCTCCAGCAGTGAGATTGTAATTTACATTACTAGCTACAGTATTCAAAATAAAACTACTGAGGTCAGCTGAAAGTGTTGACAATGAGATTTATCTGAGGTTGAAGTAGTTTAATCGAAGTTTTACCTTCATCTTAGTCTTTTGGTAAAAAGAAGGCTATATAATGTAAACTAGTAACTAAAAACTTATTTACAGAACTTAAATAAAATTAAATAAAATAAACCCCTTTCAAACATTTTTTAATAATATCATGTCAATATAAATCAGTATAAATTTCAAAGTACGCAAATAAAATGTTACACAGGCATACTCTAAAGACTTTTCTTATGCTAAGTGGTAATTTATTTATTAACTTCTTTCCATTTCTGTCAATTGCCGGTAAGTGTCCCGAGTTCTGTCTGTTGTTTCTAATAACAGGAGCAAGACTCATGCAAATTTGGAGAAAACATATAGTTACAGCCTTCTAAAATGAGGAAATGATGGATTTCTTAACAGGCTGTCAAGCTAATCTTGCACCTCTGTTTAGTCAGTCCTTGATGAAACTGCCCATTGTGACGCCAAATAGAAAGTGAGTTGTGATTGTGAGCCTCCCTGTAGAGCTTGTCAGCTGTGAGCCTGGTTCTGGCCATCTCCTTCTCTTACAGACACATTGTAACATCATTCCAGAGATGAGGGTTTGATTTCTGTTTGCTGCACCAGCACTAGAAGATAGGATGGGGTGTGCATATATAATATACATTTATATAGAGTACCTCAAACACCTGATCTAGTGTATGAAAATGTTATTCAGAGCAGTGTTACTAGGAATGCTATTTAAAAAACATCAACAACTGAAGCATTGTCAGGTTAAATGACTTGTCTAGGTTATAAAGGAAAATTGTGGGAGAGTTAAGAACTGCCACACATTCTCCCAAAATCACAAAATCATCTTATTCACAGACAGGCCTCTAAAAGGATTCATCTAAATGCTATGTTCATTGGAAACTGAACTCCAATACTTATTTCCTCTCTCTATAAAATGAATACTTTGTTCACTTTTTCTTTCTTTCTCTCTATGGCTGAAAGTACTGCATGTTGAATGTGCTGCAGCAGCTGTAGTGTGCTTCTTGTGGGTACATACTGCTTGTTCTACATTCCTCCAGCAGCTGTCATCAATACCCATCAGCAAATGTTTCTATGAAGTTACTATTATTTTGTTACAAATATGACACATAACCTCAACTATGAACACTGATGAAAAAGCAAGCTGTCAGATACTGTTTCAAAAGGCTCAGGACTGCTCATCTGGAACTAAGGGTGCCATGAGGTCAAGTACTTCCCCTTATTCAACCACACACAATACCCCTGGCTCCTCTGTAATTGTAGTTTTAAGTATTTGCTATCTTTGGTATCAGTTTGTTCCACCAACAATCAAGGCTTGAAGTGAAGAGGAAACTTTGTTGGAGAGCTTGTGATGTTAACCCAGGCACTGGCTTACTTCTTGCAACCAGATTTTAAGGATGGCAGTGGAAGACTTCAAGCTGCAATTAAAACCAGGTCAGTTCTGTATGGTGAAGGTGACACCTTTCTCGGGAAAAGGATGTCAAGTTGTAAAACTGCAGGTAGAGAGGCAGAGTGTAGCTGTGGGGTTTTCCAGGGCCTTCTTTGTGGAAGAACTGAAGTGTGTTGACAAGCAACATCTTGCCTGGCTTGTAATGCCCCTTGGGACGATAAATATTAGTGGCTCTTTGGGTCACTTCCAGTCTCAACACTGAAATTTGCATGAAATTTAAGAAAAGACTCCTCTCTGGTCTTCTCCTTTTGCTGTTTTAATCAATGAATGAGGATGCTTAGGTGAATGTGGCTTCCTCTGCTGTGCTGGTAACCCAGACCTCAGATTGATGGGTTTGAACCTGAGGACTTCCAAGTCACTCTGCTCACTGGGAAAGCTGGCACTGTCTGCCTCCTTCAAGCTGACTACAGTGTAGTACATGAATTAAGTGCTAAGGGAAGTATGGGTTGTTTACCTGATTCATATAAAGTGCATCATCACTCTTTTTTTTGCTTTTAGAAAGAAACATGGGTAAAACTTTTCATGAAGCTCTGAAGACCTGCATCACTGTATCTTGCTTGTTGCTGTGACATGTGAATATTTTATTGAGCTCTATAATGCATGATGACTACTGAAGCCTGTGGTATTTTCCTCTGCTTTCAATAGACACTGGAAAGACATGGAGGACATTATTGAAAGGGGAGGAAATGTTTACAAATAGTAGCAATGTTACCTCTCAAGCCAAAAAAAAAAAAAAATAGGAAAAAGCATAGTTAAATGTTCTTAAGGGAACAATTCTCCCATGGTCTTGTGCCATTTTTAGCGTTGACCATGCAAGCAGAGCACAGCAGCTCTCGAAGGACACATGTGGGCTGCTGGCTCCACGGGGCATGTCCGAGCACTGCACAGTCTGAGTGGAGAGAGAGAGGGCACCTGCATGCCTCTGGGGAGGAGATGCCTCAGAAAAGGTAGGTATAGAAAACGTCTCTAGAGGATTACAGACGACTAGATTGTTTCTACTGGAAGTCTAGAGAATTACTCCTTTCATTGTCCATTAGGTAGCATTGTCCCTGCTTTTGTTTTGATTAGTAATAAAACATCATCTTGTGTGAGAGCGGCTGCAGTACTGGTTGTTCTGGCTAGCAAGGGGCAAGTGAAGTTGCACACTCACATCATGTTCTCTGAAACACAGACAGTGCAGCGGGACAGTGCGAGAGCCAGCCCTGCCTTACCCAGCTGAGATGGAGCCCCTTCTGTCTGTCCCTTGTGAGACGAGGGAATGGATGCAGCTCATCTGGGGCCAGCCTAGGCTCTTCCCAGAAGATGAGCATGCCTTTGGCCCTTTCCACGGAAAAGAACTGTGGGGGAAAGTGCAAATGGCTCAGCACAAAGCAAATGATTGGATGTGCTCCCAAGTGCACGGTGAAAAAAAGATACTCCTGTGTAGGCTGCTAATCACTTGGTGGAAACATTTCCTAATTATTGCAACAGGCAGCCTTAAATAACCTCCTAGAACAAAAGCAAACATTTCTTCCCTTTTGATGCCACACCTCCTTGAGGAGGGAGAGAAGCACTGAGACGCAGCAGAGAGAGGCAGCCCCTGTGAAGTGCTGTGGGCTTCCCAGAGAGGCTGTGGAGCGAGGGATGGACCAGCAAGGATTGTATGCTGGATAGCCGAGTGTTTGGAACAGAGCGGGCTGGTGGCTGGCCACAGAGCAAAGTGCTTGTTTGCAGAGGGGAAGATGAAATGCAGCAAGCAGGCAGGCCAGTTGCTGGCCAAGCAGGAAGGAGGAGGCTGTGGCAAGAAAGGGAGAGGCAAGAAAAAAGGCTAAAAGAGGAACTGGGAAGCAGAATCTTCCCACTAGGAAACTTATTTTAGCTGCAAGTGTGACAATTCTCACTGCCCGACAACAGCTGTGCCGACCACTGGCACTGCCCTGATGCCTGGGCTGGCTCAGCGTTCTGAGCACACCCAGCCTCTGCCATTGGAAAGACCAACACAGAGACATGCAGATGCCAGAGCAGATGGGAGACCATGCACACAGGGAAGCTCTGGAGGTCCACAGCCCCTGGAAGACAGTGCAGCAGTGGGAACTGAAGGCATTGTTTGAAGACATCAGATGAGTGTGCAGGATGTGCTGCTGCAGTCAAAGGCCTGCTTCCCGTCTGACATCTTCTGGCCACAATCACGTTTGAAATGTACAAAAGTCCCTGTGACATTTTGAAAAAATATGACAATATTTTCATGTTGCTTGGAGAGATGTAGCTGGAGATAAGAGTGTGTCTAAAACAACTCATCATGAACTGAAATAAAGAGTAACTGAGACTTATGAGTGTTTCCACTTAAAGTACATAGAAGTTTGAAAAGTACCTAGATAAAGTGTCTAAGGAACTAGAACTATTTTCACATGGGAAAGGAAGAGGTTGCATGAACCATTATATACTTTCAACTTAGATTTTCAGTAGAGAGGTTTTAAGGAGGAGACATACCATCTAAATCTCCCAGAATTTGTTTTTAGAACATCCATCTGTGGAAATCCTAGACTTAGGACAAAAAACCCCAAAGTGACAGAAATCAGAATAAACCACTTTGTCTAGCTGCACAATCTACTAAACCCTGTCCTGTGATGACAAACCACATGAAATCTGTGCAGATAAGCCATCACCAGTGGCTAGTTTCCCCTGTGTCTTACTGAGAAGAGGTGGGGAAGAATATGCGTAATAAATACCCAGGGGAAAAGTAGAGAACATCTGGTGAAGTAATCCCTCATTACACTCAAGTGGGTATTGGTCAAATGAAATAAAATATGCTTTTGTAGCAATATTCCCCTGGAGAGGGTCCAGGTAGAAGTCGCAGGTGAGCTGTGATGTGGCCTGGTGGAACAGCATCCCACCCACTGCTTCATGCCTGGAAGCACAGAGGAGGGCACAGGGGGAGATCTTCTGCTGAGATGGGCCCATGCACTGCAGTGCTGATGGGCATGAAGGTGGACTCATAGAGTCTGGGTGAGTATTTAAGGGAAAATTTTTTGATTAAGTTTGTCACGTGGTCTTTGATTAAGCTAGAAGTAGGAGGACTAAAGTGAATATTTGAAGGCTGGAAAAAAAATCACCTGCAAGAAAAGTTTCTGGGTGTGGTGTGACTTATCTTTTCCTGTTTCTCACTGTTATTCAGTGAGAAGATGGCTTTGTAATTGCAGTTATTATCTTAAGGTGATAAACTTAGTTCTAGTGACAATATAAATAATGTTGTAAGCAAGACCTCATTTTCCTGTTACCAGTTTCTTTGGTTAAGTAACTTATGTTAGCTATGGAGGAAAGCAGGGTACAATGCAAATACACCTTGTCCTCTTACTCAGCCTTTCAGTAATATTTTAAGGTAAGTAAGTCTTTGTAAGGACTTAATGTTAAGGTTTTGACATTATGTACAATGATACTGCAAAAAACTTATGCTGTTTTGACAGAGATAACTTTACAATGATAAGCTACAGTCTTAAAAAACCTCAAAAAAACCATCAAAGCAACAAAACTTTCTGCTTTTTCTTTCTTCGCCCTGAACAGATTTTTTCAGGAAAAATTTCTTCTGCAAAATGTTGCCTCTTAAATTTGTAATTACAATTCCCTTGAAATTTCAAAGCTTGGAATTATTTAGGGCACAGATACCCTGGTTCACTTGCTGTGAGTAAGGCTAAGAACAGCTCTGCACATTGGTCTGCCCCAAGTGACTGTTGCAGTGTGAGTGTGTCCATCCACTCATGCCTCCCAATCTCTAGAGAGTCGTTCTGAAAAGAGATGAATGGATGAACCAGAATTTAATGGCAAAAATGGTTGTAGGCTTGTGGGTGACTGGGGTGATGTCAGTGGTTAGAAACTCAGATCTAGCTCACACTTCACTGCATATTTTGGATTTGGGCGAGTGGCTGGGTTGGGCACGAGAAACACTGCTGAGGTGTTCCTTCCTCCCATGCTGGAAACACACTTGTTTGGGGACTTTCTGAGACATATGCTTTCAAAATTCACAGAAAATGTGACAAAACTGGAAAAAAACCCAGCAGATTCAGCCAAGACTGTGTTTATCATTTGTCATTTTTCATTTCTTTTAGTCAGAAAAATAAAGATACCTCATTTCTTCATAAGCTTTTTTTCCTCCTGCATGTAAACTAATCCAAGAAGCAGCAGACAAAGAGATTTCAAGAGGTTTTGCCATATACCCTAAAGACCCTGGGCTGTATTTTGTGTGTTCTGGAGGGATCTGATGGAGGCTGCATTGAGTTTGGGGTGAAAATAGGATTCAATGAGCTGACTTTCCCCGTTTTCCATACTTCTCTGAGCCCAGGGGGAGTGCACTGGCCCTTCCACTCAGAGATTACCCAGGATATTGCTGGACAAGGATGGATGCCCTGACCTGCCTGAGTACCCTGCCAGGAAATGCCTCAGCTTACAAACATTGGGACTTCAGGGTAAAGTGGCAGTGCTGATGTTTGCTGGCATACAAAATGCATGGAAATAAGGAAAGAAACTGAAATCCTGCCAAAGGTGAGATGGCCAGGTGCCAGCTGCACAGAGGTGAGCTGCGCTGTCTCAGCACCACCACACTGCCCGAGCATCTGGACACCGGTGTGAACCTGGCTGGTTCACCCAGATTCTGCTCAGCAGCCTGCCCTGAGAGCCAGCAGGTGCTGTTCTTCATGGTAACTAACTCTTTTTATGCAGGCAGTATGGTAATCTCCTGTGGTCACAAGTGGGAAACCCCCTCTTTACACACCACCTTGTTAAAGCACCACCAGAGTCTCCCCAGACAGAGCCTTCAAAGGGAAAAATTCCTCTTCAGACCTATCAGGCATGAGTCTGTTGAAGAAAAAAGTTCCTGAGGTGTCTTCAGTCTTTCAAGCTGCAACCTAAGTTCTTTGGAGCTGAGAGTGACAGGGAAATCCAACAGGATGTTTCCCTTGAGTTAAAGCCTTAACAGACTTCCCCTGGATTATGTCCAAAGCCAGCTCCAACACCAGCCTACCAATGAGAGGGCCAGGGTGTGTTTCTTTCCCAGAGAAAGAAATATCCCCTGTAGAAGAAGGGTTTTTCATTTCTTCTCTGGGATTGGGCTATGCTCTGCTCTGTCTGGGTGAACTGCCACAGATCTCACCTGCTCTGTGGCAGCATCACGCCTGGGATCTTGCCAGGAAGGACTGCTGATGGAACTCATGACATTTGAACAGAGTTTGAATCTGGGCTGAGCTGGCTTGCAAGAGGCTTGGTGGGTGACAAGGGGAACCTAGCAATCTGCCTCAGGATTCAGCAAGTGTAGACAAGTGTAGGTGTGGTCATGCTGACTTCTAGTCACCATGGAGCACCCCAATGTGTAGAAGCTAATGTTAGTTGGTCTACTGTAAATTTGTCATTTTTCATTTCTTTTAGTTAGAAAAATAAAAATACCTCATTTCTTCATAAGCTTTTTTTCCTCCTGCATATAAGCTAATCCAAGACCTATTTAATTCTCATTTACATGGCACTATTTTTCTGATAGCTAATATACTTGAAGTTCTTTTACTTGTGTTCCTATTAAATCTTAGTACAAATATATTAATTACTTTTTCTTTCCTAAATTAATGCCATCTTCTTGGAAATTATCAGTGAACTGATGGAGGAAACCAGCATCACACCTTTTTCTCATGTTTACTATGTTTGCAGTTTGTTTAGCCCTTGTACAACACCGCAATTGTATAGAATTAAAAATAAAGAGCATCACATTTTCCAGACTGAGGGACCAAAAGGTCCTTCCTTTGGCTGTGCTGGAGCAGCTCAGTAGCCAGAGCACAGCAGTGGACTTGTGTGGATGGTGCAGACATGTAGGAGTAGGGAACCTTTTGCATTGCCACATAATGCCAAAATTGGTGGTTGAACCCTAACCCAGCACCCTGTGTGTCATCCACTTGTTCTTTTGACATCTGACTTGTTTGCAGAATGAACACGTCTCTCCCACATACAGGGATTGAAACTTCCTGAAGTCTAACTTCAGATTCCAGGAGATAGGGTAGTTTACACCTTTTCCACAGAGGTAGGTAAAAAATTTTACCTAGTATGAAACTTTTTTTAAGGGTTTGACTTTGCTTATTTTTCTTGTGGATTAGATAGGTACATTGGGGCTTCTAAAGGTTAATGACACTGAAGAGCCTTTATACTGTAGGACATCTCCCTAGGTCAATTTTTGCCTGAAGTCAAAATTTCTTGCAGCTCAGAACTGAAGGTCAATGGACTGAGTAAAATGATTAGACCTTTTCATAGGAATTCTGCTTTATCAGAACATGAACATTAGTACAAGGATGACTTTAAGAAGATTTTATGTATCTTCCCAAGTCTGAATTGCACCCACACTGAAGAAAATCTAAAATCAATAAAGGATTTTTTATAATCCAATTAATCTCAGTCATTATCCTTTGGAGATAATAAAATTCTAAGCATAGAGGGAGAAAATATTCAGCAAACATTTTGGTTCTGTATCTAACATTTACCTTACATAATAATGTAATGGAAATTATTGTTAATATGTGGTACAAGTAAAAAACATCACTTCTTGAATGCAGCTCACACCCACAAGTCCTACAAGTGTTGCTCGAAGAAGGAAAACAGTGTTATTCTGTGTTAATTATTAGAAAACAAATTTTCTTTAATAAACCTGATTCAGTGCTTTGTTGATGTCAATTTCTAGCGGGGTTGATAAAAGCAAATACATAGACTTTGGTGAGGTATTTTTTTTAGTATTGTAGAATATTTGGACAGAAAAATCTAGCAGCTCTTGCTGGCAAAAAACCCCATGCCCATTAAACTGAGAACTGATGCCCTGGCATAATTACTAATATGTTGGCAATAAGAAATCTTTACCACATGACTTCTCTAGTTATTTTCTGCAGAGATCAGTGTCAGATTTGATCTCATTTTATTTTTTCATCTCTGTCCAGGAAGAAAATACTAAGTCATAACTTAATATTTTTTTTGTACAAGCCAAAGATGCCAATAAACTGGGAAAACTAAACATGAAGGAGGAAGAGGAGTCAGACAGTGTAAAATAGATAATTAGCAACTAGTCCCTTTGAAACAAATGCACTTTAATACAGGAAACTACAAACATCCTGAGAGCAACAAAGAGAATAGGGGGCACAGTAAGCAAATAGCACAATATGAGCTCACAGTTTTACAGGGGTAGAACTGTTCATGGATGTCTTGGCAAGCTAACAGAAAAGGTATCTCTTGCCCCTGTATTTCTCATTGCTGAGGTTTTGTTCTTTCCATGCTTAGAATTTAGTAATTCTAAAACTTTTCATTGGTTCTTCTCAGGTCTCGCTGAAATCACAATTTTACTTTTATTATGAGTATTTTTCCACTATGAAAAGGGTGTTTATCCCTTGATTGTGTCAGCAAGTCAATACAGAAATAGATAAAAGCCAGCTAGATGAACTTCTCACTTCACTTCCTTGTTCATGCCACAGTGGTTTATTCTCATCTCCCTTGATAACCTCAGACTAAACCAGTGGGTCATCTATTTGCCCCAATTTATAACATTTATCACTGTGTAAGCCCTGGTACACAAATTCCCTGGTACATCTCAAGTGTATTATGATTCAAAGAAGCTAAATACTTATCTGCAACCAGCTGCAAGGGGTGTATAGAAAATTGTAACTCAGTACTTTTCCTTGTTGTTTGAAAAAAATTCAGATTTTTGTTTTGTCAGAAAAGAAACTGATAATGGAGCCAGGTGGACCTCTGATGCAGTTCCATTTGCTACAAAGGAAACTCTATTTTCTTGAATGCATTATTAATGCCTGTTGAGGATATATTGATTTTGGCAATTTCCTTGCCATTGATGCTTTTTCCAAACAGCCTTGTCCTGATACATCTCCATTTGGTCTGATTTGCTACACTGAGAACATGTTGGCCCTGAACCAGCAATTTTTTTAGAACTAAAATACATTTCTAGAACACTGTTAAAATAACCAAGGAAATGGTGAGGAAGCAATGGTAATGAATGGTAATTCTTTAGTATTTAGATGTTGTTCAATGAAGAGACTTGTATGTGGTTTCACATGCTCCCTTTGAGCAAGTTTAATTTTGATTCCTCTACATCCCATGGGGTACCTGAAAGAAAACTGACAAAGTGACTTCAGAAAAATAGAAATGTCTCAAAAAGTGAGGCTCAGTGGAATGTAAACATATAAATAATTATTATTATTTACATATCAGACCTTTCACCTCAGAATGTCAATGCATGTAGTAATCATCAATTAATTTAATCTCATAACTACTGAGGAGAGCTAAATGAGTGCTGTATCTCCAATTTTATTCAGAATAAATATATAAATGGAAGAAGTGAGAGGTTCTTTACCCAGAAATGCAAGGCATTTAAATACTTAACACCCACTGATTTCAGGAAGGACTCATTGCCATAAATTTTGAGTGACTCTGTCATTTGCCCAGCATCAGACTGATTAGTCAGGAAGCCATGCAGAAACAGGCAACCTGCATATTGCCCTGAGTTTTTAACTTTCTCCAAGAGGAAACATCTCCTTAGAAATGAGTTGTGAGATTCAGCTCATCAAATGTGTCACGTTTACAGTGTAAACATCTGCACCTGGAGTAATCATCTGGACACTCCTTGTAGTCAAGGAAGGGTAAGGCAGCAGAGATGAATTCCACCCTGTGTGTCTGCACCTCAAAAGCGGAATACCAAAACACAACCTACACCAGCTGTGGTCATCCACTTACCCTTGATAGCCAGAGATTCACTGGAAAAAAATATGAAACAAATCCAGGGGATTTCCACACAGTCCTTGATGTTATCTTTAATGTTCTAATTCAGTTTCAGAATAAAGCACTCATTTATAGTTTTTCTTGTGTCTACTTGCCTCTGCTTCAACCAACTCAAAACAAAGAGATTTTAAACTTTTACTGGCTCCACAGGCCTATAAACTTATCATTTTCTCATTTTTATGATGTCTCCGATGTCCTGATGTCCTGTGATTATTTTCCATTTATTATAGGCTTTTCCAGATTAACTTTATCTGCTGATGATATTTTCATCATTGCAGTATTAAAATAGAGATTTAGTCAATCTTTTATGCTTTAGCAAGTATTTTTAAATAATTTATGGCTTTTTGACTGGGGAAAAATAAATCACAAACAATGTGATCTAGCTAGACTTTCTCTGGAACTGAAAATATTTAGTTACACCCTGAATTATGACAGAAAAAGCATATTGATAAAAGATTAAGCACAAACACAGCTCTGGCAGCTACAATACAGATGTTATTATTACAGACTGAGGCTTCATTGTCGACATGAAGAAAAGAGATACAACCTACCCATAACTGCTGTGTTTGCTGCTGGACTTTGTTGTGAGCTTAATTTGAAGTTATTTACAAATAGGAAGTGCTGTTAAATTAAAAGAATAAATACTGTAAAATTTGGAAGGTCAGCCCTTTGAAGAGCATGGCTGGACTTCTGCATTTCTACAGATAAATCCATCTGCAAGACAAAGAAGGCAAGAACAAAGAGGAGCCTTAGGGGCTAGAAATTTTCAGGAAGCTGCATTCGTGACCCTGACCTTCTTCAAAGCCTCAGGAGTAGAAGAAAGTGATGCCCTCAGAGCTGGCTCAACAGTGGGAGCAAACCAAGGTCTACCTAGACCAGTGGGAAAACAGTGAGGAAGAAGAATCATAGTGCTGTGAAATAAAATTACAAGTACCTTGGGAAATTGGCTAAAGCTGGAAATGCTGTGTCATCTGTTTAGCACATGCAGATGATGAAAATACAACAAAGCTCTGCACATTAAAGATCATGTAGTTCCTGATCCCAGCTGATGACAGGCTATTCTTCTGGGCGGGGAGAGGGAGTTTGGTTTAGAGGACAGACATGTGTCAGTGAGAAAACTCAACATTGTGGATGGAAGTCAACTTACAGTGTGCAGGCACATGAACAAACCAAATCCTCAGAAAAAATCTTACCACTCTGAGGAGGACTCCGTGTATCACAGAGCTCAGAGTGGAAAACTGGTGCAGCCTCTGTGCAGAGGAGATGAGCAAAGATAATGGTCTGATGCAGCACCAAACTCTCTGAACTGAAAGTTGGTTAATTAAATCATGAAAGCCTAGTGACAAGAAATTCTGCCTTAATAGGTCCTCTCTACTGAGTACATAAAAGAAAAAGCGAGAGGAAGAAATTCTGGTGATGAATACGTTAAATTTGACATTCATATAGACTTAGGTATGGCCAGGCCTGATGGGGCTGAGCTACATGTTTAGTGTGAGTAATGCATTTTGAACTTTAATGGTGCACATTTCTGATATGAATCAAATGCACAGTAATGCCAGCAAGCACCAGAGGCTTTTACTGCCTCCAAGCACCTGACCTGGCACCAGCCTTCAAAGAGAAGAGCTCTGTCAGGGGTCATCATTTATTGCTCTATCACAACTGCCCAAACTTCCTTTTTTCATAAAAAAAAAGTCTCTGGAAATGATGACTTTTCTTTTAGGCAAATGTAGGCTGGTCTATACATACACATGATTGTGAAAAAGCCATGCAATATCATCCTTTTCTTTTAGGCTGAATCTTAATAATACATAAATGAAAAATAATATTATTTCTTCCCACCAGTAAAAATGAGCTTTGTTCTCATTGCAGATAATAAGTTACAGGATAAATAAGCTATAATCTATCATGCTGAACTATCAGTTTGACAACTTCTGTTGCTGTGCATTAAGGACCACAGCAAAGGCTAAAACACATAGTTCCCATTAAACTGTAGCAAGCCACCAAAACATGCATCCGTTTAAATGCAGTGACTTTAACAATAAGGTCTGCTCAGATAGGCATGCCTCTGTGGCATGAGGATACCAACAGCAGAAATTTAAGGTGCATCTTTTCCCTCCAGATATATAAAAGGAAGTAAGAAACAATTTTTTAATGTTATCTGACCAAATTCCCATCCTATTTATACTAAATAATATCTCACTGCTCAGGGACTGTCTGAATATTAGTCAGGGGTGAGCAATTTTATTGTGCCTCATTTATTTTTCTTAAGTTTTATTCCTCTCTCTCTCCTTTTAATTACTATTATTATTATTTTTTTTATATTGTTGCTGTTAGTAGTAGCAGTAGTATATTTTACTTTGTTTCTGTTATTAAACTGTTCTTATCTCAACCCATGAGTTTTACTTTTTTTTTTTTTTTCTGATTCTCCTCCCCATTGTGAAGGTGTGAGTAAGTGGGAGTGGGTTTTTTCACCCCAAAACATATAAAAGGAAGTAAGAGACTATTTTTACATGATTGCTGGCTAAATCCCCAACAGAACATCTGGAGTAAAGTTGCAGAATAAAATCGAGTTATTACAGCTTTACACAAATATAAATGTTACTGGAGTTTGCAGCAAGATGTTTATCCAGTGTCACTGCAGCTTACACTCTTCTGTCACCAGTGTTAGGCAACAGGAAATTAAATGAATCCCACAAAAAATAATGTTAGCATGTGGGATTTCTGACCAGAAAATCTCATGCTATGCCATACTTCATGCCATGACCAAATTCTGTCCCACAGTGCTCAGCAGCATATCTGACAGAGGTCAGTAGGAAAAGCATTGTTTTCAAAGCACAAAGCACCACACAGGGTCATGCTCCTCTTAGCAGATCCCCAGCTCACTGGCTTTGCTTTACATTGTAAATGAGAAGGGGATTTTGACTCCTTCTTGTGACATGATACCCAGGCTCTTTTAAAAAATAGTACTGGCTGGGAACTGGACTAATGCATGATGTGCATTTCTATGAGCTCATACGAATCCCTTGACGCTGAGCCACAAACAGAGAACAAAATCTGAGATCCCTCTTACCCGGTAATTCACCAGGGGAAATCTTAATTCCTGCCCAACACTCCGTACATGTACTACAGCTTAACCCCCCCACCCCCCCCAAAAAAAAAGCTGTGGGGAAAAAACCCAGCCAAACTAATAATAGAAAGAATCGTTGCTGTCAGAGATCGGGGTGGTGGGAGGGAGGAGAGTTTGCGTTCGTAACATTCACTTTAGTGAGGCTGGAGGAGGGGGCAGTCTGGATCGCATGCCGTAGACTGTCTTTCAATATTAGACAGAGGGAATTTTTTTGAAAATTAAGATTAGTACAAAAAGAAATCATCATAAAACTCCCAAGCAAAATTACCTGCTCTTAGTATAGATTTCTCTTTGATGGACAGTAGAACTGTTTTTTTTTTCTTTTTTGTATGAGATGCATATATATACATAGAGGCTTTTTGTTCAATTGACATTCATCTTGACAAATGGAGATGTAATCACATGGGGCTGACCAGGTTTTCTACAGTATCTGTTTGGTGGAAAATGGCTGCAAGAGCTCTTGGCAAGGGCACTGGGTCACCTGGGAGGCAGTGGGTGGACAGCCATGGCTCTGACTAGACAGCAGCAGCAGGCAGCTGCTGGAACCTGGGCAGACCCATGGAGCTGGCTTGACCACAGCTTGAGAAGGGATTACATTTGTGTGGGTGCAGGACTGGGCTGTGAGGCACATGTAAGTGTGTCCTACTGCATTAAACACCTAGATGAATAACCCACCCCAGAGCTGGAGGCAGTCTTCTCCAAAATTACCATGGATGGTCAAGGAAAGAGGAGTTAAAGGAATAGCATCTCAATTAAACCACTTGTCTCTCTTACTATGCTGTTAGGATAACCCTTCTGAACAAGGCAAGGGTTTATGATATGAGTATTTATCACTGATGTGGGAGAAACGATCTCCACAGGAATGACTGAAAAAGTTTTGTTTAGTCCATTGAATCCACTCCCATCAGTGACAGGTTTGCTTTTCTGCATGTCAGATGTGGGACCTGACAAATGTAGCACTCCAATGTACTTTTAACTCTGGATTTTAAGGGGCCTTTGCAGTTAGTTCAGTGTGATCTGAAATTATAACTGTTCTGCGTGGTGGTTTTCTATTTTAGTGATATGTGTATTACACTATAGTCTCCTACTCAATATGCAGGATGAAATTATGCAGCCAGTGCTCCCCGTGCCTCTCACCTCAACAAATGTGCAAGATGAACTCACGTGCACAAAATTATGCTCAGAATGATTCTTTTTGAGATTTATACCCAAAACACATATTCAACATCTAAACACTAGTGAAGTCTCCATGAATCCTCTCAAATACTGCCTTCAGCCCCAAAAGTCCTTCATCCCCTCTGTCAGTAAAATCTCCAGGTACTGAGGATATCAGTGGTGAGTCTATTTCTCAGTTCCCACACTGCTTAAGAGGCCTTACTGCTTCCAGAGACTCAGCAAGACTCTCAAATAAAGCATCAACCTGGACTGCCGGGTCTTGGTTGTACCAGATATCCCTACTTACTCCATGCCTCCTAAACACAGCTAGAGATGAGCAGGTAAGTTTATAATTTTTGTTCAATAGGTTGACTACCCTTTTGACATAGCTGCTCAAAAGTCCCTGCTGTGCCTGTTAAGAAGAGAAGCTTAGTATCCCAGTCACAGGTGGGAAAGACACCTTAGCATATCCCAAGAGCTTTGGTCTCATGGTGGAGGCCTATTTTTCTGTGTTTATCCTAATCACTGAACTGCCCACTCTCCTATGCCTATCACTGTCAGTGTGAAGGCCATAGCTGCCAGATAAGTGTGATTTATCTGACTTCAGACACCTTTGAGGAATGGGGTGGTACAGATTATGACATTCTGTAGCAACTGCAGGGACATCAGGATGAAAGACAGCTGTCAAAATGGTTATCACATGTGATTCAATCAAGAACATAAAAAATAGACATGAAGCCACTCCTACATTTACAGTCATCCAGTCCAGCGTTTTTCATTTCCATTTATTGCATTCCTACTTGCTCCAGGCTATCAGTGGGTCAGCTGGAATCTGTACACGGAGTTGCATAGCAAGCAGCTCACAAAAGGCTCATCAAATCAGACATCCTTGCTTCAATAACCATTTCTCAGCTACTGCCTTGGAGAAGGATAGTTCTCCTGTGGGTTTGCCTGCAGTGGAGAAGCAGCACTGCAGGCTGCAGGCTCCCTCTGTCTCCAGGTAACTCTTCCACTCCGCTGACTGAGGGGGGCTATTGTGAGGGGTGGGGATGGGGCTGAACAAGTGCAGGAGGAAAAGTTGGGCAGATGGTTCACAGGCCACCAATACGCTGCCTTTCCCTTCTGTGTTAATGTAGAAATAACGTCACAGCCCACACCTGAGATTGTAACAGCAGGGACCCTCCGTTGTTGCTTTACCAGCGAACTGCTGACCACACTGAATCCTGCCTGAGGCTCCCAGGATATGCAATTAGGTCAGGAGCTCAGTGTTACATGTTTTGATCTAACACAGTACATGCTGTTTTGTGATCCCAAACCTGTTAAGTGGCCTAGTACTTCAGATCATGCCAAAGACTTGCCAGGCAGAGCACTGACATATAAAAAGATAAACAAATGCAGTCCCTACACTGAAAATGTACTAAATGCTTTCTTCTTCTCTGTATCATGTTATCTATGAATTGAGTAGTTATATCTCTGAGAAATCCAGAAACATAGATAATATTCAGATCACCTTATATTCATCCAAAGGTATCCCTTCCCCAAATAAAATGAATGTATAAGCCTGCACAGCAATCCCTTCCTGCACTATATTGCAAGGAATTCCAGTACAATACAAGTAGTCATCAAGCCATTTGTTTCATATTGGGATTGTTTAGCCTGGAGAAAAGGAGGTTCAGGAGAGACCTTATCACATGACACATATCTATAACCACATGAAAGGAGGTTGTATCCAGGTGAGAGTCAGTCTCTTCTCCCAGGTAAAAGCCACAGGACAAGAGGAAATGGCCTCAAATTGCACCAGGGGAGTTTTAGATTAGATAATAGGAAAAATTCCCTCACTGAAATGATTATTAGGCATTGGAACAGGCCGCCTAGGAAAATGTTTGGGTCCCCATCCCTGGAAGTGTTCAAAAAAGGTTTGGATGTGGCACCTGTGGACATGGTTTAGTGGTGAATATGTCAAGTATTAGGTTAACAGTGGGATTCGGTGATCTTGGAGATTTTTTCCAGTCTTAACAATTGTATGACTCTCTACTAGTTTTGCCTTTCTGCTAAGAAAAAAAACCTCTGGCTTTCAAAGATATGTGGCTTAGAAAAGAGCCTTCTTTTCTAAGTGAAGTGGTCACAAAAAGGGACACTCCAAATAAAAGTTCTCTCTTGCAGAATGGGAAGGAAAAATATGTGAACTTGGAGTTGTCTGGGCAAAGAGCAGAAAGCATCAAGAGGGTCAAAATCCCCTAAGGACATAAGGGAAATACCAGAGTATTTAAAAAAAGAAAGGCTCCACTAGCTTTAATGTTCCCACACAACCAAATCACAAGAGAGAGGCTGTGCACTCATTTACATTGGAGCTTCAGAATGAGACCAACCTCATGTGACAGAAGTTATGAGTAATGGGCCCAGAAAACAGCAGAGAAAAATCAATGGGATGTGGAGCATTCAATCTGAAATCCTTCCCCTCTGCAGAAGTTGCAATTAACAGCAAATGGAGTAAATCAGCCCCTTGATGCTGAGGGTATCATGATGGAGGTTCTTGTCTTTTCAGTGAGCAGGTGCTGGTGGCTGCGGACAGGGGATGCCATGAGCTGCCTCCATCTCCTGCTGCCTGGCTGCAGATATCCCTCCCTATCCTTCCCTGCTCTTTTACCACTGAGGTGTCTGCCTGGTGCAAAATCACAGGGATGTGTGAGTTGCACGAGTTGTAAAGAAGGGAGAAGGTGGGTGCTGGTCAACAGAGTCAGATTTTATAAAAGAGGAATATGCTGTAGAAATGGGGTTGGTAGGTCCAGCAGGCTCTGCTCTGGAGGGAGTAGGCTGACTTCCAGGCTGTATGTTCTGAAAGGAGAGGTAAGCTCTGTGAGTGCAGAAGGTGCTGGGCTACGGATTAAAGAGTTTACCAGGACAGACAGCAACTGAGCTGAGAGGTCAGCCTCTTAGGAAAGGGTCCACAACTGCACAGGGATGTTTGCAGCCTTCATATTTTTCTTTCAGGTCATGAGCAACACCAATCAAAAAGCCATGATAGTGTTAAGTATTGCCTGTCTATGCAGAGGTCTGAAACACCTGAGTGCCAGTACAGGAGTTACAGTGCAGAAATCCCCTGGCAGTGAGGCTTGGTTAGGCTGAGCTTGGGATAAGAAGAAAACATTGCTTTCCTGTAGTTCTTCAAACGGCAGTTGGCAACTTGCTCTTCATGAGCTACTGAGCAACTCTTGATGCCAAGGCTTCCCTGCTGTCCCTGATAGAGGGAAGATTGTAGGCCTGGCCTGTGCCTTTGGAGCTGCACACACAGCTGGGTGGAGATTGTGCTGCCATCACCACCTCCCAGGGGGGCACCCAAGCACCACTCACTGGGAATTCCTGAAATAATGGATGGACAAACAAAGAAAGCTAAGTCAAGTCAGTGCAGCTTAGGTTTCATTGCAGTCTGCTCCTGCACCATGCATAATCTCCCACACTCATTATTCTGGGGACTGAAAAAAATCTGCACCTACAGGAGCCAACTCCGTTTGCCCAGGTCCTTCAACAGAACCAAGAGCTCTTCCTGAGAGAATACCCACTCACAGCAAGTTATCACCACTTCCAGGCACTTGGCTACATCATCTAAACCAAGGAGCAGCGGTAACACGCTGAAATGGTACTGCTGAACAGGAAGGCGGGTGAGGGGGTGGCCCATCCTCAACCATGCTCTCTTGCACAGATACAAAAATAACAAATGCAGTCCTTCAATAATTTATTTCTTTGTACCACAGAAAGTTTTTCAATTATACATTTAAGTTTGTACCTTTCAACACTAGGGTAAATATATGTTAAAAAAAACTAGCTGTGCAAATTTCAAATTGCATTGTTTCAAATAATATAAATATTTTAACAAAACATACGTTCACATTAAGGTTCACAAAATATATAAAATTTAACAGAAATAAGTCATGAGTTATTTAATCTTCTTTCTTTTTAGAAACTGGTTTTTTTTTAGTAACTAGAAAAAGATTCTAAACTTGAGAAACAAGTTAGAAGAGGTATTACCTCCAAAATCATAGCAGCAAAACAGGTGCTAAAAGCTTAAAAGGTGTGAAAGGAGAGAAGCAGGTACCAGGCACAGTGGTAAAGCTGAGGTTCCTAAAGAAAATATTGCAGATTGAGAAGTGGATGCATCAACTCCAGGAGTAAAATCTCAACCCTGAAGAACTCGTGTTACTGAGCTCCAAGCCGTTTGCATGATAACAGAATCACATTAAGGACAACAGAGAGTGTGACAGAAATGGGAGGGAGGATATGAACAGCACACACATACTCCTGACAGTTGCAGTGCAAGAGAAGGAAGAGTCACTCTTGTTTCAGAACTGAACACAAATGGCTTTGGGGTTTCTCTTGTCTGTTGGAGGTAATTACTTCCACAGAAGTGGGAAATGGCAGGTTGCATTTTTGCCATCATATGCATTTCGTCTGTAACTTCTGTCTTTCCAGCTGTCTTGGGATTTGGGAAAGGTTCTAAATGCTGGTTAGGTTAAGCTTGTTATAGGAGGAGACCAGTGCTGGTCTTGTTTCTGGCTGTGGTTTGCTGAGGGCTCTGCAAACACAGACCGCTTGCTGTTGTCACTGTAAATGCCTGCGGGAGCTCCTGCCCTGGCGAGCTCTCTAAGAACAGCAAGGACATGGGCAACTCAAACCATGTTTCTTCAGATGTCAACTGGAAGTTGCATCAGTCTGTCCTGGGTAATCCCAGTAAGGAAGGACTTGCCCCTGAATGATGTATGCAAACCTAAAAAGGTCCAGCACCTCCGACAGTAGACATGGGTCCTTGCCTGGGAGAGGGGAGGTATTGAGAAAGAGGCAGAACTGGGAAGTTCTTTGGATTCAAATGCTTCATACTTCCTCCTGGGAAGTCCAAGAATTAAATATGGCATTTTAAGAGCTTAGTCATGAATGAGAGCCCGGTGCAGAAGGCAATGTGACCTTCTCAGCAGTCCTTGTATGCAGTGTTAAGAGGAAGCAGAAATTTATTCCCATTCTTGGGAATAAACGTGATCTGAGTAGGCAGCTTATGTTTCCCCCCATCCTCCCACTCCCAGGACTGTTAAGTGTTTTGGACATAGCACCATTTCAGTGAAGGAAGTAGCTGGCATCGCTTTCTTGTTCCCTACTAGCCATAGATCTGTTTGAACTGGTAGCACTCATTGCAGTAGCCGTTGCACTTGGCATTGCCATAGTGATCACAGGCAGGCGCTCGGCAGCGCTGCTTGGGAGGCTCCTGTGCCGCTGGCTCCCTGGCACTCCCCGACGGTGGAAGCTGACTAAGGCGCCGGCACTCCGGGCACACGTCATCACTTCTGCAGGCCAGGTTGTTTCTACACGAAGCCACACCACACTGTCTCTTCTGGGTACTCAGTGCTGCTCGCTGCACATCTCTGTGCTGCCCTGTTCTCTTGAAAAATAATAAAACACATTGTCAGTTGCTGTGCTGGCAGCACCAATGGCTTTTCATTCCCTTTTTACTCTGCTTGTGGTTTGTATAGGTAATCACTTGGGGATTGCTTGCAGGCACTTCAACAAAGTGCGATACCAAGAGCCAAGTTGAGTTTCATCAAAGAAAACCACAAATTCTGTCATTTCTTAGGAAAAAATGTTGGGCTTTTTATCCTTGGCAACCCTCAATTCTAAAAGGACCAAAACAAACAAAATAAAATACCCCCATCTGGAACAAAGACAATCTGTAATGGACTCAATCAAAAATTCAACTTGAACCCCTTGATGCAGTTGCACAGCTCTAAGGCCAAGAATGAAAATCCCTCCCCAATCAACAAAACAACCCAACTGTAGGTCCAATTGCTTCCACTGAAATGGCTGGCAAAATCACAGCTGAGGTAAAACTAAGCATGGCCATGACAACCCTAAACTGAGAATGACTTTTTAGGAGCGCTGCTCAATTGCAGCAGAAAAAAATCATGCTGTATGGTTGTCTTTCCATGATAGCTAGGATGCAGTCAGTTGAGGATTTTCTAGAATGCATCCCAAGTTGCTCACACAGGAGAAGAACATGCAGTGCTAAACAAGAGGAAGATTTTGAGAAGTTCACACTTACTTCTGGCTGTCTCACCAGTTGTTCTTCTGTCCTTCTGGCTTCTTGGAATCGCTGGTTCTGGGCTATAATGAAGCAGTTCTGGCAGTACCCCTCCAGCATTGTGCTGCCCAGGGTGCCGCAGTCGCGCCGCTGGCAGGACACAGTGTTACGGAAGCCAGCAGCAGAGCTCCCCGTCTGATCTGCTGCCGAAGACTTCCTCTGAGATCTCCTCTGCTGGCGTAACAAAACACTGTCTGTAATGCAAAGCATGAACAGGAGGAGTTTGAATGTGCCCAACAGACCTGATGATCCACAGCAACTACAAAAAGTTCCCCATCTTGAAAACAAAAATAAATTAAAAAGATCAACTAGCCTCAAGCGTGGGTTTTTGACAACCCTGAAGACACTCCCCAGTTGGTACATCATTCTTCATGTTATGTAAATAAGGGTGCTAATGGAGCCTGATTTTCATATAAGTTGTTGTTGAAACAGATGATTTGGGAGAAACTTGCCTTAAGTGGGAAACCTAGATCCCACTGAAATTGAGAAAAATTTCATCTTTGACTTCACTTTGACTGTCATCTGTGACCTACCTGTTTCAGCTTCCCCCATTTAAGTCACATCAGATAACTGAAGTGCTACAGAGCTTAATGGAAAAAAGTGCATTATACTTTTTCGTCTCATGAAGCAATCTTATATATTCCACAGCCAGAAGGAAAAAAAATTTCATTGTGAGCAATGCTGGAAAATAAGTTCTTACAAGCTGGTGTAGAAGTTCCCTTATCTGAATGCATGTGGAAAGCTCAATGTTGTGAAAGATGTCCCTGCCAATGGCAGGGGGGTTGAACTGGATGATCTTTAAACGTCCCTTCCAACCCAACATATTCCATGTTTCTTTACTTGTATTGGCAAACTTACCAGCAATGAAACAGTCTGAAGAGATAGGTAATAATTCTCTCTTACTTATGCCTTTCAGGCTCTATACCTAAGGGCTCTTTACCTGTGAAAGAGGGCAGCAGCATGAAAGATGAAGATTTCATGCTGTGATTTCTTCACAGACTATTGCCTTTTTGAAAGTCAGTCTTTAAACACATGTGCATGCACACACATGGTATTACCAAGGAAGATTTCAAGGTAGAGTGTAACAATACACTCCTAAGTTACTCCAAAATACCAGCTAATTATCCATAGTCAACTTCTACTTGCTCTACTTATCAAGGCAACTACAGTGGTTACTCCAGAGCATTATACCTGTTACATCCAGAGCATTATACCTGTTACTCCAGAACAGATAGGGATCTTCAAATTCTTCAAAGGTTTTTAAATGCCTTGCTAACATAGTTGGTTTTCAGTATCTTTCATACATTTACAGCATTTCCTTCACTGACCTCTACAACTTGTCTAGCTGTGAGGAAAATTCATACCAAACCATGATTGCAGTGGATGCTGGGGAGGTACCAAAATACACCCCCTTCTGAGTTAGCTTTGCTTCCATCAAAGCTGAAAGGAAGTTTTACTAGAGATTTCACAGATTTCTCACACTGCTGCCATGCGCTCCTTTATGGTATGCGGGTTTTGGCTGGGGTAGAGTTAATTTTTCTTCACAGTGGCTAGTACTGGGCTGTTTTGCTGAGCACAGGGTTGATAATATCGAGATGTTTTTGTTATTGCTGAGCAGGGCTTACACAGAGCCAAGGCCTTTTCTGCTTTCCATAGTGCCCCGCTGGCAGGGGTGCATGGGAGGCTAGGAGGAGACACAGCCTAAACACCTGCCTGCCCATGGCAAGCAGTGACTTAATTCTTTGTTTTGTTTTGCTTGCATGTGCAGTTTTTGCTTTTCCTATTAAACTCTCTTTATCTCAACCCACAAGTTCTCCAGCTTTAACTCTTCTGATTCTCTACCTGAGCCTGCTGGTGGGAGAGCAAGTGAGTGGCTGTGTGGGGTTTGCTTGCTGGCTGGGATTAAACCACAATAATGAGATAATAACAGACAGAAAATCACCTTCTCCTCATGCTGTTGGTCCATCACCCCCCGCCCTTGTATCACCCAGTGCACACAGAATTTCACAGTTAAGGAGGTTGATCTGCAGCCAAAGTGTGTCAAAGCTCACTCCATCTCCACTTACCATGGTTTTCCCTGTACTCAAAGAAACACAGCGTGCAAAAGCCCTCATTTTGTGGTGTCCCAAAAAACTTGCAACCAGGCTTCCTACAGAGGTTGCCTCCCCTGTTCTCCTCAGGAGGCAGTGCTGGTGGTGGGGGCTCCTTGCCATGGCTGTTGGGAGCCTGATAGCAGGAGTGCTGGTGAAGGATCTGTGAGATCTGCGATGGGTCTGATGTTGATCTCTGGTGGCAGGTGGGCAGGAAAGCGGGACTGCCATTTGGGGACTGCTCTGTAGACCTTTTGAAGCAAGTGCTGCATATACCATTGAAGGTCCTCTTGGCCTTCTGATGGCACATTTTGCATGTGGCATAGTCCAAGTGTCTCTGGTCATCCAAGTTATTGCAAGGACCAAGCTGTCTGGAGTTGTAGCAGCGTTCGCACAGCCCGTTGTGTTGCACATTCAATGTAAAGGGGCAGTCTGGGGTCCTGCACTTCATGGCTGTGGTTTCACTGTACAGGAAAAGGCTCGGAGCAGTTGGAGGTGCAGAGCGAGGCTCTGTTACAGGCCCTTCAGATGTCCATCCCCCGGGTTCACAAATATCCCCACGGGACAAGCCTGACCCAGGTGCCCTCAGCTTCTCAGGTGCTGCTTTGGAGGTCTGCTTTCTTCCTTTGTTTCCTAGGGACCTCTGCTCAAAGCATTCATGGCAGTAGGGCTGGGTGTTTACAGACATGTAGAAAGGGCAATTCGGCGTTTCACATTTCATCTGTAAGAGGGAGAGCTGGGAAAGTGACAGTTCCTGTCTGTTCCTGCAACACGTCTCTCTTCTAGCAGGTTCAGCATTCTCCTGCCACTTTTTGTACTCATGCTGTACCAGCTGAAAGTAATCTTCCATGAGGTTTATTTCTTTGGGTAGGTTGCCTTCATCTAACCTGACAGCCAAAAAAGGAAGATTGCATCAGTGGTTGAAAAGACCAGATGGTGGGGGTGGAAGCAAATACAAGCAATGTGGGGAGGAAATGTAGATTTCATGCACATCCATATTACTCAGACAGAAGATCTGGGATGTTACACTATTGCTGTAAATGGAAATAATTTTAAAAGCAGGTGTTCAGTGATGGAGACTTTCATATCTGAAATAAATGTCCTGACACAATGCTAAACAGAAGTACTCTTAAAAGGCTTTGCTAGGTAAGGGTTTTCTAAGAGCTGTTTGCACAAAGAATATGGGTAATCTCTCAGAAGCACAAAGTCCCCCAAATGGTGAATTTTTCTGAGTGTTCAACTGAGCAGAGGTTAGAGTAGAAGATCCCTTTCTTCACCAGTCCATACTAAGAACAAGCCCTTCCCACAGCGGGCTCAGCATTCCATGATACAGTTTATCATGAAATCTGCTCCTGGTTGTGCCCTCCTGGGTCTGTATCTACCAGAATTCTTCAAACAAACTGGAGAGTTTCAGTGTGGTACGTGCAATGCTACCTACCATCCATCACACCATCCTTACTCTGCCTCCAGCTGCCGGGAAAAGATGAGGAACTAACATTTCTGATTATACTCTGGAACACATTTAGGCAGTAGGACTAGGGAAGCTCAAGTGCTACCCTTTATATGTGCATGTATCCTTTGGGTAGAAGGACTTCAATTTTCAAGGGCCCTAAGCCAGAATCCATCAACAACATAAAGATTCCCTTCAGTGTGGTAGTGGAAGAAAAGACTGAAGATACAGGGAGTTACTTCCCTCCCTCATTTATGAGGGGACTGGTTGGACATCGCTGCCAGCGTCCATTAAATGTGAGAAGCTGATGTGTCTTGCCAGCTGCTCCCTGCATGTTACTGATGCTCAGCCATCAGGGGGGATTAGCAGAGACACCGGTTTCTCCACTGGCCACAGCTTCTTGCCTACTGCCACATGGAACAGGGTGTTGAGGCATCTGTGCTAAGACCGTACTGCCAAGTACTTTCCCCAGGGCAGCCAAAATTACACCAACTGCCCATTATGCAATGTGCCCTTACACAAAGGACAAGAGCTTGGGCTAACTAGTTCCTGCATTTAACTACATTTCAGCCATCCTCCTGTGTAATCCAAAAGTCAGTGAAATTGATCAAATGGATTTTTACTCCAAAAATGCTAGTTTCAGTTTGCTAAGTCGGACCACATTTTTGCCTTTAAATTTGAGACTGGCCTCAGCTCATACTACTTTAAAACATATCATCGATAACACCAAAGTTTCATATTTCAGGTAGTAAACACCCAGGCCAGATGGGAAGGAAAGGAAAACTAAAAGAACACACTGGGCTGCCCAGCTTCTCCCACTTTGGTAAAAAATATAACTTTGAGGAAACAGGAATGACACTCACTTTGCAGCATTAATTAGATGAGTTGTACCATGATCCCAGCCTTGCACTGGAATTTCTATCACTATCAAGTAGTCTTTTAGCAGCTGCTCTTTCTCCCTCTCTTCTGCATCTGTCAGAAAGTGCACACTCAAATCCTCAAATCTGCCTTGTTCACTGGTGACCAGAGGGACAGCCCGGATTTCTGTGGAGAAACAAGATGGATTAACACATGCACACATATATATATACACACACATATAACCAACCAGTCAGGAATAACCATAAAATACAACACATGGAGATATCACCACTAAATTTTTGTGAGGAAAACAGCTGGGCAGAGCAATCAGTTTCTAGAAGGTACCATGGGGGAGGTCACAGACACGCCTACTTCACAAAGTTAGCTCCATCCCACAGTAGTTTTAATGTCCCCATAGCAACTATCTTCTCCATGTGAGCAGCACTGTAGATCTTTGTTTGTTATGCCTTTCTGTGGGATGATGCTTTAACCTGAAACTAGAGAACTGCTGTCCACTCAGGAGTGACACATTAAAAATGGTAAAGTGTGTATGTTGTCATTCCTGCCAGGTAGTGGTAGCCTGCTGTGAGACTGCATCCTTCAAAGCTTCTTCTCTTATGATGTGGTCTGGAAAGGAGGCCAGAACACAATAAAGTAGAGGCTAACCTTTGACTAATTCCAGCCTGCAAGCAGGTGAGTTGTACTCTACTTTCCATCAATATCTTGAAGGTAATCTTTAGTTTCTATTCAGATCCACAGACAAAGCTGTTTCTGCTCACATTTTAAGAATATATTTCAAATTAATATTTTACATTGACTTAATTTTAAAAACAGAAATCTATACCAGATCATATTTAAAATGCTTTATCAGCACAATGGTTTTGAAGAAGGAACATAAATACCAAACAAGGTACTTGAAAAATACCTGGCCCACTGTCCTTTAGAGTCACCAGTGGTGTAAAATGCATGTTGTCATAGCCAAGCACAATTGGGTATCTGTAGCATTCTTCAGCTGGCCATAGCAGAGGCAAGTAAACACCACCAACATTCAAAGGAGCAAAACTGGAGCCTGACTCTAAACTTCTAACCACTTTATCTGCATAAAGAAGAAAAAGAAAACACAAGTAAGTATGTGCTACAGGCAAGAGAAAACATATGCTGGGGGTTTTAGAATAATTGCTGAAAACACTGTGTTCTGAAATGCATCTACCTGAAAACAACAGTTGTTGACTAAGATTACTAACACAACACAGGAGTAACGCAGTGGGATGACTGACCAGGCAGCTCACCTGCAAGGACAATGACTGGCCTTCTGAGGATGTTAGCAAGGACGAAGATGTGGATTTCTTCCAGTGCATTATAAGGAAGCCTGTTTCGAGCCCCAGATATTTCTGGAGAGGTCATTTCAATGAGGTATTGCCACTCCTCCTCCCAGTTCTGAGGAAAGAAACAGCTGTCACCAGTGATTCAAAAACATGGAGGTCAGGAACCAGCTGCAGTACAGCAGTGCTCAAATAATCACATTTTCCCATTTCCTCCAAAGGAAGACTATTTCTGCTCTCCATTAATGATGGAATCCGTGAAGCCCAAAAGCAAACAGAATCAGCAAGGCACCGCTGGTGAGCACTCAGAAAACAGCACCATTCCCTCAGGTCGCCTTACCCGGGTATCATAATGGAGTCCTGTTTCTACAAACTCCTGGGATTTAACAGCCTCCCGCTGCCAGCGGAGCTTGAAGTTCTGTGTGTCAATCTCCCTGAGAGCACTAAACAATGTTTTTCTTAAGACAAGGTCAATATCTTCAATGCCCCACATGTACTGCGATGCAGCATGCATAAGGCAATTTCCATCACCTGCAAAGAAAGAAAGAGTGCATTATTTTCAAATGGCTACTTAAATAAAACGCCACAAACCTGTGGGACATAGAATTACACTGCACATATGCATATTCCCTGTGCATTTCTCTGTAAGCCTCAGAGAGAAGGGTTGTAAAGAAGGAGACCAGAGTTATGGCCTCTGTTCAGAGAGAGAAAGAAAAAACTTCCCTCCCTACTGGTTTTGTCTCTGTACCAGTCCAAGTTAAGCTGTCATCAGCAATGCCCCTTACCTATCTTACTTAACTTTGACTGATATCACACACTAAATTTTGAGGTCAACTACAAATGTCAAACGCAGCTGAAATAGCTTTTTAAACACAACGAAGCCATAAAATTACAAAAGAAGATGTAAATCTCTCTCATTGGTGTTTGGACAAATATATGCCGAATGGGGTTGAAATAATGAAAGCCATTAAGAAAATATTACAGTAACACAAAGCCTCACATCCCCTGATGAGTACTGCTTGGCACTTGGCTGTGCTTGATGGAGGAATTGTAATAAAAAAGGAGACAGAAAGAGAGTGGCAGGTGATTTATGTAAAGCAATCATAGGAACACCTCTGGCCTTCCTCTCAGAAATGATAGTGTGTTGGGTGTTTACATGTATTACTTAGAGGGCTGTTTTTTAGAATACAGAATTAAAACTAATTAAATGAAAGACAGTGATTCCATTTTCATTTATATAATCTCCTTGCATTGAAAAATTCCACTTTCCAGGTAGGAAGGATTGTGATATTCTTCAGTTTCAGAGAAGAAGCTGAGACTCAGAGTAGATAAGTAACTTAATTAAAAGGTGTGACAAAAAATATGTCTATATCTGGGTTTCGAATTCTATCTCTAGCCATCTTCTTCAAAAGGGGATGTCTCCCCTGAAAGGGAGACACAAAGAATCACTATTATCATATCCTCAGATGCAAAACTAGGTCTGATGTTTACTACAGTGGTAAACAGATTCACCCAATGCTAAGAAACCACAGCAATCTTCTTGGAATAGAAGACATCAACCCTGGTAGAGCTACTAGATTTTTCTTATGTGAAAAAACCCTCAAACAAACACACCCAAAGAACTCCCACAAAAGAATTAAACCCAGTTTGCCACACACATGATGAGTTCAATTACACCATTGTGAACACTTTTGCTACTTATTCTGTGAAATTGCAGAGAAGAGCCTACAGCAGACTCCAGTTCCTGAATAAGGTATCATTTGAAATCTACTCAATGCTTCCTAAATTATTATGGGATTGATGGATATCGGGTTCCTGCAACCACCTTCTGGTTTCTGAATGCTCTCTTGCAAAGCTTACTTCAATTCTGCAGACTGCTTACTTGAGCTCAAAAATCAAGGAAGAACAAAGAAGACAGAAAAACTGACTGGGTTTCCTTCTGACCAAGAAAGATGACATATTAATCCCATTAAAATTTTCCCTTCGCAAAATCTAGAGCAAAGATAAGATTAAATTTTTTCTCTCTCTGAGAGCTCACTTTCAGTTCTTTATCGAGAAGCACTGTCCAAAATTCCTTACACAGCACTTGGAATTCCCCCACACCGTTTGACTAGCAGTTGAGCAACAGTTGTACTTTTTGTTCTTTGAGGTGCAGCGTAGCCTCCCTCGGACTTTCCCAGGGGGTGTGGCTGGGCGAGCTGGAATGACTGCCAATTCATTATACAAGTGAAATCTCTACAGCCAATAAATGCTGGAATTTTTAAATTTTAAAAAAAGAAAAAAACCCAAACAGTTTCGATTTTTGTACCTCCTACTGCTTTCCTTCTATCCTCCATTCTCAGATTTCTGCAGAGAAATATCTGGTGATTCAAAGCAGCTTTTTTAATTAAGAAAACCCCACCACTCCACAGATTCACAAACATATTAGGTAAAATATACATCAAAAGATCCTGTAGGAGATACTCTGTTTTCAACAACTACAACCTTAATCAGAAAAACCCCCAGAATTTTCTGAAGAAAGCCCACTGCTGACTGAAAGAATTAACATATTCCTCCCACATCTATAGATTAAGCAGCTAAAGGCTTAAAGAAATATTTTTCATGCCACATGAGAGAAGTAAAAAAAAGTTACTTTCTGGAATAACACAGGGCTTCTCCAGGCTTCTGCACTTCTTTCAGAGATCCTCCCTACTGTCCAACCTACCTTCTTTCTCCTGCAAAGGTCCTTCAATGCAACTACTCTGCATAACCCGCAGGTTTCCAAAGGCACTCCTACTCATGCACTTAATGACCCCAAAGCACTGAACTGAAGCCAAGTTCTTCGTCTGCACAGTGTATGGGGAGACCACAAACCGAGTCCTTGCTATGCTTTCCATCAATCTGCCCTGATATTTCAGCATCTCCTATAATGGTGTGCCTCCTCACCAGCAGGATCCAAGTCCATGCTACTCCCACATGTAACACTGGTCGATGGTCATAAGACAGAGAAAGAGGTCAGTGTTACTGAATGCAATATGGTCACCACAAGGGTCTGTCCAGGCAGCCTTAACCCCTCCAGGATTCGTACTGACAGGAGAGGGGGGATTCTAAAACTGTTACTCTTTGCCCCAGGCAAAAATTGTGCATGTTGTCCATTTTTCTAGAAAATCTGTTAGAGTGAAGTTTTTAAGATGCATCACCTGGAGTGAGGTTACCTTCCCAGTATGTGCAAAGCGCTGCCTGCCCTAGCTGCAACTCCAGTCCTTCCAAAGCTCAAGATTCCGCAACTTCTGCGCACACCGCTAATTGGAGTCATGAGAACTTTACACCAATGCAGAGGCAGCCCAAAAAAACCATTAAAAGGTCAATGCCTCTACAACAATTACAGACACACACATCAGGATCAGGCTTTAGGCTGGGCAGTGACATCTACTCAGTGAGTCTGTTTTAATGGCTTCTGTATAACACAGCTGTGCACAATCAGACTGAGAAATATGGCTGAACTTGGAAAGGGAACAATGTGGACTAGGAAGATAAGGACAGTAACTATAGAAGCAGATATGAAAAGAAGCAACCACGGAACACAATATAGACTTCAACAAGGCTGCAGGTCCACCACAGCCAGTGTTTCTGTAACTGCTGTGATCTGCTCCTTGAGCAAAGAATTATATATTTTCCATCTTCTTCAAGTCCTCGCTGTCCCAGTCTACTCTTCCTGGTTAGGGACAACGTGTGCTGTAAGGAATCCTGAGTCCAAGTTTGCAGCTGCGTGACTGTAAGTCACAGCCATTACCGAATCTTTCCTCCACTGAATGGGAACTGCCCGGTGACTCCTACAGTCATGTGCCAAGGTTTCCTGCTCAGGACTGTGGACAAATGCAACCTGTTCAGGAGATCTTGGCACTACTGCCGTGCCTTTTCCTTTGTAGCACTTGATGCAATACACTCACAAAGTAACCAAAAAGCCAAGTCCTGAAACCAACACTAACTGCTGAAAGAAAAGGGCACTGCAAACTTTGTGTTGCACAAAGATGGGTGTCAGTCACACCCATGGGGGTTACTGGTGGGCCCTGAGGGAAGGCAAGAGCTGGCAAACCCCAGCAGGTAGCTGAGGGTGAGGGAGCAGCCCTAGTGTGGGGTGCCGACCCCAGGGACAGCAGTGTCAGGTTCCCAGAGGCTCCATGTTCTGAGTGCTGTTGCTGTTCTTAAAGTTGGATCAGCAAGCAAACCCTGCCTGCCAGCAGGGCTTATTGGAAGGATATTAGCTTCTGCTAAATATACATAGGAATGCATCCCTGTCACTCAAAGCATCTGAAGGCTCCTCTTGCCTGGCATTAAAGGATGTTTGGTGCTTCCGACGAGGCCGTCATCATATAGCAGTCAGATTCGTGGGAAGGCAATGGGTTCCAAATCAAGTTCCCCTGCCTTGTTCTTGACTCTGAAATGCCATAGCTTACCGACATTATGAAAATATCTGTGAAATTTCTACAGTATTCACAAACTGTGGTATGGGCAGGGGTCTGCTACAGTCTCAGGACAGCACCTCATGTGGAAAGAATTTTAATTTACAAAACTAAGATTAAAAGGCAGCACATTTTTTAAGACATGTGCTTCTGTTCCAGTAATGTGAACTCAGATGCTATTAATAAAGATGCTACATTAGTATAACCCATTTTACTGTGAGTGCAAAGACCTGCTCATAACTTACCATTAGTCTTCAAAGGAACAAGTCTCCGAACTTCCCTGCACCAGTTGAGCTTCCTCTGGCGCTCCAGTGAAGTCTGGGTAGCCTGGTCAGTCAGGGACTTCTGAAGCGTTTCCCGAAACTGGGGACAAAACTGGCACATTCTGAACATTTCTATGGTGTATCTGTGCATAGTCCTGAAGTGGTGAATTATTCCACTGGGAGGTTTGACTAGATCCTCAGGTGTCCTCTCTCTGATCTTCATAGCCTTCAGCATATTGCTCTGATACAAAGCTTGAGGAAGGATGTGCTGGCCAGCCATGTTTCTAGAAGACATCTGAAATGAAAAAGGATCCTTTTATTGCCATGTTAGTGTCCCTCTATTACAGTGCTATCACTTCTGCAGAGATTAAGAAGGCACTTTCAAGGGCGGAATTCTGGATGCAGTTTTGCCTAAAACAAGCACAGAGTGGATGAAGTCCAACTGAGCCTTTCATAAACAATGTTTGTTTAAAGCTCACACTCACTAACTTTTCTGCATTACTCAGATATAGACAGTGATGATCTTATCCCACTCATTTGCTGATATAATTTACTGTGATATTAAAGAGCATTTATTCATAAGTAAGGAAACTGCATCATCATTTTTTAAAAAAGCATTTAAATCAAAATAAAAATAAGAGAAGGAAAGATCAAGGGAAGGGAAAATTATCCTGGAAACTTAACTAATTGATAATTGCACAGTGTAATCCCATAGGCACTTGCTGAATTTCAGCACATTTCAAGATCTTGCTTTGATAACATGCCAAACAGATAATGACCATTCAGATTTCAGCCCAGAGATTCTGAGAAGTGCTGATCAGTGGAGTATAGAAAGAGCCCAAAGAATTGGAAGCTGTGTTAGTATCAGTCCCATACTTACAGTGGCCAGATATGGTAGATGAGGAATTTGTTACTTACAGACTTAGGCTACTTTTCTTGAGGCTCTTTGTATTTTGTGAGTGGTAGAGCTACGTGGTAGAGCTACGGCACAGAGGTGCTTGTGCCATGTGTGGGGGTGCAGACTGCAGTGCCACTATTACTCAGTGGTAAGTCAACAGAGCTGAAAAAGCATTTCCATTTGGCTAAAAATCCCCAATATTTTTCCACAGTAGGACATGTAATGTTTACTGCCCAGCATCCCTTTCTTCAGTAATTCTGGCCTCATGGGGTGCAGCAGGAAGAACATAAAAAAAGAAACCCATAACCTCAAACCCTCTACACTCTCTTGAATACTTATTCAGAGGACACTAACTTTGTGGCTATTAAGAGCCAAATGTAGGGACCACATCCCGTGCACTACAGTACAAACAACAATAACCTGTTTTTACATGGAGAGGCTCTCCATGCTGTCCACAAACATTCTTGCTTCATTTAAAAACAAAGCAAAGCTTGTATCAAGGCAAATAAAAGTATGCATGCCTAACATGTTTAGAGTATAGCTAGCCACATTAGGAGAAACCACCATTGTCATTATGAATCTAGGGACAAGTATCAAACCATACATGTATATCAATCTCTGGACATCAAGTACTGGGAAACAAGAAGCAACTAAAAATTGTTTATGCAACTATTAGGAAGTTTTCTCATGGAGATAGGAGTCAGGAGGCACAGGGAGAGGAAGAAGAACTCCAGTCTGACAGAGCAACCGGGAAGGCATTCCCAGGTCTATGGAGGCAGAAAACCCCTCTTCCACAGAAGGACTTCAGCACCTCCTTCCCCACAGGGAAACAGTTCCTTACTCCTCTTTACCCAGACACTTCCATTGGCAACATCCACCTCCAAATGCCCTCCAATGCTAAAGCTTTGGGAAAGACCCTCTAAGGGTGAGAGGGGACCTCAAACTCCAGGCACCAAGAGCTGACCTCTATAACGTCTCTGAGAACCAGCTGATGGAGACATACAGTGAACATCCTGAGAAGCCCTTAACAGAGGCAGATGAAACAGGTGCTGCTATAAAGTCCTACATTAGGGCAATGTCATTCACACACCCTACAGCACAGAGCTGTGACATCTTGCAACATATGGAAAAGCTTTCCTTTAGGTAATAGAGATGGCATATTCTTATCATTCCCCCACCAGCATACAGCCTTAAAATAAAAAACCCACATTTTCTCATCCACTCTCCTCGCCAGTATAGTTTTACCACATGCTATTTAGGTAGTCCTGTATTTAAATGTATGAATGATTCTCAAAAGGAAATATAAACAACTCTTACTAATCTGTTTAATAACCACAGCTCTACTTTGCTGAGAGATGACCAAAATACTGAATTTCTTACTTATGTTAGTAGCAACATTGAGTCAATGGGATTTTTTACACAAATAAAGACTAATCACATGACTAAGCACTACCGGCACGGACCCTTGAAATGGTTATTTCCAGCTTTAAGTAACAAAAAGTACAGTGAGTTTACAGAAGCACTCACTGAAACAACATTATTCGATACTATGTTCTACAGGCATTTTCCTTCCCTCCACACGTGGAAATTGCTGCCTGTGCTATTTACAGTCATAAATGTCAATCAAGGGAAAAGCCAAGCAACCCTTATTTTCAAAATCATTGTGATGAAACAAACAGAACGCAATAGCCATCTAAGCTGGAGTTTTAAAATTAGAAAACTGACCTACAGTTATATTATTTTATAGTCTACTGTGCTTTGTTATGTACTATGCTACTTTAACGTTCTGACAAGTAATGACTAGGAATTCCCAGAAAGGAACAGCTGTAAACAACAACTAGAGACAGCATCCTTTCCAAACCTGTAATACTGAGGATGCTGGGGTCGGGAAAGCTGAATACTGTTCTGAGATCTACCAATGGTTTCTTAAAGTTACTTTAATTTTCTGTCCTCTATCTGAGAAAATGGCAATTAATAAACTTCTCCATAAAGTGCTAAAACTTCTAAAATAAACATGCCTAATACTTTTTAAGCCCCCATAGATTTTTTTTCTGCCCGGGTCTTTGCTCGTTACAACCCAAAACACAGTAATACTTTTCACCAAATCAGAAGATGAGGACCGAAGGTATTTTAAATCCCATAGGACTGGTTTACCCACAGTAAGTGTTCCGCGTTCTTCCTTCCCTGACCTACTGCTCTGCTGGAGGCTGGATATGCACGGTGGAAAGGACACAATACGGCCCGCCAGCTTCCCAGGAGAAGGACCCGCAGCCCCAGGGCGGAGTTCCCCACGGCCGCCGGCGCTCGCAGCGAGCCCGGCCGCACCGCGCCCGCTCTGCCGCCCTGCGAGTCGCGGCCCCCGCGGAGCCCCCGCGGGGCCGGGCCGGGCCGGCAGCAGCGAGCACAGCAAGCACAGCGTCACCGCCCGGCCGGCGGCGCCAACCGGAGCCGGCACACGGGGCACGGCCGAGCCCCGCCGCCAGACCCGCCTGGTTCCCCGAGGCGCCCTCCTGCAAACGCGCCCGGGGCCCCTGTGCCCTGCTCAGAGCGCCGCTCACCTCTTCGCGGCGGGCTCCTCCTCCGGCCGATCCTGCTGTGACTCCTGCTCAGTAGCAAGGCTGGGGCGAGGGGACGCAGCCGTGCTCGGCATCCATCAACCCCCACCCTGCCGGGGCTCCTTCCTTCCCTTCTCTCCCCGCCGGAGCTGCTGCTGCTGCCGCCGCCGCTGCGGAATGAAGGGCTGAGCCCAGCCTCTTGTTTTTTTCCCTTTCTGTTTAAGCGCCCGGGCGAAAAAAAAAAAAAAAAGAGAGCGAGAGATTGAAAACACAACACAAAAAACCCCAGCGGGGATTTCCACCGGCAGAGCGCAGGGACTTTCCGGCCTGTGACAACCGCCGCGGCCCTGTCACCGCCAGGGGGCGCCGCCGCCGGGTAGCCCCGCGGCCTTCCCGCCCGCCGTGACTCACCCACGGGAATTTCGGGAGCCGGGATGGCGTTTCTTCCTTCCTTATTCCTTTCCCCTCGGGCAGGGGGTTCCTCATCGCGTCTCGCAGGCTTCGCGCCCCTCACGGGCCGGGCCGGTGCCGAGTGGCTGGGTCCGGAACAGCTCTGTGTCCCTGCGCAGCCTCGGAAGGTCGGCAGTGAGAGGCGGCCGCCCCAGGAGCCCTTGTCGTGCCCTCAGCCACACGGGCACGCGTGGCAAGCGCCTGCCCTGGCGCGCAGCTCTCGGGCTGCAGGTGCCCGGGTGTAGATGCCCACACCCCTTCCCCAGTATCCCAGCAGGACAGGAAGGGAGCCCGTCCCATGGAAAGTATTGCTCTTCCGGACGGTTTTCAGAACCGAGCAAGTATTTCTTTTTTTTTTCGTTTAGCCTGTACGTGTTCCACAGTTTTGGCTCTGTATTGCAAGTAACCACAAGTGACTTCATTTCTTTAATTAGAGGTTAGGCCGATATATAATCCCATAATCCCATATGCTGGTATTTTCGGCAGGAGATGTTAATGTGCATTAATCCAGCCCTGCTCGAGGTAAAATTGTTGTACGTAAGGGGCAGAACCGTGGGCTAAAGCTATCAAGTCAGGGAGATCTTACTGTCTGAGTATGTTTGTAAATTCTTGACTGCAGCTAGCAGTTTGTAGGAGCCATTAAATTTAATTATTGTAAACAAATCCTTCATACCTTTAAACAATGTCCTAATATCTGTGCAGTGAAAAAACCCACTGAATACAACCCAAATATGTAAGGGGTGTTAATATGATTTACGGATGGCATTTATGCTGGAAAAGGGGCAGTTTTTTGCTCAACAGCCTTGCAATCTGAAGGCACCCAGAGATGAAATGCAGTGCAAGAAAGTTTCTTGCAGTATTAAAAGACTTCATCTTCCCAGATGATGAGCTCCTTCTTGTTCCTGAGTATCCACCCCTCCCACGGGCAGGATGAGAAGTCAGGGTTGCCGCACACCTCAAAATCAGGTCTTAAATATTGACTCCTTTAGAGAACAGGTGGATTTTGGAAAAGTTCAGCGTTGAACTCCTTAACCTCACCTCCAACAGCAGCAGCTGGCTCAGATCATGTGCTTGTGTCACACAAGAGGGTTGTGTGGCAACATGAACTTTCCCAGGGTTTACAGGCCTGCGCTGGTTCTGCACAGCACACCATCCTTCTTCTCTGCCTTTGTTCAAAAAGAAGTCAGGGATATGGCTGGAAAAATAATGATCCCTTCCAATTTTTTTTTCTCCTCTCCTTGGAGAGTTTTCTTTAAAGATTTTTGTGTGTTGTTTTTCTTTCTCTCCCCCCCCCCCCCCCAGCCTCTCTGCTGCCTTGGAAAGTGTAGTTGGGTAGGAAGGCTCTGCATTTAATGATTGATAGCCTGAGGGGTGTCTAAGATCCAGGGGACTGGATGTCTGAGGGAACTGGGCCTGAGTGATTGCTTGCATAACTAGGGCAGCATCTGTGCTGTGATTTACACAGTGAGCATCTTGCCCTTCCCTTCTCCTGGGTATTTTTCCCTGTTTGCTCATGGGGACTGAGGTAGCAGATTACTGAAGTGATCTGGTTAGAGAAAAAAAAATTAAAAAATATATTTGGTTTTATACAAAACATTTCTCTCATGTGATATAAAGCCCAGCCCCTCACAGAGTTTTACAGAGAATATTTGAAGTGATGGAGGGTTTCACTGTGGAGAAGGAATGATGAGCTAAGGTAGGAAGTAGGGAAAAAAGAGCTCACTTGAATCCTGCTTTACATATGAAACTGCAGCAAATAGATTAACAAGTGGTCCTAGCCATGATGGAGATGTTGAGACCCAGGAAAACCTGAAAAGGCAACAGCTTATTTTTTGTTTTCTAAATGGTAAGTCTGAATATTCATAATTACTGTTTACACCTTGATAAACTGAAAGTTGATTGCACATTGCTACAGCTGATGTTTATCAAACAGGTCTGAGCAGGATGGCAGGAATTCATTTGATCTGAGTTTGCACAGCACAAAATGAAGTTCTGTCTTGTCAGCCATAACTCCTAGGCAATATGGGAATACATTAAAAACATCAGCAACATCAATAATTACAGAATGCATGAATATACATTCCTCTTTTCTGAATGATTCCTGGTTTGTTTGTTTTTTTTTAGTTATGCCCTATAGTTTATCTCATAATTTATGGCATAATGCTTATATTTCATAAAATATAAATATATAATCATAAGTATAAAGTCAAGGAAAATTTTCCTCTTTGAAGTGTTCATGTAAGTACGCACCCATACACATAGCTATATACACACACACACATATTTTTAGGTATATATGCATGTTTATATCTCTTGAGGGAAGGGGGAAGTTCTTGGCATTAAGGGCAGAATAGGAAATACTTTAAATTTCAGCTACCTACATTCTGGTTAAGTATAAGGATAAAAGAGTCCACCCCTATAAATGGTAATATTTACATAACCCTGGAGAAAGCTGTCTAGGGGAACTGCAGAATATCCATTTTTTTGGTGAAAATTTAAGTAATCAGTTTTATGCACATCAATCAATAACAATTCTTTATTGTACTTGGGAAAAAGAAGAAATCTCTCAAGGCCCCATTCAGCTCTGTATCTCTAAATTATTTTAATTACTTTGCTTCTTTTTATTATTCAGGAAGGAGTAGCTCATGCTCAGTAAGTTAAACCAAGACCTCAGAACACCATTGCCAAATGTTTCCGAGGTTGCACTAGGAAAGACTCATTGTTAAGACAGTACTCATATACTATTCAATGCTAGGATGATGACTATAATAGTATGAATGGATAGTAACATTCAGACTTTTAATAGTTCAATCATTTGCTGGGTCTTTTAATATCAGATAATTCTGTAAGAGGTGTGATTCATCTAGAAGGGAGGAAAAGGATCATGAAAGGGAAATCCCTTTTAATGCAACAGCAGTGCTTGAGGTCATGCTTGAGTTCAGCATTTCTGTCTTCCAGGAGCTCTTCCGTTGCTTCTTTTCCCGGTGGAGAAGTGATAAGAGCTTGTCAGTGCAAAGGAAAAAGAGGGGAAAAATCCCCTAAACATCTATCAGACAGAAAGATGGTGTGTATTACAGAATAACGTAATGACAGTCAAAAAAACACAACAAAAACCCCAAATCATGTCTGCCAGTTAGATAGCAAGAGGTGAACTGGTTTGGGGATTTTTTTCCATTATACTCATCTGAATACGGTAAAAGAAACTACAGATTCCCGAGAAGACCTTTACCAGGTTATTCTGGCGACTGTACTGGAAGTAGGGATTCCTATTTATGCCCTGGGCCAACACTTCCTCTGCTTGCTGCCTTTTTTTGTGTGTGTGTGCTCATTTTCTTGTTCTTTTCAATATCTGTGATAGAAGTGTCAGAAGTAAAGGCTGCAACTGCAGTGGGTTCAGAGAAGCTGAAAGTTCAAATCTTGCCTCAGCCCCTTTTGTTAAGCGTAAGGGTAAGGGTGGTGCTCTCTCACTAAGGCTGGTGAAACAGCGTGAAAAGTGACCTATGGAGGCAAACACTGGACATTTTTAAGTACAGGTTTTATTAGCTATAAGGGAATTAAGTATGGCATTAACGACACGAAAGACTGGCCTTAACTGTATTGATCTCCTGGTCTAGAGGTAAATTTCAGCACT
>JACBWW010000002.1:10473813-10587078 GCA_020086605.1 Lanius collurio
GTGAAAAACACGGTGCACTTTCCTGTGAGAATTTAAAAGTTTAATAGAAAGACAATCATATACACAGAAATAAAGCAAAGAGGTTGCGGCCGGGTGCCTCGGTGCTCAGCCAACAGCACACCTGAGGCCGGGGGTAGTCTCCTTTTTATGCAGTTTTCACTGTGTATTCCTTATGCATATTCAAACTTCCAGGAGCTGTTCTGCATATCCACTCCTCGGGTCTGCCTTTTTAGAGCATGCGCATTTCTTGGCCTTGCTGTTTTCTCTTCATTTCTGGGTTTGGGTTTCTTAATTCCCCAGACAGTGAAGGTTGATAAGGGCTTTGGCCTCTTTATTCTTCACACATAGTGTTGATAACAGTTTTGGGCCTCTTGGTCCTTTAAGCAGAGTGTTGATATTATCCCTGGGCCTCTTTTGTTCTTCACAGAGTGTTGATAGTGGCTTTGGGCCCCATTCCCTGTCCACTTGGAGGTTACCTTACCCGTTCAGGTAGTTGAAACTTACTTGCTGAATTCTTGCTAAAAGAGAGAAAACTACATCTACACAGCAAAAGCATTTCTAACACTATTATTCATCTTAATGCCTGCGAAAAGCCAACAAAACAATATGCATTTATAGCATCATGGTAGCAGTAGCAGTCTGATAAAGTGGTGGCTGCAGTCCTCCTGAAGTGAAGGGATGTGGTTCTGATCAAGTGGTGATCCTGTGTGGAAAGATCTGGTCTTCCTGAGAAGGTCCAGTGGTGGGTGTGTAGCTCTTGTCCTCTGGAAAATCCGGGGGGAACGGCTGCCTGTGGTCTTCAAAAGTCCCAGTTATATCCAGAATGGAATGCTTGATTGCTCCCTCTGGGTGGAGCATCTCACAATGGAATGATGAGTCATGAGATACGGCACCGATGAGCCATTAATAGGACATAGCCTTAAGGGAGGAGGCAGGGAGACTGCCCCACCTGGTTTTAACAGGTCATGAAGATGGTGATAGAATACATGCTTGTGGGCACATCTTACACTGTAACCTAGGACAATGGCCAACGCTCACCACAGTAGGGGACTCTGAAGCAGAGTTTTGGAGCTGTTTGCTTCAATCAACAGTTCAGCATCCGTGAGTCAGCAACTGGTTAGCAAATAAATAGCTAAAGAAAATGCCTCATCAGAAATCATCAAGCAGGGACTACTCGTTTTCCTTTCTATATTCCTATCTGATGAGATGATCAGGTATTCTAACTTTAGGTATGAAGTAAGCATTTAGCACAAAGCTGTATCCTCTGTGAGTGGATGGGAAGCGTCAAGGAATGCAGCTAATGAACACTTGCTCACGTAATTAAAGCTCTTTCTGCTCTCTCCTCTGTTCCTCCAACAATTTTAACATGTAATGCAGTCTTAGACAGAACAACCTGCTTGCCAGTCTTCCATATCTTTAGCATTCTGTATTCATTTCACAGTGAATTCTAGTTTCACTGGAAGTTCTTGCTTTCTCCCAAAATAGAAGCAGTTTGTATAATCTGAATGGGAAAAAAAATTAACTACAAACTGTTCTCATTTCTTTCATATATGTCCAATAATGTATTTTGTTGTTTCCACTTATTAAGACAGCCTTGCACTCTTTAAAATAAGTAAACTGATTTTGAATTGTGTTTAATTTCCATGCACTTGGTGCATACGTGAATGATGAGTGACTGTCTCATTCCTTGCCAAAATGGGAGAACTGCTTATACTGTTTTCTCTCAAGATGGAAATATCTCCTCTCAGCAGCTCTTAGTGATGGAATTAGGTGGGGAGTTCTAAGTGAATGAAAAGTGACCATGTGAAGGTAATCTTTAGTCATGAATCATAGAGCATGAAGCTTGTCAATCTTTTCCCTCTGTTATTTTTTTAATTTCCCCAAACCATCAAAATCTGGAGAAATAGCCAAGAAATATCAGTTTCTACATTACATGGTGAATGCTTCTCACCAGCTTTTTTTGTGTTCACAATTGTCTAGTCTGACAGACAATAACACAGTCTGTTGAGCTTCTTGGGGCGTTTCTGTGTCAGCCCTGTAACTGCTGCCACATGGTCAAAATCTTTTTCAGGAGCAGACTGTTTTGATTTTGTTAAAGGGAACAGTATTGTATGAGGGGTCTGGTACCCACAAGTGTTTACTGTAAATCCTGTTTTAGAGTGACTAGATTAGGTGTGAGTATTAATCTCAGTTGTCACACCCTCAACCAAATTGTTCAGCTGGGGTTTTACCTCAAAAACACTAAGCATTTAATAGGTTTCAGAATCTCGTAAAGAGGTTAACTACACTGTGGGTCTGTTTAAAGCTCACACTGTTTTCAGTGACAGTGAGAAAGTGAATTTGTCCCTGGACTTTCAAAAGCAGAGGAAAGGCATTTCCTTTGTGTAGAGCAAATTCTGTGCAGGGGGAATAACATGAGAGGCTTTATGAGTAGTCAGAAATTCAAGTTAGCTTTCCAACTGTAGAGAAAATCTATTTGCCCTGTATCAGCAGTGCCAGAATTTCCCCAAGAAAAAATACCTCCAAAGAAGGATATTTATTTACACCTGGGGATTTACCAGCTTATGCTGAACTAAATAAGAGTCCATAGATTTTTTCCTAAAAGCTAACAGTCATGTCCCATCAGGGAAATTATGAGTTTGCTTTGTAAACATGGGTTTCGTCAATGTCCACGATGTGACTCTGCATCATGTGTTTTAGCTCAAAAAAGTACATTGTTTTCTTCTGATTTCAGAGCGAAGGGACTCCCCATTTTTGCAATGACAGCACTTGTCAGTAAGACTAACATAATCATTGATTCTTAACTTCACAGAGAGGATTTTTTAAGATTCCTGCTTTATACATGGGGGAGAGCATGTTTTCATGTCATGTATTCCCACTTTTGTAATTTTTGATGCTGCAGAGGCAAAAATTGTAGCTGCTTGCTACAAATTCCAATTTACTCATTCAGTCAGAGAGAAGTAAAAGTAGTCCCAGACAGATGTGGGAATAATACAGGAAAAGGTAGTGTATAATGCCTAGGAGAGGCTGTAGAAATACATGCATCTCTGGTGTATGTGGAGCACCCCAAGTAGTTGTTTCCATCCACATGGTTTTAGGGCATTAAAACTAAGGACTGTCTGGTCTGGATCACCTGGACCATGTAAATTTATCTCTCTGAGTTGACCATCTTCATAATGGAGCAGGACTCCCTTTTGATGATGCAGTGATGAAGTCCAGACTGAACAGGACAGGCAACTTCTAAGAGGCCATAGGTTTTTTTTGGTATGTTCCTGTAATAGTTCATTGTCCAAAAGCATTTCTCATCCTTTCTAATTGAACTGATGAGTTTGCCTTACTCTTAAAAGAAGGCATTTCTTTATTTGGTAGACCGGTTTTTTAAAAATTTGCTTTTTCTATTGCAAAACCTTTTTTTTTTTTTTTAATGCAAGAGCTGCCAAAGTCCTAGCCAGCTCCTCACCATTGTCATCAAAATTAGGACCTTTCAAGTCCTCTCCATGCAGAAGAATAAATGTTGAAAATAAAAAAACCCAGATGCTTTTGCATGATAGCTAAAAATAGAGTGAAGGAAATACACCACTGTAGACAAGATAAAGACTGAAAGTTTATTGCTAAAAATTTAAGTGCAGTATGTACTGCTTTGTCTTAGCTGAGTCATGCCTGGCTTCTGGAGCAGGAGTCAAACAATTTAAGTAAAGTCCAACACACTGATCTCCTCAGCTTGCTCTTTCTGCTGTTTTAACATTTTTTCTGTTTTATAGTTATGCACTTTGCCCAAACTAGGTAATTTTTAAAACAGATGAAAGGGAAACACTAACTTTATGGCTAATTCTCAAATAACTTGTCATGAAATTTCACGAGAACATGTGGCAGAAAAACAAGAAGCCTATAGTCAGTAACTATTCCATAGGATTTGTTACCACAGTGAAGTCCTGCTCTGGCCTGAGGTGTTTCAGTGAGGTCAGTTTCATCTGCCTGCAAAGGTTTTCACTGGTAATTTCAGCAGATTTATGGCATCCTGTCATTTCCTGGACTAAATAAAGTAATTTAGGTATACATCGAGGACTAGCTCTGATATTCCTGTGCTTCTATGACTGTTCACTCTTCTGGCTGCAGGTGTATTAATTTGGCTGTGGGAGCAGGTATCTATATGATCTATCTGTGTTCTCTTTCTATGGTACATTGAATCCCTAGAGGTCCAGGGAGGAAGTAATCTCTGCACACTCTGCCTTTGTGATAGATTCTTGTGGAGATTGCAGAAGGAAGATCTGTTCTGCCCCCCTTGGCTGCTTGGCGTGTGTACTATAACTGGGCATTAATGAAAACAGGATTATCTCCAACCTCATGTTCTGCAGAGAAATTAGTTCCTTTACAGATGGGACAGATGGCACCATAATGGGAGTAGTTTAGAAAAGGCCAAAGGAGAGCTTTGCTGTTGCTCCAAAGTGGGAGACCTAAAATTCTGGAGAAACATCCTGGTACCAGAGCCATCCCGGGCAGAGGGAGTGACTCCTTCCAAGAAAGTCCTGCACGATTCTGATGAAGCTCTGAAGTAATTTGTTCACTTCCACTGAACTGTGCATAGAACTCCCACAATGCTGTTGTAGTGCATAGCTAATTTAACATCTGAATTGCTTATCAAAGGTAAATCCTCTAGCTGAACATTCACCACTGCATGAGCATTTTTGCAGATTAGAGGCACCTACGCATGCTTGCCTACTTCTTGCCTTATTTCAATACTCAGTGTATCTGCTTGATGTTAAGCCAGCACTGTTATCAGTACGAGAAAGTTGATAGGTTTCTCAAGAATGAAATTAGACCATGTATTTTCATCTTATGTGTTAATTATTACCACAATCAGGCAAAAACAGTTTACTGAAGTGTTCAGCATTGCTGGTGTTAAACCCCAATTTCCTGTTTTGTTCCATGTTTGTCAAACCCCTTTTTTTAAAATAAAGTATCTGAGGTTGGTTTCCACAGTGAATTTGGTGACAGGTGGGAAGGAGGGAAAGCCTGACTTAAAATGGGTAATTCTTTTCTAGGTACAAGGCTAAAGAAAAAAAATACATAATTTTCTTTTTTTTAAAAAATGCTGCTGACTTTTATTTAAATTGATCTGATCACCCAGTCTTAGGAGCAGAAACCTGATTTCTTGCAATAAAAAGACTTGTTCATCACGGGATGTGCCATTTGCCACTCGAAGAAGTGTCAGCCCAAACCTAGTGCTGTTTGCACTTGTGGATAGAGACTTTTTGCTTGACATCCAAGAAATATGCTCTGGTTGACCTGAAACTGCCAAGAATCAGATCAAATACTTGCATCTGTCTTCAGGGTGAAGACAAGCAGAAGTGCCACTTCCCCCTGTTGCCCAGTGGCTCAGGCAAAGTCTCATACATAATGTTGTTGTTCCTGCTTCTGCCATGGAAAGCAAGGTGAAGATGGGCAAAGCTACCTTTCCTTTTGCCCTTCCTGGTGATGTAAGGAAACCTGCAAGTTATGCTGGAGCGCAGAGTATGCAGGAGTCTTTCAGTCCCTCTTGGTCAAAGGGTGGCACTTCAATAATTTTTTATCTTTTGAGTAGGAGGGAAAGCATGGAGGAATAAGGTTTCATCACAGACTAATGATGAGAAATCTTACTGAGGCTATTCCAATTAAGAGTTAAACATTTCTGAATAGGGTAGGCAAGACTCAACCTGCAAGGCTGGGAGCACCATACCCTGGACTGTACCATCTGGTGATATTAGATGTAGAAAAAGAGCCTGTGTCTTCTCACATCCCAAAATATTAACCGAAGGCTCCTTAGTTAAAAGGTAGGAGGCTATAGCACTGTCTCCTTGTTCTTTACTTTGTGCCTTTTTTTTTTTAATATCTCCAGTGCTGCAAGTGGAAATAAAAAGTTTTCTAATGAGCAAAAGTGCAGGAGATTATACTTTTTCAGGTAAATAAAAGGAACAGAAAAATCTGCATTTTCTCACATATGAAACTACCTCTTTTATTGATTTTTTTGCTCTTACACTAAACTAAACTTCATGCAAGTTGCCCTCCTGTAACTGTGTGCTCCCCACTGTGTGACAGAGTATGTTCCATGCCCTTACAGATCCAATATTGCCCACAGGGTGCAACTGTGCAGGGTGATCCAGAGAAGATTTGCTGCAGCCCAGACCTGTAGGGCAAGGCTGGGAATCCTACAATTCCAGCTCCCCACCAGTCCAAATCCAGGTAGGAAGCAATAATTATATAATGACTTAGTAAATGAAAAAATGGAGCTTGTCCCTATCTCATAATTTTAGTGCCCTTTGTGCCGCTGGCAGGCATTGTAGAAGAGGGGAATGGGAAGAGCCTGGTGTTACTTGAGTAGCAGTTGAGACTTGGTGATATTTGCTGGCAACTAAAGTTGGAGAGCACTCAGCTTCAAAGCTGGGGAGATTCTGGATGCAGAGCAGATTCTGTGGGAGATGGGAAACTGGGAGCTGAGAAGCTGCATAAGGGAAGCAATTCACTCAATTCATTCATCCACACTACTAGAGTAGAAACGAACTGGGATTGGGAAGATAGGTGATGGGAAAAACAGCAGCTCCTCCTGGGAGCTAAAATAGGGGATGAGAAAAGGAAATGATTGGAGAAGAAAAGATCAAGTAAAAGATCGAGTAAAAAGATCCTAGGAGCTAAAATATGGTGTGAGAAAAGGAAATGATTGGAGAAGAAAAGATCAAGTAAAGGAAGAACCAAGTGGGACAGGGATAGGAGGAGCCTAGGGGGAAGGTTATCAACAAAATGTCTGATAGGAATTTTGAAATGATGAAGACTTAGTCAAAAGGGCTAGAAGAAGGCTGGAACTTGGTAAAACAAGGAAACAAGAGCTTGGTGGAAAAGCTTGAGGAATGGAGACTGAAAGCCGAAGACAACAAAATTAGAGGGGTAGGAAGAAGCAAGTGCAACCTGAATGAGGAGGAGTGAGGAACAAAAAGGGGAAAATGTGAGGCAGTGGGGAGAGACACTGTGCCCCACTGTGCAGTGTGTGCTTGAGCATGGTTTGGTGTTCCAACTCACTGAGTTTTGCCATTTCTACACCAGGGATAGAATGTACCCAGTACCTTTGTCCCACTCTTCCTGTTGCTCTCCCTGAGACTAAAGAACACTAAAGTCACTAAAGTATGATACAGAAGAATGTCTGTTTCCTTCACATAATACATTTGTCCTGGGGGAGTCAGTGATATAAGGCAGAGAGAAAAGGGCATCCCCCATATGTCCAGGACCTCCACCTTGCTTGCTGTCTTGTTCTGAAGCTGCAGGCTGAAGAGGGATTGTGCCAAGAGCAAGCACAACATGTGGTGAAGGCAGTCACATGCTGCCCTGGGAAACTGTGCTTATCCTCCTCTTTGTCACAAAATTTCTGTGTGGTGCTGGGCAAATTTTTGACACCTACCTTGTCAGAGGTGATGACTGACTGGGTGCTCCTTGTATTACGCATGTGTGGGTGGAGATTTCGTGTCTGACGTGAAGGAGTGCTGAGTTCTCACAGCAGAAGCTGAGGTAGTGCGTTCTGGGCTTTGGAGACAGAAAGTAGAGTATTAAATAAACTGAGAAATCAAGTCCTAGGGAGTACAAAAAAGTAATGGAAACTTTTGACCTTAATCACTTCGTGCTTCAGTTCTCTACGTGTAAAATGTGGATTGTACCACCCCCTCATGCTGCAGGGCTTACTAACAAAGATGAGCTCATATTCAAAGATACTCAGATGCTTTGGTGATGAGGCAAGAGCAAGAGTTCCTGAGTAATTTTATTTTCAGAGCCGTGTTTGGGGAGTAGGTAAATTGTGAGGCTACGCACTGAGCAAAGAGTAGGACACGAAAGCCCGAAGAGCTGCTCACCAAATAACTAGCTTTGCAGCCTGCATGCAGAGAAATGGCTGTGGGGTGGGAAAAGTCATTGTGAGATCCTGAAAGAACTTTCCTAGTGTAACTTAAATTTTACAATTTCCTACCCTGAGGGTTTGGTTTGTAAATGCCCAATAAACATTTTTGCGTGCAGTATGAACATGAGTTGGCAAGATGTTCGGTGAAGTAGACATTTCTCTCTGCCTAAAATGTGAGATGAATGAGGCTTTCCTTGCCACAGAGTAGTGCACTGTGTTGGTGAATAATTTTGATATTAATTCGATGATCCTAATTAATATGTTGGCATTCATAGCAGTGGGTTCTTAGAAAAGCAAGCAAGTATCATGACCATTTTACAGATCTGTTCTATCAATATTTGAAATATGCATTGGAGAGTTGGAAACAAACTCTGGATCCCTGGATTTTGCTCTTTTCCCTAAAGATGAAACCAGGCATGCATTTTTGTTCCAGTCACATTGGGTTAGAAGCACTGCATAATTAACCAGGTCTGCAGCTTACCTTGGAGTCCAGTGGTTGTTTCACCATTTAGCATAACTAGGGTCAGGTCTGGGATAAATAATTATTTAGGAACACTGTGCATGGTAGAAGAAAAATGCAGGTCTGACATTGAAGGAAGTCTAAATGCATCTTGATTTTACAAGAAGATGGATGGATCTGATTCAATGGAATCGAAAGAGCTTTTGGTATCAACAGCTGAAATCCGAGGACATGGATGAGGAATCTGGCTTTGGAACTAAAGGCAGTTTCCTAGAACTGGCATTTACCTGTACATTAATGAGGAAAGGGGTACTCCTTTTGATTGCGCTGCGAGTGAGTGGAATCCCCTTTAATAAGTGATAATGAAACTGTCACTGATAGTTTTAAAGTCACACGTTTGGTGGTTTGTTTTTTAAAAATTTTTGTGAGTCACAGGAATCTGTGCGGCCAGTTGGGAGCAGGGGGAGAAAAAAGAAACTCTCTACAATGTAGGTCACTAATTCTCAAAAAGTCAGTGGAGAAAAAATAAAAGCCCCAAATCAAGTATGAGTCCTTACACTAGTCACTGTTTTGGGTACATTTAATTTCTGAGTGAAAAAGAACCCACGCCTTTGTTTTCTTCTTCACCATAATTTATTCCAAATGTCTTTACAGTCTGTAGATTCAGAGAAATGAGTCTGACACCACGTAGAACATTTATTAACATTTTGTAACATCTTAAAGCTCAATATACACAGTTTTCTTGGTGTTTGTCGTCACTAGTGGCTTCTCTTAGTCTTGGACTTAAGTTTTCTCCTTTACATACTCTGCACTCACAGCAGGAAGGGCAGTATCTTTTCTCCCCCCTTTTGTAAACTTTTTGTAATGTTTAACAATATGGCTTAAATCTAAGGCCACGGCTTTCTTTAATTTCATTGTGGAAGTAATGAATAAAAGGCAAATGAAGGGATTGGGCTGTTTCTTACCTTGTCTCCTGCTGCAGCTGCACCTACAGCTGAAATTGTGAGCCTGACATCAACTCCTGGAAAATGTTTAGTATTAGTTATTCTGTGAGCAGAAAATGCTGTAGGTCTTGACCTGTCATTTTTCTTCACTACAATCTCTTTCTCTCCAATCTCATATATCTCCTTTATACAACTGATTCTCTACTACATTTGCTGTTTTGGCATATTAGGATTTGCTCACAACAAGCACTATCAGAAAGGATTGGTACCTGTGGCATGGAGCAAGCAATGAGTATGAGGAGATCCTGAGAGGTGTCTTGGGATCTGAAAGAGAACACAGAAACAGCAACACAGTTCAAGGAGGTATTTGGTTCTAAGATTCATCTCAAGCCATTAAGGACCCTACTAATGAGGTTTTATTGCAGATATGCTGTTAGAGAGCTTCTGTCTTATCTGGTTAAACTTCTGGAAGATTATCTTTCTGGCATACCTTCTCCCACAATAACTTTTTTTAGAAGGATTCAGCAGCAGGACAGCTGATTTTAATTGCAGATGGTGTTGTTTCTAACCCAGTCCATTTGAACATCTGGTTTATTATCTGGAAGAACATATCTATTTGTCATTCTAGTCTACTGCATGCAAACACATGAACTTAAGCTCTAAACCCTAACTTTTAAAGAACAGTGAAAAAAATTAGGAGGCAGGTCAGTGTAGGTAGAGTTCGTATCTTACCTGAACAGCTGATACAGATGAAAAAAACAGAGGAAAAATTGAAGGAATGAGCCCTTCCTTCACTCTAAAATAGAAGATTCACTTTTCAAAAATCATGAGGCATATTTACATGTTGGAGAAAACATCTTTCACTGAGAAATTTAAAAGGCACAAAACTTTGAGCTGAAAGATCAGCTTGGTTTTTGATAGGCATCTCTTAAAGGAGACAGGGCAAGGTGCTAATGGTAGAAAAAGTCAAACCCCGGTGGCTGGAGGTCAAAGCTACACAACTTCAAATGAGAAGTTAACTGCTCATAGCTGAATTACAGTTAATCGTTTTTGGGACAAATACAAGATGAAGCCAAGATCTCTTCAGTGTCAGATCAAAACAGGACAGCTCTCGGATGAAAAGCATCAGCCAGACACCACTGAATGCAGCTAACTGTATTCAGTACAGGAGTGACTAGGAGACTTGTAACACTGGGACTGGTGAATGAATTGTGTTTACACAGCTGTGAAGGTGTTCTATGCTTCTATGCTGCGGTAAAAGACAAAAATCATGCTGATAGAAGTTATGTCTGAAGCCAGATTTGTATGATTCCAGTAAAAAGTGCGCTCCTAATTTACAAAGTTACTCACCAAAAAATCTGGGGTTACCTGAGAAGTGAAGTGACTCTTTTTGCATCTGTTTTTTTGGTTTTTTTTCCTTAATTTGGACACTAGGAAGAGAGAGGGCTGTTGAAATGTGGATATTTCAAACACATCCTGAAATTGGATTAGCCCAGGTGAAATAGACCTTTGTGTGTAGACACTGAATGGGAAGTCTCTTTACCAACATCCACACCCTCTTAAACAAATGTAGAGTGAAGCATCATCCTGTGAACCCACTCCAAAAAGGAGGAGACATAGCTCTTCCCTGTAGGGACTGTATCCACAGAGCACTTCTGGGTCATAAAGGTGCACTCACTTTCATGAAAACAAAAAATGGCCAAATTGGGTAATAAACATCCTTGTACAGTTATGTTTTAACTGAATGAGGCATACACAAAAATAGCAATAGCCTCCTTTGGAAGGTATATAAAAAATCCTTTTTAATATAAGGTAACTAGTAATTATTTTTTGTTGCCACTCAGCTCTTCAATATTATTGTTTACTTTGGGGTGTCTTGTTTATTATGTGCTTTACACGCAAAAAACCTCCAGGAAGACCACTCATGCAGCATTGTAGAAGAATCTGCTTGGTTTAAGTACCACTGTAAAAGACACCAGCAAACAAAGGGAAGTGACTTGATCAGTCACTTTTGAAGGGTTTGCCCCACAAAGGAGTGGACTTCTGTGTGCAAATTAGCCTGCTTACTGTTGGGTTGCTGAAACACGAATCTCTGTGGTTTTCAAACACAAGTGTTTAATACTGCTGCAAGCCTTTAGCATTTTTCTGTCTAGCCAGTCATGACAGAGGGTAGTTTTATCTTGTGAGGATGCCTCTGGCCAGTAGTGTGGCAAGGCTGCCATGGCTGGAGGGAGAATATGCATGATGCTCCTGCTACTATTTTATCAGTGGGGGAGAGTCTGCTGATGTTACTTGCTGCTGTTACATGCTTGAAAAATGGCACAGTAGATCAGGTCAGTGATGTTGCATCATGATAATACATGTTAGGTTGCAAAGTTGTTTTCATCGTGGCTTTAAGCAACAGTGCTTTTCTCCTAGTAGGTGCATGTTTAGACAATTAAAAGAGTTAAGTGCAACATGTTGATCTAGGAAAGAAAGTCAAACCACTTTCATCCTTTCCTAGTGTATCCCTTTTTTTCCACAGCATTTATGACTTTCTCATCAAATAACAGTCTTGCTGCTGCAGACCTTCAATCTCTCAACCTCACAGATTCTCTTCATACCTGTCAGTGGCCACAACAGACCAACTGTTGCTTAGAGACAGCTGTTGACATCCTACCCGTTTTATTTGCCTTAGCTACATGATCAGTGTCACCTCAAAAGGGATTTATCTAGTTCACTTGCTGGCATAGCTTCAAGAGATAGCAGATTGAAGTCACTAGTATATGTGTTTCTGTCTTCTGCGATCTGTTCAGTGGAAAGGCCCATCCTTGCTTCTCTGGTCTGGAGTAAAACTGTGTGCTAAAGATATGTGCACGTGGGAATGAAGAACCTTTGTGGAAATGAAAAGCCACTATATTCTTAGAAATGGATGGCCTCTGCAAGTGCTGAGTGGAATGGTCAATCATCTCAGCCCACTTTGTGTACCAGATGTGGGAGAATGTGCCCATGCTAGTGAATTTGTATATAGGTATAGGCTATATTAATATTGCTTGACTGCTTTCTTCTAAGCAATATCTTCTTTTCTTTTTCTCGCTCTTTTTTTTTTTTTTTTTGAAGGGGAATGCCAGACTTGACTAACAAAGACAAGAGCAGACTAAATGTTTCCTTAACAGGAAGCCACTAGCTCTCCACATAGCAAGTGGGGAGGAAAAGCCTTTAAAAATGTTCAAACTTTCTTAAGCAAATTTCAGTTACACAGGTTTTGGGAGAACTTATTCAAGTGTGAATTGAACAGTCTCTCAGTGATTATAAATACACATTACACAGAACTGTGTGCAGCACAGCACAGAAATCTAAAGGTGAGGGTGCTTTCAGGTCTCCCAGGATGTTCTTTCACTGTTTCCAAACAACCTAGTTTTGGCTGAGGGTAATATCTTTTCTGAGAAAAGCATTAAAAGAGCTTTAAAGCAAAACAATTTAAAGGCAAAGCAATGTGATCCCTCTAGAGGAATATGACAATTTCTTGAATGAAGGCATTTATTATGGTTGTAGTCAGAGTTTTTGAGTGACTGAAACACCTGCATATATAATTGCTGTTACTAGAATATGTCCCAGAGCCCTGTCAGAGATCAAGGGTGCTTTCTAGCTGCTCTTCTCACACGCATCAAGGAGATAATTTTTATCTCCAGACTGTTCTGCCTTGGACTTGGGAGCTGTATGCATACTTTCTTTGTGGCCTCAGTGATGCTAATCACATGACACAAAGATAAGGAGATGAGCTGTGACTGAAGCCTTGTTCAATAGCAAAATACCATCAGAGGGTAAAGCAGAAAGAGTGGTGAGAGATAGGCCATTGTTAACAAGTTGTCTTCTCTCACCAGTCCTCATGGTAAAAAGGAGCCTTATGGATGTGAAGCAGTTCTACTGAACTAAAGACCCACTGCAGCTGCCGTAATGGCCTTCCTAGAAAAATGGTGTTGGTACCAAGATGTCTTCCTTGGACTCTGTCTGTCTCTTGCAGACAGCCACAGAAAATCTTGTGTAGGTTTCCACTGGATTTTGTGGGACAGTCTGCAGAGCACAGGGGCCTTGGTGTGTCTTAGATGTTGCCTTATAACTACACTAACACACACATCCCAGAGCTGAAGATCACTGTGTGCCTGGCCCAGTGGCTGTCAGAGAGACCAGCCCGTAGCTCTGCTTATCTAGGCCAGGGGGTAGCACAGCTGAGTATCAGGACAGCAGAGGCATGTCTCCTCTCTTCACCTCCACCCTGCTGCTCTCCGGAAAACAGGCAGTAGATTGTACAACCAGAGGATGCCTTTTACATTTGAGTGAGCTACCTGTGGCTGAGGTATTTGCCTGCTCAAAGCAGGCACAAAGCCTCAGGAGAGTGTTGTTTCATGAGCTAATGCTTCAGGGCAAGAAGTGCAGTCTGTCATTATTTCTGCTGGGACCAGATTCCTCAACCCCTTCACCAACCAAAGGCACAGTGTTCGGTGACATGGCCATACATCTTCATGAGGACTGTCTGCCTACTCACCAGCTCTTGGTGTGCAAGACCTGGGCTGTATTCTTGCTTCTGCTATGGTATCGCTCTGACTCAGTTTCCTCATCCATCAAATGTGAATAAGGATGCTGCTCTCCTTTGTGAAGTCTGTTGTGGATGGAAGCAGTGCACAAAGGAGGAAATTGTGAGAGGGCAGAACTCAGCACTGGCCTGCTGCAGCTTATGGTGTGCTGCTATGCTGTGGGTATAGAGTGACAGCTATAATCCTTGTCACATAAGGAGAGAGGTGGACTCTTTGCTCACTTTGCTCATCTTCTGGAGGAAGCAACCACTTTTATCCATGTGGCTGACATCTGAGTGAAATTACCATTCTTTAGGGAACTGAAAGTTCTTTTCGGTACATTGGAGAATTCTATCCCCCAGCAGAGAAGCATAGCACTTTTTACCTAGAAATAACCCTGGCCAAATCAACTGTCTCTAGCTGTCCACAGCCTTAGGTTATCACACAGCCACACATGCCACACACCAGTAGATAAAGTGCTTTGGGCCCTGCTAGAGAGTGGGAGATGGTTAAGGAAATTCCTGGGTGCTACAGATGGCAGCAGTGGAAGGAATTACTCAGGAGGCAGCAGGGGTTTTTTTCCTTGACTCAATGCTGATCCTTCACCTCTGCTTGTTCTTAGACAAACTGTGTTGTGCATAGTTACTGTCTTTCTCATCATGTTTAAAACTGACATTGTGACACTTTTTAGCATCAGCAAATGCTACAATGCTTTTTGCAGTATCAGCTTGAGATGAGTTTTTTATGGGTCATGACAGACAAAGCAGTTTGAGCATTCAGAGGTGATCTGTCCTACCCTGCCCTGAGACCAGGCCTCAAAGATCTCAGCTGATTGTGACAGATACCACTATTACCCGTTCATATAGACCTGTAATGATAAGGCCTTCACACTTGCTGTTGGCAATCTGGTCCAGCATCTCCCTAGTTTTACTGACTGTCTCCTCATGTTTACCTTGCAGCTCCGTAACTTGTGCACTCTGCAGTTGGAGCCAAGCAGTATAAACATCATTTGGCACCAAAGACTTCCACTTTGCAGAAAATAAGCAAATTATTATTTTTCCTATTAAAGAAATATGGGGGAATTTGGTATTCGTAGAGCAAATATCTAGTTTCAGAACTTGCTTTCCATCTTTATAATGAAAAGCCAACTAGGAGAATCTACCACTGCAGGCTGGATGCTCAGGTGCCTCTGTACCCTGACCCACAGTTAGGACCAGTAACAGCACCAAGCCTTAACCCCATGTCAATGGCTCATGCTGTGACTGCTGCTGGTACCAGTCCTTGCAGGGGCCAGTTAAATCAGCAGGGCTGCAAGGCCTGGCACCTCTTTGCTCTGGCATTTCACAAGTCTGCAACAGAGCTGGAGGCCATCGTGATGGAGGTGGATCAGAGCGTATGTGGGCAACTGAGTCACTCTCTTGGGTCGTGGGAGGCCAGTGCTCACATTTGGTGACCTTGTTCTCACCCACCCATCCCTGAGCATTCTCTCACCATGTCTTGGTCGCTTTTTGGTTGTGTGAGAAACAAGTGATTGCTGACAGATGTCAGTGGTTTCACCTGTGCTGGGCAGTGGCATTCAGCGTGTGCCTGATGGCACATCAGCTGGGTGATCCCAGTGGGATGCTGACACCAGGTGGGGTTTGGGGCACAGCCAAGGCAGCGCAGTGAGACAACAAGTGACACAGGGCAGTCCGGGAAGCCACATTCCTGCCATGGTAACGCCATAAAAATTTTTAAGGACTTCCTGCAGAAACAAACATAAATGAGGTTAATATCTCTTTTGAAAGCCTTTGAAGAACTTTGGATCCAGTCCTGTGCCCCCTCCTGTCCTATGGACTTAGTTTTTGCTTTACTTTTACTGATCAGATGGTTAAGTAAAGAGCTAGATCCTGAATAAATCAGAACAGCTCCACTGAAGTCAACAGCACAGCTATGTTATTTTAGTACCAGGGTGTGGTACAAACCTCAAATTAAAAATTAATTTATTATCTGCCTGGATATAAATTCATGGTGCAGGTCCTTATTTTCCCATACTGTCCCACCCTACTAAAAATGCCAGCAGACTTGGTTTATCTTGTTTCAGCATGGATGTGTCTGCAGTTTCTGCTGCTGTGGGTCATAATGAGCAGCACAGCAATTCCCTTATAAATGTTCTCATTCAAGGGTGGTCACTTTACTTTCTCCTTACCCAGCAAAATTCTGTCCTCAAGTATCAATTTCAAATGTGCATCTATCATAAGTCCACTTGTATATTGATTCATTACTGTGCCTCTGCTAAATTTAGCAAGAATTTTGTATTAGCCAAACTCTTGTAATTGTGTAATAGCAGAAAAAAATACAGAAGAATACCATTTGCATCATTTATATGTGCATTTACCAGTATTCCTTGCTGCATCTATTTCTTGTGTAACCAAGTATGTGGCAATTTCACACAAACTGACTGCCACTTCACTGAAAGTGACTTTTAGCTATATGAACCAGGGAAAACCACTATTATTTTTCATATCCCAACAACAACCAATTTAGCTCAAAATTGATATTTTGTAATAGCTGAAATTAAGATGTTTTCTACCAGACTCTCCTGATGCCTTTTTACCATAAGACCGACAACACTGGACAGATGGAAGCAGATAATTTCCACTAAGAAAGGTCATCAGCCCTATTGCAAAAGTGGCCAGTTCCAGCTGGACACATAATGACTAATTTTTAATGAAAGTTTTCTCAAGTCTGTTGGTTAGCTCATTTTTACTCTACACTGACTTTCTAAATTTTCAACTGTTTTGACAAAAGCTCCAGAATTTCTGAAGTGCAGTTGTTTTTCTGCTCAGTTCTGTTTCTAGTAGTTGCCTAAAAACATTTTACTTTTAAGGGCATGTAGTCCTGCAGATAGAAATGTCAGCTCTAAAGAAGAAAGCAAGTTTTATCTTTTTTTGTGTTAACCCATTCTTGATCTGGCCAACATAGGGGTTATTTACATGGTTGCCAGCTACAGTGAAGGGTGTTTTGAGCTTGCTGCAGCTGAGGCCAGAGGCTGATCTCATGAACGTTGTTTTTACAGGTGTGTGACTCTGCTGATGTCCTTTCACTTCCTGTTCAGTGAGGCTGTGCTTGACATCCTCAGATTTAGGAGCAATGTGAATTTTCTTAGACTTCACCCTCCAGCCCTTGTTTGGTTTCATCAGCCCTTCCCTGCCTGTGAATAATGGTCGTGATCACATTGTGCGATGGCCACAGGGAGGGAAGGTCCTCTCTGCTGCAGCCCTTTCGGTAGCAGCAGTGTGGGTGAGGTAGGTGTTCGTGGGAACGAGAGGGAGTGGGTTTCAGGCAGTTTCTGGTAGCATGTAGGACATGCAGTGCGTGGTGATTCACCCCCTCAACACCATTAAACCTTCAGATTATGAGTGGGTTGAATCCTGTAAGGTCATAGGCACATTATAAAAATAAATACAGACTTCTGAGGTAGGTAGGTTACTGGTGAGGGGGCAGTAGTGTGGGTAAATCAGATCATTCCTCTTTCTTATAAGGACTGCCAGGCTCTCAGGCTTTGCCTCCTCTTTTCATTGCTGGCATAGGTGCTGTAGTGCATGTCTGACGCCAAGGAGAGGTCCTGCCCATATGGAACTTTCTGAGTGCATTTGAAGGTGCTGAGTGCTGTGTTCTGGTGCCAGACCACAATAATAACAATGGGCGAGCGAGGAACTTCTCTGAGAATTAGAGTCCAGAATTAAAGGTCATGCATGCCCACGCTTTTATTTTTGAGGTATTAGTTAGGGAGGGAAGTAGATGGAGAGGAGAGATTATCCCACTCCACTCAGGGCTCATTAAAGCACATTTAGAATACCATGTCCAGTTTCACACTCTCTCTGTCAGATACAGGGAAGTTGGGGCATGTTCAGCAAGATGTTAAGGGCTGAAGCACTTGCCCTGTGAGGAGAGGCTGAGGGTTTTGGTCTAGTCCAGCCTAAGGCAGAGAAGTCCTTGGAAGACGTAAGGGCAACCCCCCAGCACATACAAAGGGATCAGCAAGAAGACTGCCAGAATGATCACAGCACTACACATTGGGAGGACAAGCAACAAGAGACTGAAGTTGAAACAAGAGGCTCAGGTTGGGTATAAGGATACACTTCTCCAAGGGGGGAGAGTGAAGCACTGGACCAGGTCATGCAGTGAGATTGTGCAGCTTTTACTCTTATGAGTTTTTCAAGACTAGTCAGACAGGGTCCCAGGAGACCTGGTCTGAGCTTAGATCTGTGTCTACTTTGAACAGGAAGTTGGAGTAGAGACTTCTTGACATCCCTTCCAGTCTGATACTCCGTGATCCTATGTCCAGGTATCCCATACTCTGAGGATCATGAAAAGTTTTAGGTGAGGTTTTTGGGTGAAGTGTTGAAAAGGTAAAAATAATGCATTTTGACCCCTCTCTCCACCTTTGACCAACTGATTTCACTCCAGTCCAGCAGCAGTGATACTTCCTCTGACTTCTCTAACCATGACCAGGCAGTGTGCTTGTGTAAATGTTGTCCTGGCAGCTGATAGGACAGGGGTGCTGGGCAGAGGGGATAGGGCCCCCACTGCCTGAGATTCTAATGCTAAAGCAGGGCTTAATCAAGTAGGATTGACTGAGCCTTTTGGGATGCCTTGAAGGCTCAGAGATAGGAGCAGAAATCCAGTTTAGCCCAGCAAGGTGTACCCGGTGGGATAGCCTGGCAAGTAAGCTGTTGATAGAGATACAAAGTATGTAACATTTGCCAATTTTGACAGTTTTAGTCTCCACAGAATACAAAATCAATATCATACCACAGTGTTAAAATAATTTCCCCAGAATACAAAATCTCTTCAGAATACAAACTTAATAACATAAAAACAATTGCAATTACTTGTGGTATTTCACTTTCCAACCTAAAATTAGTTGTGTGCAAATTCATCACTGAGACTAGGGGCACCCATGTTGCCTGTGGGGCAGTCACTGTGCTCAACAGTGCCACTATATCATACTTTTTCCTTTCTTTCCTGCAGATCAGAAACTTGATCTAGGTCTCTTCCCTCCCTGTGGATCCCAGTGCTGAGAAGCTAGCAGAAGTCAAGAGAAGTCACCATGTTTGTGTGTTGGTGGGTTTTTTATGAATGCAGGGATTACCACAATTGAATGAATAATTCATTCATGAAAGTGATGCTTAAAAAAAGAAAAGTACTTTTCTGTTATTCTTGGAAATTGTTAACCCAGTTGCTTTTTTTTGCCTTTGCTGTGGTGGGACCTGGCAGCGGCTGTCACTGAGGGCCAGCAAGTTCATCTTAGTGAAAGTTAGTGAGTGGGGGGTAGGAAAGATGCAGGCCCTGCCCTACTGTCACTGATGGCTTTTGTGGGTGTTCTCAGAAAGTCCTGCCTGGCGTCTCGGGTGACTCACCGGCAGCTGACTGAAGGCAGGCAGGACGCCAACAGCCCCTGCACAACTGGAAAGTACAGAGCCATCCCAGTGTGTGCCAGAAAAAGGAGAAGATGACATGCAGCGATGTGTCTGTCTGCCTCCCTTGTCTGTCACAAGGCTAGAAAAAGCAGTGACTGTGTTTTTTGTAGGATGTATGGGAGTTTGGTGCTGTGAAATCACCTTTGTTCTTGCAAGAGGGACTCTTGCATGGTCACACAGGAAGGTGAGGAGCTATTGCAGGCTTTATTCAGGCTTCTTCGCAAACCAAACTTTGTAAGGCATACATGGTATTAAATCCTTACACAGGTGGTGTAGCATCCCTTTAGGGCCAGGGTCAAGTTTACTCAGTCAAACCTACCCACTCCCTTATGAAGCTGCTCTTGCTGCTTTCTGGAAGGCAGGTGATGGATACCCAGAGGGATAATGCACATGGTCATAAAGGGATAGGAGTGTAAATACAGTCCAAGTCTCATCTCCTTCACTGGGGGCTCTGAAGAGCACATTTGGATAACCTATTCTGCATGTTCAGACTGGAGCTCATGAAGCCTTTTTCCTACAGAGCTGTGCCTTCAGCTTTTGTGACAGGCAATCTCTGACTGAAGGTCTTTCTGTGATGGACTTCTTTATAAGACATCCCTTCTCTGTGGACTTGCTAGTGCACAAGGAAGGTTATCCTCCTCCCTCCACCCCTTGTGCCACTCACCCAGACAAACTCTTCTTGTAGATCTGGAAGATTTTAATTTTCTTCAAAATTCGTATCTATCCTTGAGACTCATGGTTGGCTTTGGCTAACAGGCTCAAGGCTGCCTAGCAGGGTATTTCTGATAGGAAAATACCCTGCCAGGGTATTTTCTGAGGGGACAGGCAGGAAGGGCGGGAGGGTCAGGAGGAAAAACAGACACACCTTCTGACTCCTGGCATGCTTAGAAAGAGTGGAGATGAATGGCTGTGGAGGGTGACCCCAGGTGGGATCTTGTTGCTGCCCCAGAACCCTGCCCAGACAGAGCTGCAGTTCGCAGTCCACCAGCAGCGCATGCCTGCAGCTTGCACTAACAGGCCTCACCAGGCCCTGTCTGGACATCCCAGAGCCGTGTCTGACACTGGTTCCCTCACCAGGCATGATCCTGACCCTCACCCACATGCCTACATCCTGTCCCCTTGCCTGGGGAGTTTCCCAGTGCTGAATCCTTGCCAGTTTCTTCCTGGCCCTGGATGCCCACTGCACATTAACCAGGAAGGAAGACTCATGGGTGCTTGACCCTAGCTGCAGCCAAGCCAAGCCATCATATTTCAGAGAGCACCCTCCTCCCAGTTCCAGCTCTCACTGACACCTAAGTTATTCATCAAAGGCAGGAAAAAAGCCTTCCTGGTTTCAAGCCTTTGGGGAAATGCTGGAGCTTCAGCATGATAAAATACAGAGCAAATGGTGATTCAATTTTGATTCAAAGCCCCTGGTGAAGGGCAGAGCCTCTTTGTACCTTGAAAGGGCAGTTTTCCACCAGTATCACATCCTGAGAGGGACAAGAACACACAGTTCTCCTTCCCCAGGGCCAAAAATGGGAGGAGTTTGTGAGGGAAGTCCATTGAAATGCCCACACAATCCACGTCAATTGTCTCCAGCTAACAAGTACAATTCAGCTGCATGACTCAGATTGCATGGAAAATGCTACAAACTGCTTTCTGGGAGGTAGGAATACAGATATTCCTGCTTCCAGTGGGCAAGGTGAAGAGGCTTGCTGGAGCACCACAGCTGCTCTTGCTGATACACACCTTGAAAGTCCCCAAGTGATGCTCTGGGGACAAGCCTACTAGAAGTTTACATAACAGCAGTTCAGGCTGGGTGGGTTGAATCACCACTTAGGTCGCTGTCCTAATATGGGCAGGATGTAAAACTCTGGAGTTTAAAGAGGGAACTGACACTAGTGTGTAGGGATGAAAATAATGAAGTGTTCCTTTATTTCAGTAACAGTGCCTGATCTCCAACTGAGAGAGGGAGTTTTTCAGAATGCAGGCACATGCCTTCTTCCTCTGTCAGGTTTGTACCACCTGACAACCACTGAAGCTATAAAAACTCTCAAGTAAGTATTTTCTGTGGTGAATGCAAGAAAAAACTGCAAAGGAGCCCTCTAAAAACAACTGAGCTCTGCAAACATTGAGTATTTTGTAAAATCAAGGGCTGATAACGCCAGTGTGGGAGCAAGACAGCTTGCAGTCAGCATTGTGTGACCTCTGCTGCTGAGAGCATGGTTTCCAAAGGTGAGGGTGGAGAGGAGGTGAGGTGTGTGGCAGTGTTGTTACAGATTTTAGGAGCTCTCTAAACACTGACAGAGACTAGTTTTAGAAGAGACTGTTTATTCTGTGCAGGATGCAAGATGAAGGTTTCCACAAATCAAGTACACCAAGTGGTAGAAAGTTTTATCTTTTATTCAGTAAAATTTACATGGCTCCACCTCTGTAATACATATTCTCCACCTACTTAATGATACTTATTTAGGCAGGATAATCTTCCAGGATGCTTGAAACATAAAGTTCTTTCTTTCGTTAGGCAACTTCTATTGTAGACGTTATCTGATGACATGAATTACATTTACAAAAGGCGAGAAAAGTCAGCTTGAAGACATCAATTCCTTTTGTAGAATTCAGCCTGGGGACAAATAATTCAGATGTCAATAGTAGCAGAATCCCATAGGGATCAAGGAGGAACCAATTAGTTTTCATATGCTTGCAGTAAATGGAACTTCTTTCTTTTTCTTTGGATGTTTTGTTTATTTTTTAGTATCTGATAAAAAGGTGTGACAATCAATTATTCTTTTAGCCTAACCCAAAACCCAAGGGGACTCAGCAGCAGACAGGTCTGTGACACTGAACTCAACAATGTTCAGAAAAAACCCTCAGTGACATCGCCACTGGAGCAACTGGAACAAATCTCTTAGGGCACCTCTACTGCCACCGCAGGGACGTCAGCAAGCGATGCCACAGCCTCTCAGTGCTTGGCTACAGACATGCACGGGGCATCTGCAGGACAGCTCGGGATTTTTTTGTTAGCCTGGCACTGTGTCAGGAGTGATAAGTTCTACATTTTTACAGAGAGAATCAGTTTAGGCTCAGAGACATCCTAGGAGCGCCAGCAGCCAGAGCAAATCTGCTGCAGGTCATAGAACAGAATAAAATCATTTCGATTGGAAAGGATCTCTTAAGATCATTTAGTCCAGCCTTTAAACCAGCACTGCCAAGTCCACCACTAAACCATCTCCCTGAGTGCTACATCTACATGTCTTTTAAATACCTCCAGAGATGGTGACTCCACCACTTCTGTGAACAACCTATCCCAATGCTTGACAGCCCTTACCCTGAAGAAATTTTTCCTGATATCTAGTCTAAACCTTACCTGGTGCAACTTGAGGCTGTTTCCTCTTGTCCTGTTGCTTGTTACTTGGACAAAGAGGCTGACCCCCACCTGGCTACACCTTTCTTTGAGGGAGATGTAGAGATAATCTCCCCTGGGCTTCCTTTTCTACAGGCTAAACAACCCTACCTCCCTTAGCCACTGATTGTAAGACTTGTGCTCCAGCTCTGTTGCCTTTCTCTGGACTTGCTCCATCTCCTCAATGTCTTTCTTGTAGTGAGGGACCCAGAACTGGATGCAGGATTTGAGGTGTAGCCTCACCAGTGCCGAGTACAGGAAGATGATCCCAGCCCTGGTCCGGCTGGCCACACTATGGTGTCATCTGCAGAGGGGTACCCTTGATCCCCTCATCCAGATAATTAATAAAGCTATTAAACAGGGCTGGCCTCAAAACTGAGTCCTGGGGACACCACTCATGACCAGCCACCAGCTGGATGTAGCTCTATTCAGCACCACTCTCAGCCAGGCTGTCCAGACAAATTTTACCCAGCAAACACTGCACCCATCCAGCCATGGGCTGCTACTTTCTACACGACAAGGCTATGGAAATGGTGTCAGAGGCTTTACTAAAGTCCAGGCAGGTAACATCCACAGCCTTTCCCTAATCCACTAAGCTCCTTGTCACAGGAGATCAAGTTGGTGAAGCAGGACCTGCCTTTCATGAACATATGCTGGCTGGGCCCATGTCTTGCACATGCTGTGTGATGGCTCTCAAGATGATCTTCTCCATGGCCTTCCCTGGCACTGAGGTCAAATTGACAGGCCTATAGTCCCCCAGGTCCTCCTCCTGACCCTTCTTGTAGACAGGTGTTGTATTTGCTAACTTACGGTCACCTGGGACCTCCCAAGTTAGCCAGGAGTTCTGGTAATGATGGAAAGTGGCACAATGAGTGCTTCAGCTGGATCTCTCAGTATCTTGGGTGGATCCCATCTGGCCCCATAGACTTGTGCATGTCCAAGTGCTGAAGCAGGTCACTGACCACTTACATTCAGATTCTTCCTTAAGAAGTATGCATCTAATTAATTGCTAAAGCACTTCTGATACAGAATGAAGGTTGAAATTTCTCATCTTCATTGATTCCTATGGATTGAAAGCACATGCCAGTCTGTTAATCAAAGGCAAAACCCTAGGCAGTAAGTGGGAAAACCAAAGGCACAGAGGAAACTCCCTCACACTGATTTTACAGTTCCCCTTCGAGTGATGCCTAAACTGCAGGAGGCAGCTTAAATAATCTCCTGTATTATTGCCTCCATCCACTGCTCCATTTACTTCTGTGCCAGTTGTAAACTTGTATAAACCAGCAGTGCACAATATTCCTTTTTGCTCTGTTGCAAAGATACTACAGGGCTACCAGATAGGCTGTGGTGGGCTGAGTATAATTTCTTCTTAAGAAGAAAAGAGTTATAAAAATTGTTGCATGCACATTTGCTATGGAGAAGTCTTGGGGGAAGGCCAGTGCTTTGCTTATGCCAGTACATCCCACTTGTAGTAATATATTCATAGTTTGTGGAAGGTTTAAACTAACATAACAGTGTGAAGGGTGGAAAAACACTCTCCTGCTGAGCTGTGATAGTGCTCTAGTGCAGGGGCAGGGAAGCCAGCTGGAGGCAGCAGGACAGTAAACCCAGGTCTGGGTTTTTTTTCCTTGAGACTACAGGACTCTTACTGAGATGGTGATTCCCAGCAGCATGTCAGTGTGATACTGCATAGCAATACATCACCCTGAAGGGAAACCTAGCAAGCTTCCTGGTTCCCACTCTTTTGGGGAAGCTATGGTGTTGCCTCAACGTTCAGTAGAGAAAACCATTTAATCCCTGTAATTTACTTCTGTTGCATTCTGGAGAACTGCACCACATGTGACATTGCTTTGGCTGGTTTCATTAGCAGTATATGAGAGTGTTCAAAATGTAGTTCATGCAAAGTTCTGTCATGTACCAAGAACCATCAAAAATTTAAAAATGGTCTTAAGTAGGGCTGTTTGCAGACACTTGAGTTTCTGTGACCAACTTACCCACTGCTAGGAATAGAGATGATATTCCCATGGCAAAGCTCCTGGAGTTCTACTGACAAAACCAGCTATGTGACATTTGACATTAGTGTCACTGAAATGGCTGTTAGCAGTGCATGTGCTTCATGTGCAGTGGAATGATTGCAAGACAAACTGGTACAGGCCATGTCTAAACCTAGTAGAAGGAAAATGAGCAAGGAGCCCATGCAGTGGGAAGTCTCTAACAGCTGAGCCTTTGTGATGCTTAGCATAACAATTGAAGATGCCAGCACTGGCAGCTCTCCTCGCTCCTGCTTCCTCAGCAGACCCTGTCCTCACTAGCAGAGCTGGTGAATCTGCATCCTGCTTATGCCTTGGGGTCCCAGCTGAAATTCTAGTGTACCCAAAGAGTTACCATTTATTATAATAAGGTACCAAAAGTGTAGAGAACAGCAGTTTTGTGTTAAGATTTTGGTGCATGGGCAAATACTACATTCTGTCTGCTCCCTCATAGGAATGTAAACCTCTGGCTTTGGTTCTTGGTGGTCTAGAAGGATCAGTAGTATCTGTCCTGACTGGATTTACCAGAATGTGTCAGACTCAAAAGTCAGGTTACAAAGTGGACTTCAGTTAAATCAGCACAACTTCCCTGTATAGAGTTTCTTACAGTATTGGCCTAAAAAGGAAGAAGAAAATTAAGACTTAAGAGTTCCCCCAAGTCCCCACAAATCCCTGGGCTCTGTATTCTTTTTCCTGAAGGGCTGGAAAATATGTCTATTTCCTTCTGAAAAGGATGAACTCCTGTGGATTTCAAACTACATTTTCCTGTCTCTGAGTTTATACAGTCACAGTTTCTGAGGATTCAATCCCTTCATTCATAAGGCAGAAAGGAATGGTAAAAAACACAGGCTATTTCAGCATTTTCACCATCAGGCCACATCAAATCCTCATAATGAATGTGGTCTGTGCTGAGATTTTCAGGATGCTTCCAGAAGGAGTGCCATGGCACAGTAATGAAGAGACTGCTATTCCAATTGTCTAAGTAATTACTTGATTTATAGAAGAGCACTCCTAGAAGAAATCCTTTATTTATAGAAGAACTCCTCCATTCTGGCCTTGTGGAAGGGCACGCTGATCACTGTCACTGTGCATTCCCAGTCAAGCTCGCAAAGACACAGGTGGTAGGTGAAAAGCTAACATTCTGCTCCCAGGAGCGGGAAAAGATAATTCAGTTGTAGGAGCATGAACAGAGCATTCTTGCCAATGGGTGCTGTGGGGAGGTGGCAGCTGGATGAGAGGAGAGGGCAGGTGGCAGAGGGAACATGGTACACAGCCAGAGCAGCAGCAGAGAGCTCTGAGACCTCAGAAAGGATCTGGGAGGAGAAGAGTGCAGGAAAGAGGAAACAGAAATGCAAACAGAGAGCAAGCAGAGAGATTTTCAGTGTGCATGGAACAAGATCTGCACGGAGGATTTGGAGGGAAGCATGTGGCAAAGGCATTGCGCCAGAAGAGGAAGATGAGCATTTTTTGGCTGCTTATGAACGAAGTTGTACCTAGAGGTGCAGACAATGGCCAGTACACTCATCAGTCTTGGTCATGGCCACTGATCAAGTGCTCACAGTAAACAAAGCATTTATACCTATTCCAAAGCAACTGAACTGGTTACGGTTCTGAGGAAGTTGTGATGGGGTAAGCTTTTCGTGGAACTGCATTTACGACACTGGTTCTGATCACCTTGCCTTCTGTGCATCTCTCAAAAAGTATTCAGGGAAGTTTTATTACCTTTAGTTAACTGTGCTCCCCAAAATGCAAAGATCCCAAGATCATCATGAGAAAGATCAAAATGTTAACAATTAAATATTTCCTTGGTGAGAAATGATGATTTAGCAAAACCAGTTCTTGCATTTGGGAATTTGTAATTTCCAGGTAAAAGTCTGGGTTTTTTTTGTGGGAAACATCTAAGTAAAACTTTAAATATCAGGTGAATTTAATTTTCTTTCTGTTTATGAAAAAAAATTCTTCAAAACTACCATAAATCAAGGAATAACATGTATTCAGGGTTTAGAAATGGAAGTAGAGATGCTCATATTCTAAATCAGGGTAATTTAAAGGGTTGTGAGGAACAATACACTGCATCAGTGATCCAAGAAAAACTGTAACATACATTGTTTTGTGCACTTTAGTCTTCAATGACTGTCCCAGACTTTGCTGCATTGTGGGAGGGCACCACCAGGTCATGTTTCATTTTTTTTTTCCTATTGCAGCTTTCAAATGCCCCTTAGCTTCAGCAAAGCTAGAGAACAACTAGAAAGAAAAGACCAAGGAAAAAAATACAGGCAACAATTTTACATTGGCCCTAGGGAAAAGTGAAAAGTTAAAGTTTAGCAGGCTTGAATAGTTATCCACCACACATTTTCCCCAATTGGAGACAGTATAAAAACTGGAAAAAGAAAAAAAGTAAAGTTCTTGTTGAAGGAATCCTGCATGAGAATTCTTTTCACAATCTTGCTGGCAGAAAGAGGGGGTAAAGGGGTTTTACTATTACCAAGTGAAAATAGAGTTTCAAATATTTGAAGAATATGTGTGTATGCTCACACATGCTCTCACATACACAAAAACACAGTCCCCTGCTCTCTGCTAGACCAAGCACCAACCTGCCTTCTCAGATAGATTTCATATTCATAATTGATTTTAAGGCAGATAACTTGCTGAGGTGCAATTGTAGGACATCTTTTCATGGGCAAAACTGTTACTGATTTTTCTGTTTATTTAGAGAATTTGTTAGAGACTTTAAAAAAAGTGGAAATGGGTCCATATAAACACAAGAAGGATTTGAGCTTTATCAACATTTAAATATCTGACTGAGGATTATGGGTGAGAGGATTTATATTAAGGTGTCCTTGTTAGGGTAGCATGAAATTTTCAGGGGACTGGTTTTCTAAAACAGTAGAGGGATTCATAATTCTTTTCAAGAACAGTGTTATCAAATGAGAAAACAGTCTCATTATGAAAAGCAGCAAATATACATTTTCCTTCTCTGCTGCCCCAGTGTTTCCTAGCAGGCTATCCAAGCAAAAGCAAGTTTTGTTTTGAGTTCTTTGTTTTGCGTATAACTTCTTTCATTTTCTGCTTCCTTCCTTTTTGTTTCCTGACCTTGGCAAGAAAATTTGTGTGACTCGGTGTTAACTTTAATTCTCTTTGGGAGGGGGCCAACTTCTCCACAATGACTTTTGGATGCATATAGAGATTAATTCCTCTTTCTGAGTAAGAAAGTCTAAGTTCTAAACTCCTGTAACTAAAGACTGTATAACTGGAATTGATTCTCAAAATAGAAAATAGAAAGAAAGAACTGTGAGACGGAAATCATGTACAGCGGGAATCTTTTCTTTTTTGAACCTCCAGGTAAAGTCCGACCCCAGAGTGTGGATGATATTTAGGATTTTACCCATCTTTTTGATTTTATTGTTCAGTAGTTAAAACTTGGAGTCATTATAGGAGACATTGCCAGGCCAGTCTGACTGGCCACCTCCCCTGTCCTTCCTTGTTTGCCTGGAAGTTCCTGGCTTGGGAGATTATGGCGTAAATGTAGAAGAGACAGAAGTCAGTAGGAGATGAGTGAATCAGTTGTCTAATGTGCTGTGTGTCACATAGCAGGAATGCCAGTATCTTCAGCAGTCCTTTTGCTCCCCAGTGGGAACGCAGCTGTTTCATATTGTCCTTTTAAGAGAAGAACTGATGCCTACTGCTGCAGTGCCAGTATTGCCTGAGCTCCCCGCTGCACCAGTGTCGTTCTTTGATGACTCTAGCTTGCCATTGTCTGGTAAGAGTGGCTGCCAGCAGGACCACAGAAGGCTGGTTTCCCCTGAGAAATGCACGTAACCCACAACAGCTTCTGTTTTTCGAAGCTGCTTGAGAATAAGCCTCTGCACTTCTGCAGCACCGCACACTGCTAATGTGCTAAATTCATGTTGGGAGAGTGCAACTGTCTTCCTTTTTGTTCCCATTTCCTTCCTGTCCTTACAATGGTGTTCTGGGGGGAACCTGGTGGGAGGCAATGACCTCAAGGACAGCAGGCTGCACGCTCCCATGCAGACACTTTCTTTAATCAGAAATAAAAGGGGCTGCAAGAACTCCCCCATGTCAGCTTAACCCCACACCCAGAAGCAGGAAATATGTTGTCCTTTAGTCAGAGACAGGGTCAGTGATGTTTCTTTCTCTGATTATGAAACAGGGAGTGTTGCAGTCACTACTTGTATTTTCTGATAACAGCCATACTGAGTTGTGTTGTCAGATACCTCTTGCTGGGGAAGGAGGTGCTGTCACATTTATCCTGCTACCTCCCAAGGAGTGGACAGAGCAGGACCAGGATACCTGTCTTGTGCTTCCTCCTGGGTCAGCATGCCCAAACAAGCTCTGGGTTGCATTCCCAGGCACCCCTCTGCAATCACAGTGGATGGGTGCCAGGCACCAGGAAACCACAAAGCTTCTGTCACCCAGAAGTGTTCCTGTGAGAATACCCACTGTCATGGGGAGCTCCAAGTTGCAAATGAGATCCTGGTATCTTTAGGAGACAGCTACCTCTGGTTCTTTCCAATGATTAAGCATATTGATGCCAGATTACACAAGTGCATGAGGTACTGATGGGATGTGGTGGACCAGCTGTGGAAGTGTGAGGAGATGGGGATGTCCAGAGTAATTTTGCCTCCACCATTAGCACTGAGTTTCTCCAGCTTGTGGAGAGGAGACAGAATCAGGAATTAGCACATGGAGTGCAGAAAGCACCTGGTGGTTTTGACTGGGCTTTTTTTTGGATGAATATCCCAAAGGATGAATATCCCCTAAGCCCCTTAGCTTCCTTCTCACCCTTCCCTTCTGGTTCACTCTGCACTCCTGCCCTTTCTCTCCTTCCAAACCCTTTCCACTCTTTCCCACTTCCTTGTTGTGATTACCTTTCCATCTCACTGACCTTTCTGTTGTGGATTGTTGTGGTGGACCCCCCTGAGCCCCACCCTCGGCCAGGTCCCTGCCCTGTGACTCTGGGTTTGTGTAATGTTCAAGCAGCCCGGGCTCTGATCTGGTTGGTTGTTTATCCCAGCTCCACCCCTGGTATCCCCTTTCCCCCTCTCTGGGACAAAACCAAGGGACACAAAGCCTCAGCTCTTACCCCGGCCCATTCTTGCCCAGGTCGGTGCCCTGTCCCCCAGGACAGAGGGAATAAATGACTTAAGATCATAAAGGGGGTTTGAGCTATATTTCTCTTTTCTGCTTCTGGTGAGTAGCTATCAACTAGCACTGGCTTAAGTGGGGCTGCACAGTCGAGGAATATTTAGGCTGTTTGTAAATGGTTTATGATATTCCAAGGCATAAAGAGGCAAGCTTACCACAGAAATTAAGCAGTGTGCAAAGCTATTCAATAACCAGAGTGGATATGACACTCCTCCCTCTGCCCAGCACCTGGTCTCAGCAACACTTGCATTTGCATAAGGGCAGCAAGCCTCTTCTTGTGCACAATTGCTCTGAATTTGGTGTTACATCTAAGCAGTGAGTCTCTGAATTGACTGAGAGCTGTGAAGCAACTGCTGTGAACAAATGCATTTTTTATTTTTGATTAAGTTTCTGAGACAGGTATTTATTAAGAAAAAGATAAACACACATGCTTACACAGATCTTCTCCACAAAATGTACTCTCTTTTACTAATCAGAGAAGTGACCAAGCAGTAGTATGTGCAAAGTGTGAAGAACGTGAAGTAACCATGAGTTACTAGACTCTGATTTCTGGTTGATCTTCTGGATAAACCGAGGCTTTTGAATAGGGGGAGAGGGGGCAAAAAAAACCCCCCAAAATAAGAACTTTATTTTTAAGGACCTATATAAGCTCTAATCAAGCATAATTTTTATGGTGTGACAGAAGATCATCTTCAGCTTCTCAGTTTAGCTCTAGGAAGACAATAGATTCACTTGGAGAATAAAGGCCTTAACATAAAGGAGAAAAGATCTTGCAATCTTTTTGACAAAACGTATAAAGGTCTTCTGTTAACTGAAATGAACTGCTGCCTAACAGGCAGAAGAATTTGGCTCTATGACAGAGCAAGAACTGAGTTTGCAATGTCAAATTACTACAGACCAGAACTTGTTGAGATGATGCTAGGCTGATCCTTCACTCTGTTAAAAGTATAATCTCTGTGAGTCATTCTAAGTGATTTCTGAGATACTTTTCTGGTCCTACAGTAGGAATCCTCTCCTTCTTTCTGGTGGGATTTTTCCCTGTGCAATAGCAGAGGCTGCTGTGGTTTCATAGAAAAGAAATCCATATGTCCTTCCCAGGTACACAACCTGTCAGGTCCGTGGTTTTCTTTGGTAGTTATGATATTTTGACCATATGATCCACAGCATTTCTTCCTTCACTAACTCTGAGTGCAATGCTCTTCAGGGATCCTGGGTTTCACCTCTGCCTCGTACCTCCCTCAGTATTGGTCGCTGTATATATTTACATACCCTCCCCCATACAAACAAGCACTGGGGATACCTGTAATACAAGCACTGTAACAATACAATAACAAGCACTGTAATACCGTCCTCTCAGACAAATGGGGTTCCTGTCCAGAAAAAGGCCCATGGAAGCTGTGGCTGAGGACTCCCTGATGTAAGGCAGCTGTCAGTTTGTTCTCTGAGTGCATCCCTGCCAGGATTTGGCTGATGCCTCAACACAAGGTGATGTCTTTGTATCAGAGAAGCCAGGCTGCTGTACTGATCTCTCCTGGGCCCCTGTGTGCTCCTGCAAGCAGAAAGCTGTACTGTCTTCTCACCCTCCACATGAGTCACCTATACCACAGAATCATAGACTCATAGAATGGTTTGTGTTGGAAGGGATCTTGAAGATCATCTAGTTTCAATCCCCCTGTCATGGACAGGGACACCTTCCACTTGACCAGGTAGCTCAGAGCCTCATCCTACCTGGCCTTTAACACCTCCAGGGATGGGGCATCCACAGCTTCTCTGGGCAACCTTTTCCAGTGCCTCACCACCCTCACAGTAAAAAATTTCTTCCTTATAGCTGATCTAAACCTACTCTCTTTCAATTTGAGCCCATTCCCCCTTGTCCTGTCACTACATGCTCTTGTAAATGCTCTTGTCCCACCTTTCCTCTTGGTTTTCTTCAGGTATTGGAAGGTCTCACTTAGGACACCCTGAAGCCTTCACTTGGCCAGGCTGAAGAATCCTAATTCTCTCAGCCCTTCCTCACAGGAGAGGCACTTCACCCTTCTGATCAGCATTGGCTCTGCAACATTACAGCAGCCAAACAAATCCCAGCTGGGAATGACATTTCACTGGGCCAGCAGTGAGGACTCCTCCCTAATTATAATCACTGTGGCATTGGTCATTTTTCCTACTTAATTTATATAGCATGGCACTGTATGGGAATTTTCTGAGTCCTGAGGAGGATATGGAAAAAGAGAAGGATATAGGAAGAAGCAAAGAGATCAGGATGATATGGCTGGCATATATTATCCTCTTTTTATTTTCTTTTTTTCTTGCAATACATTTTCTTGAATCTCATGCATATATGGAAATATCTCTTGTTCTTCATGAAGACTTTCTGCCCACACAAAGAAGAGCTCTATGCTGCACTTTAAGATACCCTCCATTAAATATTGTTCTCAAGGTGGAGCATCTACTTAAAGAGTATAAAACCATATTTCCATTTCTAGCTCTTCCCTTTTCCATATGATAAGCACTGATATGTGTGACCTCTGACAATATTCCTTGGCATAAGTGGTGCTTTACTTCCCAGGCAGTCCTCTTGAAAGTTCTCCCTGTTAATGAAGGTGTGCTTACTCAACTACAGCAAGCAAATGTCTGTGAAAGCAAAGTAAAAGGACATCAGTTGGTACGTTATGCCAGTAACTGTAAGTTAATGTTCCTACAGGTGATAAACATATAGTGAGCAATTGTATTTCGAAGGCGCTCTAGCTAGTGGTGTCATGAAATATTAACAGCTCTTGCTCTCTCTGTCTCCTAAGGAAAAGTGAAAGGCTGTGGGAACATCACAGACTATGATGCTCTGCAAAACATCTTTTTCCCAATGCAGAAGTAATTGCTGCTCCAGCCGGCAGTGCCAGCTGCTGTGCTTGTACTGCTCAGGGCTAGTGTACAGTGACTGCATCCAGATCACAGTGGTCTTACCTCAGCCCTCTGCAATCCCTGCAGTGCTGCTGGAGCTTTAGGACATGATCGATGTTTCTTATGTGTTTTCTCAGTTCAAAATGTCTGAAACAATGGGAGGGCAGCCCACTCAAAGGTACTTCTATAGCAAGAGGCCTCGGCACACTCCCAGGCTGTGGCATGCCACATGAGTGAGGTGAGGTCATGGGGAAGCTGGTGCCTTGGGCAGCCTCTGGGGGACAGGCAGGACAGTGTGGAGTAACAGCAGGCAAACTTGTTGCAGATCTCCTACACCACATCCCCAGGCCATCCTGGGGTGAACTGTTTTCCCCGTTGCACCTGAGCTAGGTTAACAGTTGGACTTGATGATCTTAGTGTTCTTTTCCAACCTTAATGATTCTGAGATCCAGAGGGAACCAGCTGCCCTATCCAAAAGATGGGAAATGAACCTGTACTTCTCAGGGTGGATGAGCAGGGTCTGGGAATCATGGTGGGACCGTGTTAACTCACATGCTGGATGAGGGTATGACAGCACAGCCAGAACAGCATCTGCTCCCACCCATAGAACCATGGAGTCCTTAAGGTTGGAAAAGACCTCCAAGATCATTGAGTCCTACCATTAATCTGACACTAACATTTCACCATTTGCCAGTGATTTTATCTTGTCATCAAAAGACCAGACCTAGAAGGCTTCCTGGAAATGGCACCATGACCCCAATTCTTGTTGACTTGGCCGATGCAAGAGAGACTGTTATTTTGCTGAGGCCCAGAAGCATTTGGACATGACTCCAAGTGCAGCATAACTGCATAGGATGCCCTTGAAAGGGCATGTCTCACTCTTCCCTGTTGCTGGCTGACCTTCCTGCTGCTTTCCCACAGTCACTTAGTGAGCAGGTGGCCAGACACAGAGCTGGAGCCACCTGCAGATGTGCCAGAAAGAGGATACATCTACTAGAGACTGATAGGTTGGCAAGAGCCAAGCTATCCCTTTGAAGAGCAATCCCCAATCCTCAAGTGCAGGAGGATATGAGCCAGCAGGGTTGTCCTGGCACCCAGTTGCAAGCCCAGTCCTGCTCTCTCCCATATTACTCCTGGAATTTCCCCTCCTCTCAATATGCGGTAGGTGTCTTGTAGCCGTAGGGGGCACAGGGAATGCTCAGGATGCAGTAGGGGGGATTGGTGAGTTTGTCCATTATCATCCCACCTCCCACGGACAAGCAGGAAAACTGCAAACTCAGACCACAGAAATGAAGGCAACTTACCTGTACCCCAAGCATGCTTTTACTTGGAGAAATGGAGCTCACACCTTTAGCAGAGCCTTCTTAACTTTCTTGAGAGTCAAGCTAGCCCTTTTTAGATAAACATTCAGTGATTTCTAGAGGAAGGCAAGAAGCCTTTTTAATGTCAGTGTAAATATGGCCAACAGGCACCTCATCTATGTAGGTGACAATCTTCAGCTAACAAGCCTTGCCTTGGGCTACTGGCTGAGAGGGGAATTTTGGTAATGCACCCTTTGACAAAGAAACCTGAACAAACAGGGTCTGACAAATTCAAGTGAGAAAGCACCAAATGGCAGTCACTTGCCTGCACAGGATACTCAGAAATAAGTGTAAGAAATGCAGCTTAAGTATCCCAGTCTTGGTAATGACAAACAGACACACTTGTGTTTCATTTTTCTTGGGGTGAGTCAGGAATAACAGTATCCATCATGATTCAGCATGCAATAAGCTTGTCACAAAGAACAGTGTCCTAACTGGACTGTAACAGAAAAAAAGAAAAGGAAAAAAGGAAAATGTAGTTTGAAGAATTAGATTTGAGAATTGGCCATGGACTCACATCTCTGGTTCCAGCTGTGTGTGGTTACTGACTGCAGCTGCTGTTTAGAGCTTTAATGTCATAAGAGAAGCTCATCTAAACTGAACCCACTGCACTGTAAACTGGGGAAAAACATATTTACATAAGGATTTATACTTTTTGCATACTTTAACATTTTATTCCTGCTAGAAGAACATTACTTTTCTAACAGGTGATGGAAAACACTTCAGGAAAACACCAGTTGTAGCTTCCTCTCTGTCAGCACAGTGCCAGGGTACTTATGACGTGATTGATGCCCGTCCCAACGCTATTGTCATCCACTTCTGTCATACAGCAGTGATTGCTCTGGTGAGAGCTTTCATCTGTGCTGGACAAGATACTTCCTTATCCTCTCCATTCCCTCTTTTTAACCTGGCAACAATTTTGGTAACATCTTTGTTTGCTGTCCAGCTTCCCAAGAAGGGAATAAATGGACTTTGTCATTGGAAAAACCCAGCATGAACCATGAAGGCCTCAATGAAGAGATGGAGGGCAGAGATACTGAGATAAAAAAACCACACAAAGCTTGTGGAGAGGTGGATATCTTTGAAATGCAGAAGGCCTGGCCCTAAGGCAAATGAAAGCAAGGAGGGAGCCAGTTGCAATGCAATCCTGCCTGATTTCCTTTTGAATGTGGGGAATTTTCTCCTACTATTCTTGCAAAGTATCTTGTCCAAATATGCAAAACCCCTCCTTTTGTCTGTGTCAGCTCTGCATTGTTTTCTTGAAGATGCCTTTTGGTTTTTCACTTGATATCCTGAATAAAAGTCACTCTACTTTTTCCATAATAGTGTTGCTTTGTATAAAAGCTCTGTAGGGAACATTCCTCTAATGTCTGCTCTACAGGGTCCAGAGTTACAGGCAGTGCCTGCCTTCTGTAGGACTCCCTCACCTTCAGGAGTAATGCAAGGGTATTTGAAATTACTACTATACTCCCTTGTTGAGACCACACCTATAAGCTCCCTTCACTTAAAATTATGGGCTTGCATGGAAGACCTGTATTAGCCATGCCTACAGCTGTACCACTGTCCTAAAGTAAACTGTCCAGAAAAGTGCAGTATTTTTACTGCCTCTTTCAGTTCATATGTAAAATAAGGGAATGTAGGACACTTCCCCTGTGATCCCAGTACTCAGTGCTCTGCAGTAACAGGTTTGGTCTCCTCTGAGGTTCAGCCCAGCCTTGAGGAATTACTTCTGGCCTCTCAGAAGCCTCTCAAAGCAGTCATCCTGCACCTACTTGCATAGAAATCCTATACTTTCTTGCAAAAATGCTCTACAAGGCATTGCCCTTAGGAGCAGCAGAGAGGACTGCGTGTTTTCAAACCTGGGTTCACGCAGGTGCTGGGAGTGCTCAGCCCTGCCCAAATACTCAGATGTACACACTGGCCAGTGAGAAAGCATCTTGGCATGCTGTGCACCTGACTTAGCACAAAAACACCCAGAACAAATGAAAGAACCCAACAGAACCACTGGTAGAAATTCCTGAGGCAAATAAATCTGTGGACTCATTATATGTAAAACCTTTCCAGCAATATCAGGTCGGTTAGAAGTATGGATCGTTTTTACTAACACAGTTATGCTACTAAAAGCACTAACATAGATTGAGCTATACCAGTACAAATTGCTTTTTACTCAGGTTTGCTTTCCAGAATGCAATAATCATACTAGAATACTATAAGAGGGAGTTCCTCTTGTGGAGTCTTTGAGCATCTTAGGCTGTTAGAAGACATGGTAGCAAAAGCTGTCTATTCTCTGGACAGAAAGCCAAGGCTCTCTCAGTGTAAGTTACTATGAGGGCCTCCTATCTGGGTAAACTGGCACATTCACAGCAACACGGGTGCGAAAAAGTTTAATCAAGTATTCATACACTTGAATCTATACATAGCTTGAATGGGAAAACATGGAGAGATTTCTGATGAAGAAGGTTTCCAATTTACCCACAGTGACAGAGACTGAGGGGAGAGAAGGGAAGACTGGGAGACAAGTGCTAGAAAAGGTTAGAGTCTTGAGTCAGGGAATACAAGGGTTCCATGACCACTGCTGTATGTGAGGAGAGGGGTGGACAGATCAAGACAGTTGTTAATGAGTGTTTGTGAAGTTTAGCTCGGAAAGAGGTGAACAGAATCTCAGCAGAGTGCCATTTGGAGGCATTAGACTGAAGATAATGTAAAACCCTTGTGCCAATGAGCTTAAAGGGAAAGAAACCCAGAGGTCTTCACTGAAAAAACAATAGGAACTGAGGCTGTTGTTCAATAAGGGCAACACACATTCATAATATGAAGGAAAGAACCATAGGAAAGTGAGGGTGGAGCTACAGTCAGTGTTCTGAGCCAATCTCACAGCTTGTGGCCACTGAAAGAGGAAGGTCCCAGCCCACCACCCACTGCCTTCTTTCTCTCCTTGGCCAGATGTAGCCTCTTTCCCTGCCCTGCTGGCTTTCAATTCACTACTGTAAATTCAGCCAAATAAAAACCTGGAAGAAAAGAATCCAAGCTAAAAGCCTCAGAAAGACATTTTCTGCAGGGTTAGTGAATGGAATTGGCCCAAAGTGAGCTGGCATTTCTGGGGATCAGTGAGGGAATGGCAGGAGCTGGGAAAGATGGGACAACACAATGGTCCCTTCCCACAACCCTGAGAGGTGAGATGACCCCCTGTCACTGTAGGACACGAGAGCACACACGCGTGAACGCCACAGCTGAAGGTGAGAAAAAAGAAGAAGTTTATTTTCTGACTTCACTACTTATAGTTTTACAAAAGTGACAGTGGATTGGAGGGTGAAAGGGCCACCTCTCCAATGACACTGGACAAGTTACCAATCCATCAACTTTCTCCACCTCTACGAAGGAATGCAAAACAACTGAGTTGTTTACAGAAAATGTGTGGGAAAGTTTGCAACTAGAATGAAAACATCAGAAGGCTAAAAGATTTCTAAAAATCAGGGTGACAACCCCCAACAAGATTGGCTACATTTCCCTATGTAATGCCAACCTGAGAAACTGCAGAAGTGGTAGGGAAGGGGGATGAAGAGACAGGCCGAGGTCCTTGGGGAAAATGACTAGGCAAGAGGGGAAAGGAATTCAGACAAGAGCTTTCTTGCAACAAAAAGACTGTGCTGGTGGAGAGGCAGGAGGAAGAACAAATTAAGTTAGAGGTGCAGAAATGTTTCTATAAGATTAAGGAAGAACAAGAAAATGAATTTGTAAGGCTGAAGGAAGTCAGCCTGGCCATAGAGTCAGTCAGAGTGGTCCTCAGCTCAGCCACCTAGCAAGTAATGTGGGTCAGCTAGCAGTGCTGGGTGAAGGCAAGCTCAGCAATGCTGGAGAGAGCACAGTGCTTCCAGAAACCCAAGTGCCCTAAATGTCAGATGCAGCGTGTGGGAGAACAGGACTGTGCTGGAAGGCAGTGTGACAGAGTGACACCAAAGAAGTAAACAGCTATGCAATTACAGCAAAATATTGATGTTAGGAGAAAGTTAGAGAGTTGACAGTGGTCAAAGACAGAGGGAAGGGCATTAGGAAAAGGGGAGAGGAGATGACAAGAGAAGGAGGGAATGTGGAATAGGCGCTTAAAATGGGAAAGAGAGGCAGATGCAGATTCACTTAATGGTCATGTGAAGAGACTACAGCACCATAATTAATACCGTTTTAGCCTTTGGCATATGACAGGTGACACACACTGTATGTAATCCCAGTCTGATCCTCTGACCCTGACTCCCAGACTTTTATCCTTACCCATTCCATCCTGCGTACTTTTGGTGCTTGGTCCATCTTCATTTATGTAGACATCTGCTTTCTCTCTATTCCTGGGTTTAGGAGAAGTCAGGGCTCCCCAGATGTTTTAGCACCATTACTGTCTCAGCTCTGGTGCTTAAATCTGGTATTGCTCTGCATCAGCACACAAATCTTTCTGAACTCCTGGTTCTAGACATGCTCAGTGCAAACTGTCCCTAGGGAAGATCCAGTGAGTTTTTTCCTGAGAATATGCAAACTGAAATTTCTCCAAAAGCTTCTGTATTTTGACCAAATTTGGGTAGATTGTTCCAAGAACAACAAAACTCCCTTCTCCGACTGAAAGTCATTTGCTAACTGCTAAGCCCTGCTCCAGCATGTTGGGATACTGCAGCTTTGCCAAAATTAGATGTCTGCCAAAATTACAGGCTAAATGGTGTTCATTATCCAATCTCACACTTGCAAAGGGTTTTGTTTGGAGGCTGTTCCATGTTCCTATGGAAGACTCATCCCAAAGCAGCCAATTCGGCATGAACAAATTGGGCCTGAAAGCTGAAAGTCTTATGTGCAGTGTCAGGAAGCATAGATCTTCTGTGGACTTCTTCCCACACTGCCTCATGGCTTCACTCTGCTCCTGCATGCAAGAAACATCTTCCTCTCAGCAGAGCTCTTACATACTGCATCTCTTTCCTTCCAGTATCTGCACCCCAGAGCGCATACACTTCTCTGGTTTCTACACCCAGGAGCAGACCCCACTCCCCTTGAGGCAGTGGTGACACTGTGCAATTTGGCAGGTGCACTGGCACAGATCTGCAGGTCCCGTCCCGAGGACATGCAGAGCCCATGCGTGTTCCTGGCATCAGCCCTCTTGGGTTAGGCCCATGAGCTGGTGGGGCAGTAATGGTTTTTGCTCCCATCTCTCACCTCAACCCACACAATATCAGAGAATCACTTGCCCTCGAGGCGGGTGATGACAGTGTGAAGGCATCTGGCCATACTTGTGTGCCACTAATGGGGTATAAACAGATGGAGTACAATGAAGGGAAAGACAGCTCACAGATCTGTGATCTGCAATAAATAAATTCAGATGAAAGGTGAAGGAAAGCAAGGAAGATGTTTTCTGTTCCCCTTCTCCACTGGGAATGGACACCATGTGTGGACACCCCAGCAGTGCATGGTGCAGAGTGGGGTACTGATGTTACCCAGCTGGAGTAAGCAGCCTGAACTGAGAGAATGCCTTCCTGCTTAGTGGGAACAAGTGGGACTTACAGCTTCTTCTCTGACTGTGTGGGGAACATACACTCAGCTGCCCCCTTAGGGCTGCTGTGCCACTTAGGCAAGTCAATGGCATCAGCAATCTTCTGTCTTGTTTGTAGCATAAGGTGGGAGCAGGTGAGCAGTGCAGAGCATGTCTGATTGAGGATGAAATAAACATCAAATAAAAACCTTTATCCATGGGCTGAGGAGACCAAGGTATCTCAGGCTCAGGTTCATCTGTGCTACGGCAACCTGCTGCAGGACACCCTTGACACTTGGCCAGGCCATAGAGATGCCTGGCTGAATTAGGACCTTTGGTGCTAAGTGAGACCATTCTCTTGTTGAAGGGCATTCAATTTGCAGCAAGGGAGGTCTGAAGCACCCCTGGGAGCCCTAATATTTGTTTGCCAGTGCCTCAAATTCTCTCTGCTACTCGGGGGTGCAAAAGCCATTAATGCCTGTTGCCCAACACAACAATACCCAAACCATAGTCCTGTTTATCTTCCCTGCTTTGGGGTGAGGAGGGCAGAGAGAGGAGGGAGGAATGTGTAGTGCCTGGCTGGGGGGTCAGCAGGGCTGGTAGGGAGCAGGGGGTGGTCACAGAGGAGAAAATAGGACACCCATGAGATAGAGAAGGAATTTCTAAGGGTCAGGGAGGGCAGTCACTATGGGCCCCTGGAAAAGGCAAGGGGGAATGGAGAGACAATGTGGGGTACTGAGGAGGAGAGGAGCTCCAAGAATCCTCCAAAGGACCTGGCATATCTGGAAAGCAGGATGTAGGGAGAAGGGAGGAGGGACCCCCAGCTCCTTTCATGAGGGAGCAATGGATTTGCTGGCAGAAGTAGCCAATATATGGCCACCTCCAGTGGATTTCCCTGTCTCATTCTGGGGTGCTGGGAGGCAGAGAGGTCTGTTGCTGCAGGCTTCACCTGTTTCGGGAAATCCTTCAGCCACACAGGTATACAGGGAATGTGAACTTCCAGCTATTGGAGCAGCTTGGAAACACCAGAGGATTTTGCTTTTGAACGCAGAAGGGGCACAGACACCTCACTTTGCTTTTCCAAACATTCGACGCGTCAAAACAAGCTGGAAAGCCCGCACGGGTATTTTTTATCTCCTTGTCTGAAACCTCAGTGCCCGCGGGCCTGCCACAGTAGGACTCGAAGGAGGGGGAGGTGAAAACAGAGGTGATTTCCCTCGGTGCTGTGTGCCATTCCAGCTGTGCTTAACTTCCCTTTCTGGCGGTGGGAGGGAACTGTGACTTATTTCTTCTGTCAAGAACTCGCTGTTCCTCTTCCTACTTCACCTGCCAATTGATTGCTACAGGGTAGTACTTTAAACATTGGTGGAGCAAAAGGAATACCTTAAAGTAAGTGTAAATAAACGCTTTTTTTCTGCCTAACAAGCTAGCTAGCTGGAGTAATTTCTTTGCACCTTCCAGCTCTGTGAATCATGGTTATTCGTCCCAGAAGGAGGCTTTGATCTTTCTGCCTGTACTTATCTATTAAATAACTGATACATCTCTTAGACCGCTTGAATGCTGATATAATTTTCCTCCCTTTGGCTCCTGAGATCCTGATTCTAAGTGTCTAAATATATAATTCTTCTGTTGACTTTGATTCAGTTGCCTATGTTTCTGGAAAGGAAATGTTTTTTGGAGCACATGCAGAAAGAGCTTTGCTTAGGGACAGGCTCCAACCTTGGCAGTGACTCTATATTCCCAGGGCTAGGATACATCTAAGATCTGGCAATAAAGTGCTGTTGTGAGGTGCCAAAAGATCAGCCTGCTCTGATGCCCATAAAATCAGGATATTTTTAAGAAGGGCAAGGAGATACTTCATAACAATGAAGACTTTTTTTTCAGGACTGTGTTAAGCAACTTTAAAAATAGAAAGTTTTGTCAAGGCCCATCATGGCTTGACACACACTTCCTGCTGTGTCCCTTCATGCCTGCTTATCCCATTACTTTTTTCTTTTGCAGAAAAGAACTCTTTGGCCTACATTAAAAAAAAAAAAAAATAGAACACATCCCTGGCAGCATCGTTTTCAGTGCCTCATGCATTGCAACTTCCTGGTGCTGTCCCATCTGGGTGGACACTGGCACTGGCAGCCAAGTGTGAGGGCCACTCTGTGCCGATGAGGGTTTCTCTGGACCACTTCAAACTTCACCTACCCCACCACCTAATCTCTACCTCAGTGGCAGTGCAGGCATAGCTTCCTTTGTAGCCAGCTGTCCCAAGCGATGTCTTTGGCACAGGCTGGGTGATTTCCTGGTGCCTGCCCTGCCTAGTCTGGTGTAGGTAGGGAGTCTCCTTTGAAGATCTACCAGTGCTGGTGGCTGCACTCCCTCTTGGCCCCCAGACCAGGGTATCAGCTACCACCTCACAGTTCTGGACATCCCTATGACCTCCTGTGAGGGTAAGAGATGTAGGGAGCCAGGTGGTCCCAGGTAGGTTATGGCACTTCAGTGGGACTCAGGTCATCTCCAGTTGTCCACCAAGGGAGGATGCATTACTGATGTGTGATCCCATTTGGCCAGAGGGCTCCCTTTGTGGGACCATCACCCATTGCCCAAAAACTGCATGAGTGTTCCCCTCCAAGTGGCTGTCTGGTGATGGGGACCCCCGACCATCTGGCTGGAGTGGCTGTGGAGTGCTATGAATGTGACATCCATCTTGGAAGGGCTGCCTTCAGAGAGACGAGTGAACTGGAAGAGACTGGAAAAAGGAGAAGTTGGTGCAGAGAGAGAGGTAAGGAAGAAACAACCAAGAGGCCCACAGGAAACACTCAGAGAGGGAAAGAAAATGAAAAAAGGAAGAGATGAACAACAGAGAAATTATTTAAAGACACAGATCCTTGGTGAGATTCAGAATAAAGAAATTAAAATAATTTTCCAAAGAATATTTGAGCAGCAGCCAATGTACCTTTCAGGCAGCACTCCTGCTACCTTTACATGGATACTGATGCCTTGAGAGGCCTCCTCTCAAGAAATAGAGACTAGACGGGAGTAAGGGAATAAAATAGGTATTTATTTGAAGGGCCTTCAAAGGTACACTCTAAAGCTATTCTCAAAATGGACCCCAAGATGCCCCCCAGATCTTCACACTTTTATAGGTTTGGTTAATTTGCATATCAGAGTTAATTCTCCAATTAAAGCTTCAGTTTAATTATGTGATTTTCCCTCCGCTTGCCCCCCCCTTTGTCCCCCATCCCCTTTGAGGCCCTTTGTTTTACACTTTTTTACCTAGAACAGTCTAGGTATCCTGGGAGAGCAGGCCCAGAGAGTCTTTGTTATGTCTACCTAGCACTAGTGAGCAGAAATTAACAGGCCACAAGAAACCCCAGAGTTACACTCTAAGCATTACAGAATCTGAAAAACATAAAAGTTAAAACCTAAGGCATCAATACAAGCACCCAAGCCGGCAAGGACTCCCTCTGTAAGCCCTGTCCCTGCTACCTGTCACCTCCAGTATGCTGTCCCATCTCTCAGGAACAGTGCCAGTGCTCACATATTCTTGACTGTGCCTGACAGCACTGGTAGATTTACCATGCACAGCTCTTTCTACAGCCTGTTTTGTGAAGGAGGCTGTGGCAGACACATTGGCTTGTCTCTGGGGAAATGGAAGCACAAGAGATGAAATGACTTGTTCAAGGTTATCTGGGAAGGCACTGGCAGAACCGAGACCCGAGCCCAGAGGTTCAGAATCCCCTTGACTATCCATGGGGGCCACAGTTACTGCTTTTAATTTATTTAATATCTCCAGAGTGCATACAAATGTGAATTTCGAGGTGCTCATATCTGCAGTGCCAGGATCTTTATTTAAAACATCAAGATTTCCACTTTGAGCCAAAGGAAACATTCCTCTGCTTTGTAAGTACATTGTCAGCCAGACCTCTGAGCAGATACTTTACCAATATCCAGCAAACCTTTTTTTAAGTTGACCTGTTCTGAATAACATTCTCTAGTGCTAACTGCTGCTTCTTCCCAAACACACATCTTCTCCTGAGGCAAAAAAAACCCAACCAAACACCATAATAATAATTATTATTATTATTATTATTACTACTATTTTTATTTAGTAGGAGTATGTCATAAGGACTTCCCCTTCAGCAACCTCAAGAAGCCTTGCTGGCACCTGGTGGGGGATCTGCAGACTATTTACATTCCAGAGGAATTTGCTGGGAAAGTCCAGGACTCTCAGGGCTTTGAACACATCTGAGGAGAGAAGCCTGATTGCCGTAACCCGAGATGGGGTTCTTTGTTCAAGTGTCTGAAGTCCTGCTCCTTGCAAACCAGCTCTCTGCAAGTTTGACTGACTTGGTCTGTACCAACAACAACAACAACAACAAAGCAAGTGTGCGGGTGCTGGCCAAGCACATCTATGTGGCTGAGTTTGCAAGGCTACATAGCCTGTGGTGAGAAACCTCAGGTTTGTTTGCCACATACTCAACACTGCTGTTATTATTTTACTGCCTGTAGCTGAGGTGCTTCACAGTCACAAATATCAAAGGCAACGAAAATGTTTTATGGTTCTGCCCCACAATCCTGTTAACAGAATGCATTACCAAAGCAAAATTATTTTCTTACAGGTATGGCCCCCGTAATGAAGCAGAACAGACTCAAAGGTGAGTACCTTGGACCACAGGTTCTTCCAGTCCGGGAGGATGCAAGGGCAGCTTCATCAGCTATTTCACAGCTGACCTTTTGGCTACGTGGGACACAGAGAAAATACCTTTTATTGCAAAAAATCCAAAAGACAGTAAAGGCCTAGCATCCAAGTGAATGTGTACCACTCAGTTGCCTTTGGAGCTGGCTCAGAGATTCTCAGCATTGTGCAGAAAATTGCTTTTTGGTGTCATGCATGTGCCAGCAGCAGCCAGCCTGGATTCCTACAGCCCTGACTGTGGAGCCAGAGTCATCATTACACCCAGCCCACTCACTCTACAACCCTTCTCCATGCTGAACTCTCACCTTGTTGCTCAAGAGAAGAACCAGAGTGCTTCCCAGAGTGCTGAGGCTCTTCCTGTTGCCAGTTGATTTTTCCTAGAAAGACCAGAACTAACAGGTAGAGCATGGGTACAGCATAAACCACACAAAAGTTCTGTGAGATCAAATACCTAAGCAAAGTCTTTTTTGCACATGCAGCAAAACAAACACTGACTATAGGGGCAGATGTGTGCTCATCCTGGACAAGAGGTGACTTTCTGTGGTAGCACACTGGGCAGAATGTATTCCCAAAGGCTGTGGCAAAAGAGGGAGGAGTGGACCTGGGGCCTTCTTATCCCCAGTCTGCTACCAGTGGATTATCCTGAAACAGTTAGCTTCTCTGCAGATACACAGAAGACTAATGTCTGATGCTTTCTGTTCCCAGCACTGCCCTTTAGCCTGCATTTTGGGTATGCAGAGCAGAAGTGAAGGCATTAAGCCTAGAGTCCATTTTCTGTCATGCAAAGGTGGATGACTGTCAAGGGACATAGGTCGCTGACTCACTCTCCCAGCTGTGTTGATTTAAGACATCACCTCCATCCTTCCTCTTTCTTTCCCCATGCACTGATATCTGTGCCTCTGCCTGCTGGCTTAACCTGTGTGCTGGCTTAACCTGTGCCAGGTGATAAAAACTAATAAACCATCTGGGAACTGGGTCAACAGAGCCATAAATACACATTTACACCTGCACACCTAGCAGGCACTGGTTCCTGGGCTTTGCTTCTCTGTGCCTACATGTTGGCTACCCAGATCATTCTGCCTTTCCCCAAGAGTATAATAATTTCCTCCCTTTTCTAACCATCAGGATGTAGTGTCATAGCCTTAGGAATGGTTCTTATCTCCCACTGCTGTGGTTGCCCTGTGGTCATAGATAATATGATTTTACGGGGCGTTTGCAGTTTCAGTGTTGCCTTGCTGCACTCCCCAGAAGTTTGTCATTCATTTCAGCCTGGCACGGGCACAGACCCATGAGTAACACTCCTCCCATGCATGTCTGTGTGGCCAAGAGAGTGAACATCACTGGTCTTCACCTGGGATGGCAGGACTGAACACGCTTAGAGCTGCTGAGGTTTCAGGATACCACAATAGCTATTTGTTTATATTATATAACTTCAACATAAACAGGCTTTGGCATAATGTTTTCATTTAAAACACTGCTGTATAGAAGAGCAAATATTATGTTATTTTTTTCTTGGTAGAATCAAACCTGGAAAAGGGGTAGGAAGGACTGTGTGTTTCTTAAAGAGTGAGCCTCCACAAAGCAGGAACCTGGAGAGTTCAAAGGCAAATCACCTGGCACTGCAAAGTATCCTACAAAATCACATCAGGTTTTGTGACTTTGCTGTGAGGCCATTGGGGAGAGATTGTGCTTTTGGCCTTGGGTAAATCACTGTCTGTCTCTCTAAATGCCATTTGTTTTTTGGGCTATGAAGTAATGACTTTGAAGGGAGGGAAAAATCATCTTGGACTTCCCCTTTGATATATCTATTCAGCTTGGCAATAAGCAGTGGAAGTTTGATGCTTCCTTTTATGTCTACAGTAGAGCACGAAAGTACACGGTAAACTCCTCTTTCCACTGCAAACAAGTGACACAAAAATAGCAGCATAGTTGTAAGGGTGATTTCTCCTGGAGATACCTCAGAATGAAAGAGTGTAACTCCCACGCGTTTAACCACCCACAAGGCTCAGTGTGAGGCACCGGTGACATTCTCTGTGTGGTCTGTCACACTGACAGAAAGGGCCAGGGGATTAATAACCTCATGTGAACTGGTAGAGGCCTTCTGCTTATGATACAGCTCTCTGAACACCCCCAAACTACAAAGCAGCTGTATTTAAAGAGATCTTTAAAGTCTCACATCTGGTAAAGTTCCCAGATTTCTTTATAAATATTAAAATGAAATTTAAAAGCAGAATAAATATGTTTGGTTGAGTGAAAAACTGAATACATCATAATTTTGTAGTAATTCAGTATGGTAGTACTGTACTGAAGAATCAAGCAATTTCTTTTAGGATTCAGCATAGCGGATCCATGTAATCACAAATTCAATGACCCTCAAATTGACCCAAGCATAGCAGATCCATGTAATCACAAATTCCATGATTTTCACATTGACACATCAACATAACTTGCATACTCTCTCATTTCTTGCAAGAAACAGACCAAGAAACGGAATGTTTTCTCTTGTTCCTTGCATAGAAAAAAACTAAATTAAAGAAACTAAGAAGGGAGAATGTTCTTTTCTTCTTAGCACCAATACCTCTTTCAAAAAGGAAGAAAAGAAGCCTTTGTTCCACGTATTTGTACCAGCCCTTCCAGCCTGAGGTGCAGATCTGTAGTTCTACCTAATACTGAGAGCTTTTAGGCTTTACAAGAAGATGAAAACGTAACCCATGTTTCAGCACTTCTTTTGGAGATGGTCAGGGGTTTTATCATGTTGTTGAATTTTTGAAGTGAATTTTACCACTTAAGGAGGAAAAGGCATTTGCTTGTCTCATGAATTTCCTCATTTACCATCATTTGAGGAATGCACAAAGTTTTAAGGACCTGTCAAGAACCACTTTCCCTTGAAAAGATTATTTTATAAACATGTTCCAGTTATAAATCCATCTCGATAGACTAAACATAAATGTGTTTTGATATGCTGATTGTATTTTCATTTGTAAGTCAAAACTCTTGACAGCCTCTGCATTGCAGCCAAAAAAAAATTAAGGAAGGAACATATATAAATGTCTCTTTTGTGTGTGTGTGAGCATGTCTGAGATCCACTCTCAAAAATATATAAAATTGGTTTTGACTAAAAGTTGCCTTGTACTCCAGCCACAGACATGACCACTATTGTATTAAATAAACCACAAACGATTTCTCCTACCACAATGCAACTTCCATTTTTGGTGCTACCAGAAATGTGGTACTTTTCAGGCAAGGGAATGATCCCAAGAATTTCCCAGGGAATTCTGAGAGGAAATAGAAGGTGTTATAATGACCTTGTCCTTGTACTGTTCCGAGCTATGATTGCATCTTATTTGCTTTAGGAGTTCTTTGCTTACCATCAGAGAACAAAAAGCTTTCCATGTTACTCATTATTAAAAGAAAACATACTTTTGAGTGATTTTTGGACTAGAATGAAGTTTTGTTCACTCAATCTTGAACCTTGTGCTTTCCATAAAAGTTTGTTGGAAATGTTCAGCTGGCCTGGAAATTTTCTTAGATAAAGCCAAGATATTATTACCACGTGTCTTGGGAACACTGGAATTACCCAGCTTTGCGGATGTCTGTGTAGTGTGGTTGAGCAACTGCAGGGGATCCCAAGGGTGTCCATCTGGGACAACAGGGGCATGAAACCATGTTTTGAAAGCAGCCTCCTCCCTTTGAAGACCAACAGGGACAATATGTGATCTCACTGATGTTTTGTGCTCCCAATAATCACATTAACAATGAACGCCAATGCCACTGTCAAGTGCTTCCAACCTTCTATGGGTGCATCGTGCAGTTTTGACCTCTCCTGCATATCTCTGGATAGTGTCTGTGTGAAGTGGCAGCAGAGAGAGATTTGCAGCTCTGGACAGATCAGTGTCACCTTGTCCCAGTCCCTGTGAACAGGGTCAGGAAACAGTGTCGGGGCTCAGGTCTTGGCTGCCCAGTCAGTCTGCAGGCAGTGGTAAGGCAGGTGGGCTTTGGGCAGTGAGTTTGTTGGTACCCATGGTCTCAGTTAACAGGTATAAGCAGAACAGTATTCCTCCAGTCACAGTATATTTTGAGAACTGAGGTTATGTTTAGCAATATCACAAGCTACATTTGATAGCAACATCACACAATGTATTAATAAAAGGCTATGAAAGTCTATAACCAAATCTCAGTAGCTTTGGGAAATAATTTTCCTGGATCTTTAAAAGTGATGAGTTGCAATACCTGTGTTATTACAACCAGGGAATTTACTAAAACAGAGACCTGTGCTGTCTGTAGGGGTAAAGTGTGAAGTTTTTTTCAAGATAGGAGAATTAGTATATCAGCCTTTAGGTTTTGATGGTCTAAGAAAGTACATCCATTATTTTAATTTGCTAAGGTTGTGGATGAATATCAAGCTAGGCAGAGGTTAAAACTCCATGATGAGGAGCTGAAGCAGTATCTGCTCTAGAGATGAGACATAGCTCTGATACCAGCAGTGGCTTCTGACTGCAAATTGCCCGAAGAAATTATTATTTTAGTCAAAGCTGTTTGTCAGAGCTAAATGTCATATGACGGGCCATAATCAAGGAGGGCCAATCTGTTTGAAGTGATGTTCACCACAGACCTAAGAGGTCTTGTAGTGATCTGATGCAATACTGTGTGTGCTGTGGAGGCGGAAGGAAAAAATACAAAATGTCAAATATTACTGAGCAGTTTTCATTTTGGTGACTCCCTGAACCAGGTGGGGTTTCCCTGCATTTAGTCTCTCACTCCTGAATCTCTCTCTCTGTTTCCCCTGCAGCCATGCAGGCCCTGATGGCGCCTTTATGCTGAGCATCCTCTGGCCACAGGCCTCCTTCTCTTTGTTTGGGGATGTCAGGTGAGCAGGCAGAAATAAACATGGAGCCCCCTGCCCCCACCATGGCCCCCATGGAGTGATGTCCAGTGCGTCAGACCCTGCCACAAACTGAGAGCAAGAAGGTGCTGACCCTTCCTGCCCTTTCCTGTCCACACACTGTCCTGGCACTGAGTCCCATCCTGAAGTGGCAGTGGGCTTCTGGCAGCCCTGAGTCCCAATACTGTGGTGGGATCGCCTGGCTTACACAGCCAAGGGCTCCACAGCCCCCTCCCCGTGCACTTCCCTGCTCAGGAGAGGCATGAGACAAGTTTTCCCGGGGGTGAGCTGGAGGGACTGAATCCGTCGCACTCCAGTTTCCATGCGAGTCTGCACGCCCATGCTAACACTCGTTATGTTTTCAGGAACTAAGATCATTTTTCATCAGCGCCTGGAGGTATCCACATAATTTTAGAAAATACATAGGATCCTCTGCCTCAACTGACCTGATTTTGATTTGTGGATTGGGATTTTTTTTTCTTGTCAAAACTCTTCCGGGGGTTGCAATGCCCAAATTAGGATGAGAAGGCAAAAGGGACAGTGTGTTCCAGTGCACTTATTTTTTTTTTTTCTTTTCTAGTTATTAATTAGCAGAAGTGAAAAATAGCACTTAAGGAAAATGACTGACTTTTTTTTTTTTAATGGAATACCCATTTCATTGAAAAAAATCTACATCCCTCAGAAAAACTTGGAGGGATATTACAAGCTTTGATGGAAATTCTTTTATTGTCTTTAATATTTTTTCTTAGAAAAACCCATGTGTCTAATTTTGAGCAATTTTGCTTTGAAGTAAAAGATCTTCTAAACACAAAAAATATAAAATTTAACCAGTGTTTTTATTTTTTTTTCCAGTGAGCAGAAACATTCCCATTTGGACTTCTCCCCTCTGTCCCGAAGAAGAAAAAATTTAAATAAAAATCTGAGAATGGTAATGAGATAAGAAAGATACATTCTGGTCTCATAAATACCGGTACATACGCTACCCAGGATACCATTTAAGTGTGCAGCAGTGGCACTACACAGTACCTGTCTGATTTCTTCTTATTTGCTTCAAGCTTAATTCCTCCTTATCTCAAAGGACAGAAATCCACAGACCAAGTTTGACCTTGCTGTAATTCTGAATGATGTCATTTTGTCATTGCTGAATTTGGTCCATTATGATTAGAAAGTGTGCTTAGCTGGAAAGGAAATTAGCTGAGCGTATGTAGTTAATTTTAAGCATGATTTTAATGCTATCCCTTTTCAACAAACCACTTAGACACATGCTTAACAGCCCGTGTGCTTGAAGTTAATTAAGTGCCTAATTGCTTTTCTGTATGTGGGCCTGAATAGGGATGGACTAAAGCACTTACTTCAGTTCTCAGTTAAATTGCATCCTTTATAGCAGGGCTGTTGCAATAGGACCACGGGTCATGTTTTTAAACTAAAAGAGGTCGATACAGATTACATGTAAGGATTAGGTTTTTTTACAATGAGGGTGGTAAAACACTGGAACATGTTGCCCAGAGATGTGGTGGGTACCCCAACCCTGGAAACCTGCAAGGTCAGACTGGACAAGACTGAGCAATCTGATCTAGTCAAAGGTGCCCCTGCTCACTGCAGTGAGGGTGCACTAGAGGCCTCTAAATGTCCCTTCCAACCCAAACTGTTCTATGATTCTAAAAAGCAACCCTATTCCTAACCCTTCAACTTCCCTCCTTGTTCAAATTTATTTAATTCCTGTGTCAGCAAACTTTCCTCTATGTTTGCCTAACAAAAATCCAATCAAAACAAGTTGTGGCGTCTTCTTGCTGGCTCTAACTATACTTGTGAATAGCTGTACTGAAATCCAGAAATCTAGTAGTGTGGCATTAATTAGCCTAATGGAGAACTGAGAGAGAAATGTGGTTTCTGAGGCAGTAAAGTTCTGTGCCCTGGAACACAAGACACGCCAGTCAGAACTTGGCTCAGAAGGCCTCTCTGAAATGCTAAACCTTGTTAGGGTTCCGGTTTTTGGTGAAAAAAAAAAAAAAAAAAGATTCAAATCCACCAGAACTTCTCCAGAAGTGCAGGCCGTGGCTTCCCTCCAGTGGCATGTGAGAGTGGGGCAGAGGGACCTGATGCCCGGGAAGCACTCCTCATGGCATGGGAGGGCTGTGCCAGGCCAAATCACAAATCCCTCAGCCAAACAAGGCAGAGCAGCAATCTGCCACGGGTTCAGATGATTTAAAACACGTTTTCCTTGTCCCACATGCTTTTTTCAGTGATTAAATTGTGTAACCATCTTTTTCTTTCTCTGATCCATGCCAGGGAAATTCCCTGTTGTCATAGGACAAGGGATAATGGTTTTAAACTAAAAGAGGGCTGATTTAGATTACATGTTGGTAAGAAGTTTTTTTATGATGAGAATGTTGAGGTTGCCCAGAGAGGTGATGGATGCCCCATTCCTGGCAGTGTACAAGGTCAGGCTGGATGGAGCCTTGAGGAGCCTGTCTGGTTTGTCAGGAAAATCCACAAACGCCAGAGGTTTATGTCCACAAAGGAGACAGAAGAGTCTTTCAACTTTTTTCGAATAAAGAGAGAGAGAGTTCACCGGAGCACACGCCCGCGGGGTTTCTCTCTCGAGGTTTGGGAGGGCGCAGCCTCCCTTTTATCCCAAACTCCCGGCCGCATGGTGCCCTCTTCCTTTCCTCACTGCCTACCCCATATTCCCCCCTGAACCTACTGTTTTGCCCCGAAGTTCAGGCTTGTGCAGACCCGTGTCTATTTCAGGAGGCAAACTGGGCCCGGTAATGAACCTGCTGCCCCAAGTCAGTAGAGGCATTAAGACCCATTTCAAAGTCGTTAGCAGCCATCAAATTGTTTGAAAATACATTAGCACACATCTTTCAGGTTGAACACGTCCCTGCCCGTGGAGGGGGAGCTGGAACTAGATGACCTTAAAAAAGGTCTTTTCCAACCCAAACTATTCTAGGAATCGGTGCCTCTATGAGATGGCGTTTGCAGGGCCCGCGGGAGCCGCCGCAGGACACGGCCTCGGCCGTACCTCCGGCAGCTCCCCCGCCGAGCTCTGTCGCGACATGCGCTGCCCTGCCGCGACATGCGCTGCCCGGCCGTGCCAGCGCGCAGCACCGCTGCTGCGGGAGAGGACGGCACAGGGATACTGCCTTGTGGCGAGGGCGCGGGGAAAGAGGCGGTGAGTTTGGAGTTTATCCACGCGGCCTGTGCATCACTTACAAATACTGTGGCATTAATCTGTACACTCTTTGTTATCAGGAATTGGTGATGAGCTTCAGGCTCACATTGGAAATGGGAAGTGCCTCTGCTGAGGGAGCTGCTGCAGCACTTCTGTAGTGCAGAGAGGCAGAAAGAGGTACTGCTTGTCCCTGTCCTAAGACAGACCATGACAAGTGGAATATATCCCATACTGGAGAAAAAAAAGCACTTCTCTAAAAGGCCATTCCATGTTTTATGTCTGCTCATGTGAAGAAAGTGACCTTGTCGTCTTACTCCTTTCCCAGTACATCTGAAAACCTCACACATAATTGATCCATGTCTTACAGCAACCTACTTCTGGTTCTCTCAGCATCCTGTGAGGCTGCCTGCCCCTCTCTGACCTCCTCTGAGAGTACCTTGGTTTCCAGAGGCAGCAAGCCCGAGTCATCCATCCATCCATCTGGAGTCTTTGGTAAGGATTGATGTTTGAAACACCTTCATGGACATGGTGAGGCCAGGGAATACTAACATTGCCTGTGCAGTGGGAATAACAAAGCTACTTCCTCTCATGCTGTACAGTGTAAAAACTGTGCTCCCACATTCTGTGACTGGCGAGTACATTGTATTTACCCTGTAACAGTCTGAATGTGTGTGTGTACAAAATGAAATTTCACTAAGTGGGAACACTGTCAAGAGGAAGTGTCACATTACTGCACTGCAAACATCGAAGTGCCTCCAGACTGTTTATCAGAGATACCAGCAAATCACTTGAGTGATTCACTGATATTAGATTATACAAAAAAAACCAAAAAAACAAACAAACAAACAAACAAAAAAAAGATGAGAGAAGTTTCCAGAAACTGGAAGGCTAGAAAATAGGGCCTTTTGTACTCATAATATTTATAGCCATACAATACCCTATACTATGACTCTGTAGGCACCAAATTGGTTTTGGACCAAAGAGCAATTAATAAAATTCATCACTGCAGAAAGCTTTTGTTATGGAGAAATTTCCTGATACCTCCCAGCCTGTCTGGAAAACTGACCTGAGCCCTTGCAAGATGAAGTCTCCACCTCTGGAAAAACCCTATGCTAGTTCCTTGAATCGCGTGTTCTGCTGCAGTGGTAGCAGCCATCACTACAGCTGCCAGAGAAACTGATGGACCCCCAAGAGGAGCTGCTGCACAGCAGACTGAGATGTGTTTCAGAAGCAGATGTTAGATCTATTTTGACAGAACTGCAATAGGCACCTCTAGAAGCCCAGGCCCATCTGCAGCAGGGATCACTGCAAAGGAATTATTGTTTCCCTGCGCAGTGTGTCCTCAACCCTTATCTCCAAAAATTGCCCACAGGCCGCTGAACTGCTATCCTGACAGAGGCTCTGCAGTTTTCCCAGACTCTTCTAGAACACCTAAGAGCCCAGGTAGCCCTGGGATTAAACCTGTTCCATGCTCAAATTACTCTGGGGTTCAGTGAGACAAGTTTGGGTCCCTTGACTTCACCAAGCACCATGTGTCTCCAGGTTACACTGATGATGATGAACTGTTGAGGAGCAGCTGCTAGCACCCAGTTACCAGTAATAGCAATTTGGGGATCTGCAGCGTAGCTGGTTCTGATACCCACTGCTGAGGCTGCTTCGCAGGAAAGTGCAGAGCAGCCTGATCAGACTTTGTGCAGTAACTGGCTGTTACCAGTGGCTCTGTCTGGCTGTCATTGCAGCACCTGGAAGGCATCGCTCTGACAGATGTGGACAGGGATGGGAAGATATCGCTGGTGTGAGGGTTACTGAGGGAAGAGATGCTGCTGCTGCTGCTGGATGCGGTATTGTGGCACGCCATGGCCATCTCTTTCTTATGACCCATAACTGTAGCACAGGCTCCACAAAGCTCTGGGAGATAAGTCTGGAACACCAAAGCACAGCAAGCTGACCAAGGCCACTCTGCAGTCTGCTCTTGACTCTCCCAAAGGCGCATGGCAGAGCTGCACTGCAAGCAGGTGGGTGACAGGCAGTGTGGGTGTGCTGAAGGCTGCCAGGTGGGAAAGGAGCTACTGTGCCTATTCCCTCACCTGGGTACTTCACTGATGATCTTTGTCCCTCCTTACAGAGAGGTCCTGGGGTGAGGACACTGATGAGAGTCTGGGGTGAGGCCCCTGGGCTGGGTTGCTTGGGTGCTGTAGATGTGCAATTCCAGAGGCAAATAAAGCATTTCAGAAGGTGTTGGGAAGAGAGGGAGATGGGAGGGCTGGGCCAGGCACACACACACACACACACACACACATTGCTGCTTGCTCTGGGCCTCTCCAGGCAACTTGACCCTCTTGGCCCATTCTCACTTGGGCAGTGGCCTGTGCCTTCAGAGCATCCAGGGGCTACTATTGCCTGTGTCCAGCACTTTTGTCAGGGAATATCTTGGGGCCTTGAAGAAAGCCACACTGTGCATGCATGCACTATCTGATGCACCTCTGGAGGCAGAGGTACAGGCACACTGCTGAGAGAAGCCTCAGGGACATCAGCACTCTGCATCCACTCATCCTCCCGAGGCAAACAGTGAAGTTCCCAAACAAGGGCAAGTGGATGGCACATCCGGGCTGCAGGAAAGAGCTCTAAGCCTGGGAGGGGTCATTAGCTCCCAGCACCTAGTGAGCTCTTCATCTCTAATGCCACTGGTTCAGAAGGTGGAGTGTCTAGCAACAACCAGGGAGAAGCCAGCCTGTGTACTGGATGGCAACCTTCTGGGTTCTTTCTCACTCTGTGTGGTGAGCACACTGATGACATATTGCCTGTTCAGGTGCCTTCCTGAAGCCTGGCAATCCCTGAAGGGCAGGGATAAGTTGACATGCTCATCTTTACCTATTTGTTCTACAGCATGCTGCTCCCCAGCTTGATCCAACATATCTGCTGCTTACTGAGTTGCTCTGACCACAAGAAGGTGCTGGTCTGGAATTTGCCCTTCTCTCCAATCCTGAATGAGTGTTGCTGGTATGTGAGGTTATTTCACAGTCTATACTGACTTTCACAAGGCTTCTCTCAGCTCATTGCTCCAGGTCTTCCTAGAGAGCAGCTCTGCAGCAGGCTGTGGTGAAGGGAGCCTGCCATGGAGTGGCAGTGTGTGGGGATCCCACTGAGACCCCACAGGGCTGGGTCTGTGGCAGGAAAATGGTTTCAAGAGGGGTTGGCCTGCAGGGAGCAAGGGTGCATGAACTTATGTTTAAGCAAGTCAGTGGCTTGAATGAAGTCCCAAGGAGTGAGGTGCATGAATGTTAAGTAGGGAAGGAGAAAGATGAATTTAGATCACCACTTCACACCACAGGCATACTGCAAAAACCTCATGACTTCAGTCCTGGCAGCTGTTGTTACTGTTTCTGAGTAAGGGGGAGGTTGTATTCTTAGTCTAGGTGACAACACCTTAAAATGATTCCTTGACCATGTCACTCAGGGAAGGTGGCAAAAAGGAGAGACTGTGCTTGCCTCCCAGTTTATCTAGGCAGTTGTAGAGGTATGTGACTGCTGTGACCCTGCTGCCTTGGTGCCAGTGGCATGGGGACTTGGGAAGGTGACAAGAAACCACTGGAAGTCAGGACTTCACCCTTCTCACGAGAACTCTGATATTGGTCAAGAACTTCAGGGTTTCATCCTGAAAATTATGTCCTGTTAGTCAGATTATCTTGTGTTTTACCATTGTAATTCAAGCACACACTGATGGTAATAGGCCAGTCATCCCATGCAAGAGGGATCCAGCATCTGTGGAGCTCTATTTCTTGCCTCCTTGACAATGTTTATCAAAAGAACTTAACAGTTGTATTGTTCTTGTTCCTGTGCACTCAGTACTAAATAGCTTTGCTGGATGTTACTGTAAGGTGTTGTTGCAGAGAGCGTCCCTCAAACCAGATAGTTCTGCATGACCTTCTGCATGATAGTCCAGCATCTAGGAAAGCAGCAGCACGTCTTTCTAGGAAGTAATGACTACACTCAGAGAGCTCTATTCAGGCATAGTATTGCAGACAGAGCTCCTTCATATCTCTCAGCATATCTAGAACTTGCCTTTTGGCTAGCTGGATGCCTTTCATTTGCCATGCAATTTTTAAGGACTTAATTCTTGCATCCATGTTCACTGTGCAGAAAAGAGAGCACTGGGGATTCCAGCAGCTAGTGGGATGCAGAGTTAGTGCACTCACCAAACTCCTTTTTAACCTCAGCCGTAAAGTAACACTCAGGAGTCAGTTTTACAGAGATCACATGTGGTCTGACTGGGGAAAAGCAATAAGAGCTTGGTTCAGCTGTGGGCTCTGCTTGCAATTATGAAAGACTTCTTTTGGGAGCTAAATGGGTATGTGGTTTTAATAGCTGAACAGTCTCCCAGGAGCTGGAGAGGCCTTTTTGTTGTTTCTTTCTTTACTTCTTTTAATAAAGACAACAGCAGCTGGAAGCATTTCCTTGAAGACAGGGCTTAGCAGTTTCTCTTTTGCTGGGGATTTTTTAGGGAGTGGATGGAAAGGTTTTTCCCCCACCACAGAATAACAAAGCATATATAGAGTAGTATTTCTGAGCAGATTTAGAGGGATGTTCTGGTTTTATACAACTTCAGAGTTTAGCAGAACATAAATATTTTAGTGGCAAATGGTTAATGCACTGCAGTGGCCTGCCTACCTCTGCCTTCAGTCAGAAGAGGGAATCAGATCAGCTTTTCTTTGTAAGCACATGCTTTTCTTTGCGTACAGGTGTTACTCGGGGGCAGAACCGGGGTGCAGCTCCCCGCAGGGCCGGGCTGGCCGCGCCGCTGGCACCCCACGGAGCCGGAGCGGCTCCCAGGCGCGGCCGCCAGGGGGCGCTGCAGGACGCGGGATGAGGGGAGAGGAGTGAGGGATGAGAATGGGGAATGTGAGGGGCGGGAGGCGGGCTGCGGGCTAAGGGATGCGGCGTGTGGAGTCGGGGGAGCCGACCCGAGAACCCCACAGTGGGTTTCCCGCGGTGCCTGGCGGTCTGCTCCGTGGCATTGCCTTCAATTGTGGTGTTTGCCTTCTCTCTCTCTGGCGAATTCGCGCTGGTTTTTAGAGGTGGGCCGGCTAAATGTCACCCGCAGCAGAGCTGCTGCAGAAGCAGCAACCCTTGGGAAATTTCAGGGGGTTTTGTGAGTTCAGACTTTATTTTCTACAGAGGAAAAAATTGCTCCAAACTGTGAACCAGTGTACATGAAAAGGACAATAGCAGTCCCCCCAAATAATCAAGGACATTAAGAGTGACAGGTGGCAGCAAATCAGGCTAGTTGCTTGTTGAGACAGACATTTTGGGAACAATCTGAATAGTTAAATGAATAGCTGGAAAAGTGACAAAAGACATTTGTTTCACAGGGTGTCCGGGTGCTTAGCCCTGGATGGCAGCAGCAGCTTTGTCTCCTAACGCTGCCTTGGAAGCAGCAACTTCCCTCCATGTTTGGCATCAGAACCTCAAGACTGACCCTGGCTCTGCAGCAAACTTCCATGCACCAGGTATTACCAAAGTCAGTCTCTGGAGAGATTACACTGTTTGTGTGGCTGGTGCTCACTGTGGCTTTGGGTGAATCACAGGCATTTCTCCTTTCAGAAAACTCCCAATTGCATATATACTTTTAACTTATGCTTGCAAACCAGACTGGAAACTGCTGCGTGAAATAGGCAAAGACTGTCAGATTTGTTTTCTTCTGATGCTAAATAAGGACCTTCATATAAGGAAGGGAACCAGAACCGTCCTCAAAACTGGGTTTTCTTTGCTTTGCTTTGCAGACCAGTAATCAACTTTTCTTGGTACTTCTTGGTCCAGCCCTGAGCTGTGAGGGTAGACATCCACCCCGCCTGTGGTTTTGGGTGGCTAGTTTGTGTTCAAAAGATACTTTCATGTCAATTATAGGAGTTTGGAGGCTCATACATTTTATTGTCCAACTGTTCGTCTGAAAGCAGGATCTGCTCCTGCAAGAATGCTTTTGGTGGGTGCCTGTAGTGCCAATTGGTAGGTTTGTTACAGTCTTGTGCACTGAAAGAGAAAGATGTTCCTGTGGTGGAGCAGCATCTCAGATGTGGGGTGAGAGGGCAGCTCACACAGAAGGAACCAGTGAGAGAGGAAGTTATGCTTTAAATGGGCTGGTCTGAGAGTATTGGGGCTGGGGGAGGTAGTGGGAAGAGAATGTAGGAGATATGGGAATGTTAATTTGTGGCTGATTGGGAGGAATGTGGTAGACAGGGTGACTGTGGCTGCTGGAGAAAGTGGATAGGGTGTTGGCCATGCTGACAAGTTGAGTACTTTACTGCCCAATGCACTCACTTGACCATGCTGTCCTCTTGAAGCTTAATTGCCAGGCTTATGCAGGTCTTTTGTTTCAGTTGTTTGTTGCAGAACTGGAGGAAATACATTCCTTAACTGTTACCTTGAGTCCTGCCTTGTTTGTAAACACCGTAATCAGAGCAGGGTTTTTCTGTGTGTTGGTGGGTGAGTTGTTGACACTGGAGATCCAACAGTGTGGGAGAGGTTGTGGGAGGAGGACATGTGGCAGAATGGTCTGGCATTCTTTGCAGTGCCAGAGCATATTACAGCTCGCTGGTTGTGCGGATCCATCCACTGCTCCTGAAAACTCAGCCCTCCAAATCAGCTGTTCCTAGTGCTCATATCTCAGACATAAAATAAAATGAAATTAAATGAAATAAGCAAATGATGTAAATTCCTCCCTCCACCATGCTGCACAAGGGGATCTGGGCTGGCCTGGGATTTTAGCAGCTCTTGGTGGCAGAGCCTCACTATGGATAAAGACACCATTTGATGATGTTCAGTTCCAGATAAGAGAACTGGTTCTTGCTCAAACTTTACCATGGCAAAATTCACAGAGAAGGGGTAACCAAGAGCTAATTCCTGATTCATTCCACTATGAGGGAGGTCTTTTTATGTCTTCCTTTTCCCTTTCTAAACTGCTTGGCTGTTACAGTCTGCTCCCCTGCACCAGCTGGGACCTCTCAGTGAGGCTGTGCCCTGAACATCTCTGTGGTCAGCAAAAGAGAGTTTCCAGAGTCCATGAACAACTCCCAGCAGCTTTCATTGCTCAATCGACTTGTCTACATCACAAGATCTTACCAAGGGTACACATGGTTTGGGAGGACTGTGAAAAGCCCCAAGAGGATGTTCATATACTTTGAAGATTAGTGCTTGATGTTACACCAATCCACTTGTACCTAAACTCTGAACCAGTCCAGTTTATCTGTTCAGTAATGCCATGGTCCCATTTTAAGGAAATAAAACACTATGGAGAATATTCAACTTAGGAAAACCTGTTCTGCATTCCAGAGGCAGAAGAATTTTACATGTGTGCTTAACACTAGGACCAGAGGCTGGCAGGACCTCTGTCCCTTCTTCAGGAGCCAAACTGGATATAGTTGTGATGTGAATGTATTTTTATTGGCATTACCACAGGTGCACCATTGCATCTCAGCAAGGCAGAGGGGCTATTTTCAAACTGTTGATGCAAAACAAGCTGAAACAACAGCATCCATCACACCACCAAATTGTCATTCACAAGAAGTATGGAGGCAATTTTTGTTTAGATAAAATTTGCTGGTAAGACAGCAATGAACACGAGATATTCAACATTCTAATAAAATAGTAATGCTGCAAGCTCAGCGGCTCATGAAACATTTACAATCTGCAGCTAGTAAAGTGCAAACAAGAGATTTAAGCGCCGCTGTTGCTAGATGGATGGAAACCAGTAAGAAGATTAACGGCAAGATTATTCCACACAGGTTAGAATGAGGTTCATTAAATGCCTATCAGTTCTCTCATTTGCTGTAGGAGACAGGGAGGGCTGCAGGACTGCACCTGTTGAACCCGGCTCATCCTCAGTGCCAGTGTTAAGCCAAATGAGCTTTTCTTTTCAGCTTGTAGTTTCTTTTGCTTCTCATGTCTCCCTGCAGCAGGGGTTTGCAGAAGCAGCATTACCAGTACATTTGCAGGTTGCTGTTCTTTATATATGAAACTACTTAGGTATCAACTTGTAACAGGATCTGGCGGTTGAGATGAAGAAGAGGGCACAACATACACAAAGCTCTCCTATAAATTCAAGATAAGCAGTGTAATTAAGGAGATTTCATGCACTTCCAACCTGGGTAAAAATTACACACCAGGCAAATTTTACCCACTGCTTGTTTGGTTTTTAACCTTTGATGCATTTTATCAAGTACTACAGCAGATTTCAGTCATTACTGTCACACCTAAGTGCTTCTCCATGGATCCTTCTGAGATTAAAGATTAAAAGAAGGGTGTTGGATAAGATCAAACAGGGAAGCCCCCAAATAACTCCCTCTGTGTTTTCTGCATTACTCTAGCTGAGTCATTTTGATTCTTTTCTAAGCAGTTCTTGTATAAAACAATCAGCCCTTGCTTTTTGGTCTCTTAACTGTACAACAGGGCTCATTCACCAGGCTACTCTGCTTCTTTTAAATCTGGCTCATAGTTATTATAATTTGCATTTTTAAAAAGCCCCGAGGCTTTCTGTACCGCTGAATATGTGAGAAACAAACAAAAGTTTTAAGCAGTAATTTCCTTCCTCTGCTGATGGAGAAACACTTTTTTTTTTTTGTGTCCGGGGTCCATGAACAATGTAACCCTGTGCAATCTGGTGCCTTTTTAATGCTGTAATTTTAATAGCAGTAATGGTCTTGGGTGAAACCTTGACCATGTTGCAGTTAAGAAGTGCCCTAGCTGCAGGTTGTGCCTGTCATTAACTCTGAGATTTCACTCTATGAGCAGAGATAGGTGCAATAATCCCACAAATACTAACACAGGCTTTGACTGGCAAGAAAAGACATATCTGCGCTGTATGCAGTCACAGAAAAATCACAGCAGTATTTAATTTGAAAAGTTTGGGTCCATGTATTTTAGGACTATTCTCAATCCAGAAATACGGGGCAATGTCAGTAAAATGGGAACCGTCCTGCCCTGGTTCCTTGAGTGTGCTTCTGAGAGTAATGGTTGAAGAAAAATGCCCATGGTTTGGGGATGAAAGAGAAAGATGTGTAGTTTCTATAATAGACAGCAAAGAAGGCAAAATGCTTCTTGAAAGAAGTATAGAGCTACTTAAACTCACAGATCACTGTTTGAAAGGCAGATCAAATTATTTGTGACACTTGAGTGAATTGCTGCAGGTGAGGGTGGTTGGGGTTGCTAAATGTAAGGCTTGGAAGTTTTCTGAAACTATTCAGTTGACAGCAGTATGAGTGGTACAGATTGTGTCTGTCATCACAATGATGAGGCAAACTTACAGAGGCAAAACAAACAGATGCACTGAAGCTGAAACAATAATGTAGTGACTTTTGGGCTTTGGGAGCTTGGAATTGATATGACCTTAATTACTTTTAGGAGAGAGAAATATGGAGGAAAGGATAAAATAATCTGTATTGGTGTTGGATGTAGACTGTGGAAGATTTAGTATATAGAAGGTCAGTAAACTTTAAAGAGCTTCTTAGGGTGAAGTTACAGAGATTTTGAAAGTACTGCAGCCTGAAGTTGTCATTTTAGCACCTCAGAAACAGACCTGTTCTAGGGAATAAGAAAAGCCTTGGAAAAAAGGCAAAGATGAAAAATTCAAGTACTTCCCAAAGTCAATGCAGAGATTATAGTAGTCCTCTCAGGCTGTATTAGATTGTCATCCTTTTATAAAACATTGCATTAAGGAAATGCAATAAGAAGAAAACATGCAGCAGAGAAAACTATCTCTGTTATTTAAAAACGGTAGAGAACTGAACTTAATTCTTGTTGTTGAAAAGTAATTGTCATGAAAAGTGAAATGAATACATGAACAATGTTTTAAATAAAAAAGTTGTTACTTTTTAAAGAGAATTTTTACTTAAGTTTAAAATGTTTTAAACCCCATCATGTTGTATTTGTTGCTGTGTTTTCAGTCTTCATTGAAAAATGAAAGACATTTTTCTCAATAAGAAATGTGGCTGAAAGTATGCAAAATATCCAGGAATTTTTTTGTAGTATTTTGGATAACAGGACTTCTGGCCAAATCTAGTAACCAGATGAGATCAGAGCAGTTAGAAAGGTCAAGTCAATTATTAGAGCTGCTTGTTTGTTAAGTCTGTGTTGCAGTTACAGTGTCCTCTGATCAAATTCCAGCAGTATTTTCCCATCTGTAGTTGAACTTTTCCTGAACACAGGGTAATTTGGATAAAACTAAGTATATCTCTCCTGCTTTCAGAATTCAGGCTAGGTCCCCATGACATATCACACTCTGTAGATCTAGCATTATGCTCAGTTCTAGCACCCATGTTTCTACAGAAGGCCTTTGAAGAAATGCCTTTGCTCTCTGAACTCCCAAATCACTTTGGAAACTGGGACTGATAAATCTAAAATCCCCAAACTGAGCAAAGCAAAACTGAGTACCTTTAATGGTGTTTCCTTACCTACTGGTGAGTGTGTCTTGTTAGGGCAGGCTTGCACAGCTTCTGTGTTTGATCTCAATGGAAGCAAAGGAGTTTCACCTCTGCATAACTAGGTAGTTTCATAGTAGTTTCACTTGCAAACTCATGTAGGAGAGCAATAAAACCCTCTTTTTAACTTTCCACATTTTAAATCATGCAAAATATCCCTGAATTTTGGGGCAATGATGCTGAAGCAAGAACTGGCAAAAATTGATGCACAGGACATTCCACCTGAATATGAAGAAGAACTTTTTTACTGTGTGGGTAACCTTGCACTGGAACAGATTGTCCAGAGAGATTGTGGTGTCTCCCTCACAGAAGATATTCAATAACCATCTGGTTATGACCCTGTGCAATATGCTTTAGGATAATCCCACTTGAGCAAGGAGGCTGGAACAAATGACCCGTTGTGGTCCGTTCCAGCCCCACCCATCCTGTGATTCTGTGTCACAGGACCAGTCTTATGAAGGACTACTTCAGAATCACACAAACCCTTCACAGGACTTCCAAGGAAAACTCTGTGTATGGACTTTAAATGCTTCACATTTCTTTGAGCTCACTTTGAAAACTGATCGCCAAACCATAAAGCTGTATCTGATGCTCTTTGCAATTATTGTTACTGCTACCAATACTATTGATATAAATTATAGCAGAGACTTGTGGCATAGATTGTGTCAAAGTCACTCTAATTTCATCCTATGAGAAGCTTATACAGCATCTTTTTAAATGAATGATATTTTGGTCAGTCACTCAAGTGAGCGTGCATAAAGGCTACCTTTAAAAGCAGAATGTTTTTAGCATATGGCAGAGAGAGTTTGTTTACTCTGCTTGGGGAAAGCAGGCTACCTGTGTAATTATTTCCTTAGTGAGTCTGCATAAAACTTCTATTGCATTTAATTCAACACAAAACATTTTCTATATTTCATGTCATGGGTAGGAATGAAAATGGAGATAGTTCATCAATGCTGATATGTGATATAAAAAGAGCTGAGAAGCCAAGGGTATGAGAGTGCATAAAAATGTTTTGTGTCCTGACCAGTACATTGCTTAAAAAAAAATTTTACAATCAGCCCCAATTGTTCATTCCTCCCATGCAGAAGATACTCACATATTCATTTTTAAAAGGGCAAATCAACCATAATTCAGTTTATAAACTGTGAAGCTGGTTGTGAATGTCTGGATGAATATTCATTAGAATCTCTTAATCTGCCATCGACTGTGATTCATTAGGCATATGTAAATATCACTCACTTTAATTGCCCCTAAACTGACTTAACATAATATTGTCATTAGCAAATTATTAGTTATTTGTGTAACTAATGGTACATTATGGTGTACACGTTAAATCGCCAAATATATGATTACAATTATGATGATGTTTTATGCGGGGTGCTTTGTAAACTATTTGATGAAATATAATGGAGCCAAATCAAATCTGGTATGTTAATAGGACAGTTGTGGAACTTTATTATTATATTTCTGCACCTTGGTGACTGGTCTAATGAGGTGAGCCTTTACCTCACCTCATCCTTCAATGGGTTATGGATTGGCTTCACTTTCCGTATGCAAGGCTGGAGTGATGTTCCAGTGCCTGCTTACCCTTTGTTTTACCTGATGAACTCAGTTCCAGTTAATCATTGGTAAAAGCGCTCTAGGTTGCTGGGGCAAAATCTTTTAATTGAAAGGCCAGGGCGAGGGAGCAGAAAATATCACCTTTGCAGCCTGAAGTGTTAACAGGCCTTTCTGGGCAGTGCTGCTGTTGAGGTAGCGGTGGCTGTAACCTGCTGGTTTTTCTGTAATCTCTTAGTGTGTCCTAGGATTTTGTATTTTCCTGGCCTCTTAACTCTTGACTCCCATTCATTTATGTGATGAGAAGCCTTACTTGCAACGTTTGACCCACCCACTTTCCAGCACTTCCAATAGTTATGCATTAAACAAGCAGCTTTTAAGATGACAAAGTTATGGTGGTGAAACCTTCAATTACTGCTTTAAAAGGATTTTAATTACAAGGCTAATGATAACTGGAATATGTTCGTGCAAAAGGGATGAATGGTATGCTCAAAGGCTTTTATTAAGTCCTGTGTCTACATGCAAATATATTTATGAGTGTGTTAATGTTTATAGACCCAGGAAGTTAAGAAAGGGCTGTTTCCCATTGCCACATATTTATTCAAGATGCATTTAATATGGCAGTTACTTTATTTCTTTAAAAAGAGCTTATTAAGGCACATTTACTGGGAACTAATTAAAATGTAATGAACACAGATCTGTTCGCAAATTAATAGAAGCCTCTGAAAGAATGTCCCCTATCATGGAGTGGTTCTCCAGCCATTCCTGTTAGCCATGTGGCTCCACCTGGGACCTCGCCCCTCAGGTGCTGCAAACCAGACTGTACCTGCAGTCTGTAATGTGGAGGCAACTTCCATCAGCTGTACTTCTGCTCTTCCAATCAAACAAGATGCTTCACTGTCAGTTAAATACATGCAGCTGTCATGAATGTCATGGAAACTTTTTCACTGGCTTCAAAAGACTTTGGCATGGATGCAAAATATGAAATGATTGTTAAAGTAAATTAACAAAAGGCATTGGAAACAGATGCTGAGGATGCAAAATGGAACTACCACATTGGAAACCTGGTTCAAAAGGCTTATTTATTTACAGTGCTGGCTAAAGCTGTGGCTTTCACTGATCTAGCTGGAACTGGACAAAAAGCACAGGGATGTGACCTTTTGATGTGACCTTAATTGTAATGATTTACCTTAATTCAGTTAGAAATAGAGTTATGCTAGAACCCAGAAAACACCTCCAACATTTGGAAAACAAAGTAAAAATACTCAAATGGGATTGTATACTAATTTAATGGAAATAGCCCCTATTCTTATGCAGAGATTCCCTAAAATTTGCAGGTATCATGTCTGGCCTCACTCCCAGGTGAAAAACAGACCTTTGGAACCAATCAAGGGAGCTCAGATGCTGTTCAGAGGGTATTTGCAAGAAACTCATGGCAAATTAATTGCAGAATAATTCATATGAATTATTGTCTGGGTAATTTTAAATAATGAGTTAAGCAGGAGAAAAGGACACATTATTGCATAATTTGTTCCATCCTAACAGAAACATTAATAATGCTCAATAAGAGTAAAATAAATTGCACTTAGAGACTATTTAGTCCCATCTCAAACCTCACTGAAGGAAGCAGGAATGCTCCTCTGGGTCTGGTATGGACAGAATATGTAAGAGAGGGAGAAGCAGAAGATGGCTGGGAGATGGGCTGTGCAACAAATCTATTTCCTAGGCAGATATAAGTGTCAGTGGGTGATGAGCTCTGCAGGGAGGGCAGCTGGCAAGCCAACATGCAGTTCCACCCTTTAGAGACCCCATTCTGGTGTCCACTGAGCTCTGCAGACTGTTCCTATGACCTTGGAAGGGAGGAAATGGATCTTGGGATCATGTGTGATGCTGTGATGCTGGACTCCAGACCTGTTTCCAGCTCTGTCACTGCAATGCTGGAAAACCTTGGATGGATCAGATTTTGCTTCTCCTTCTGTAAAGCAGAGTTAGTGGTAAGAAAGAGGGACAGGCTTGTGGATGCAAAATAAGCTGGTTTGAGAGATTTCAGGCAACCGCTGTAAATTGTCCATCTGAAATAATCCGTTTAAACATTTTTTCTTCTTGCATTGATGATTTTATAGACCTGCAGCCATACCAGCAGTTGCATTGATGCCACAGTGGGGAGAGGGTTTTATCAGTATGAGGGCATGGGCTGAAATCTTTTTTAGGAAAAGGTACTTGGGGCTATTTTGTAGAAGACCTACTTAATCAAGAACTCAGATAAAAGCGGCTGAGTTCACATGTAGGACAAGAAGTTTGCATTGATGTTAGTTGTTAATTAAAAAGGAAAACAAAGAGAAGGTGGTTTTGTTATGTTAAAATGTTTGGGCTGCTTTTTAGAATTCTTCCTGGTTAGTAAACCACCTGCCAGACTAAAATATAATAATAATAATAAAACTACCATAATGTGATGATTAAATACAATGCAAGTTTGATTTTAAATTGTGTGCTTGCAACATGAGTAAGAGGTACACACCTGAAAAATGTACTTATTGGTAGGAAGAAAAATGTTTGGGTAAAGAACATGTAAAATAGATAATCATGAAACATAAATTACTGAAGCAGGACTATTAGAAGAAATCTTCTTGGGGTGATGAAATATGTAGCCCAATTCCTGGAGTTGTGGGGCTGGGTTACAAAGGTAAGCAAGATATCTTGAAGGAAAGCAATTACTTTGATCCTGTACCTACAGTACTTTAGCTCTGCCTCTTGCTTTCTGCTGAGGGAAGCACGTGAGCTTCTGAGGTAGGTTCAGGTTTTGTGGCACACATAATCTTACTCATTCACTTGCTCCTGGGGGAATAATATTCATAAGACAATAATTATGTCCAGGGAACAGGGCTGCACACACTGAAGGAGGTTCAAAAGGCTGGTATGGCATAAGGAGATTCTTACATTGACCTCCTGCACACAGGCAGGAGGTGGAAGTTCTTGTTGGCCAACTTCTTCCCTCTCACCTATCTCTGCTTCACTTGGAGAAAGAGACCAGGCTTGAACTCTTACTGATACTGGCAAGCCTTCAAAAGCATGAAAGTGTCTTCTACCTTACCACTATGTTTGAGGCACACCTGCAGAAGCCCACTTGCCATTGTCCCTCTCAGGTGTAAGACACATCAGTGCTAACACCTGGTGCTTCTTCAAGGTGGTTCCTTCCTTCTTGGAAGAAATTTTCAGTGACTATGGAAAGTGAGCATGGCAGTCCACTGGATGAGGATGTATCTCACCCACATCCAAAAGCCTATTCATAGGCTGCATCTGACCACATGGGGAGGATGAGCAATGACAATGCCTCAGACATGTAGAGACAGATAAGTTTGTGTCCCATATTGAGATATGGATGACTGTTGATAGGCAGAGAGTTGGGGGAAAGAGGAACAGAGTGGATAACTAAAGAAGACTCAGTTTGCTTTGGATCCTGACTATGATGGGCACCTCTTGTACCTTGAACAATTTTCAAAGCTAACTTACACTGTTTCAGCACAGGCCAACTCAAGCCAGGGTGCCAGGTACACACAGCCCAAAATTTCTCCAGTTCTCTCCTAGTTTTTATATCAGAGCTTGCAAAGGGCTCTCCTATATACCAGAATCTGAAACACAGACTTTGACCTCTAAATCTCTGTGGGACTTTTAAAATTCCTTTAGACTGCTCCATTCAACTCCTTTTTTACATATTCCTGGCAAGGTTAGAAACCATGCTTCCTACTATTACACAGAAAAGACACACAGCTTCCAGACTCTGTTTTGTGAGAAAAGTATCTGACCTGCCCTTCTCCCATTGTGTAACATTTTGTAATATTGTGCTAGATGGAGGTCTAATGGTCTGGATTAAGCATATTCCTAAAATATTGAAAAAAATTGAGAAATTGCTACGTGGATTGAAAGCACATCTGGGGAACCTCTGCAGCAGTTAATGGAGAAGACATGGAGTGAAGACCTGATCACATGTTAAAGTACTGGTACTTTCAGTCCTTGGCAAGCAGATGGGAGGAACAGAGGAGAGCTGCTAGGGCTGCTGAGAGCAGTGCTCAATGTTGGGGTCTGCCAGGGTGCCCCTGGCTTCAAACCAGCTCTTCAAAGACAATTTTTGAAGGTGCAAATTCAGGACACTGGTATGTTCTTGCTTTTGTAAATAATCTCTCAGATCTGTGGGTTAAAACTGCTCATTGCTATAATTATCCTTTTTGTTAGTACACATACACAAACATCTAACTTCAGGTTGTTTTCGATGATGAATACTTGAAGAGGCAATACAATGGCTGTAGTACTCTCTACTTGCTGTTAGTCTACAAAACCCAGACATATGCCCATCATGGAAAGTTTGCACCAAGGTTCACCGTTTGGATTAGGAAGATATCTTTTAGGAGTCAAGATTTCAGGCCTTACAGAAACAGAGACCATGCCATCACCATCACATTGCTTACCTTGTCTGATCAGATGAAAAAAGGGCTCTCTGAGCCCAGGGAGTTTGAATCACAGAAAATCAAAATCCATTAAGCTGCAATAGATTCAAACCGTAATTGCTGCAGATTAGAATTCAGCGGAGAACTTTGCATAATGCCAAGAGGTGACCTTTTTCTGGGGTGCTCTCCTGTGATTGTTGGGACCTTGTAACAAATGTCTAGTGCCATTTAACGAAGGAATGACATATCTCTGATATGCAAATTTTTACAGCACAGCAATTAAGCGGTTTAGAATTTTACGACAGTGTTTGGGCTTTATACAACAAAAAAAGGGCCAATAAAGGGCTGTGATGGATGGGCTAATCCCCACTGGAAATATACCATGTAATCTCATGGAGACAATGCATTATGGATAGCATTGTGATTATTGGTGGTTAATATCTCCCCCTTCTCCTCCCACCCTCCCCTGCCCACAGCCTCCCCCTCCCCTGCTCACCGCCTGATGAAAACTGCATGGCTGCCACATTGTTGGGGGCACAGGCCTGGGATACAGATGGGAAAGTTGGGCCATTGCAATCTGCTGCACGCACGGACGACAGTGAAAAGGGGGCTTGCAGCGAGGCAGCTTGTCAGCAGGGGACAGGGCTGGGGTCCATATGCCTCTCTTCTTCTCCCTTCTGTCGCTGAGTCTGCTGCCACATCCTGCTGTCGGGGGACACTTTAATGATGAACATGTTTTAAACAGTTTTGCTTACCTAGCGACAGCTTTTCAGGGAAGGGGAGCTTAATTAGACACCTTCCGCAGTTTTGGTGGGTTGTATTTTTCTGCAGGTGTCTGTCTGTCTGTGGGTCCATCCACTGCCCTCCCCCCTGCAGCCGGGCACTGGGTGCAGCTGCAATCCTCGCGTCTCGCCATCCTCCACCTGCCACAAAGGGCACATCACTTTTACTCCACGTGCCTCTGGCTGGCCATCCCCCTCCTTGCTGCTTGCAGATTTTATTTGAGGTCTGCTGTGGAGCTGGCAGAGGTGTTTGTATCAAGTCTGTACTTCACATGCAGAGTATGCACAGTTTCAAGCAGGGTGAGAGAGCTGTGATAGGGGCTGATCCTGAAGTGTGAGGACATGATAGCTAGATAAGCACTGGGAATTTAAACTATGTTTATGAAAGCAGCTTCTAAAATTAGAAGGAAAAAATACCTCTGACTGCTGTTTGGATTGCCGAAGTAAAGTAATTTAAAGCCTGAAGTCACCATCTTGCTATTTGTTCACTATCTTAAAGAGTCAAATAAAACTTGTTATTTGTCTTTTTTTTTTCTTGGTCTTTTATACCCTTGGTTAGAGCTGCTACTGAAGTATTTTTTTTATTTTTAGGGCAGAATAAGGGACTGGGAAAAAACAATCCAGTTGTTTCTTTGAAGTGTTTCTTAGGTGACAAGAAATTCCATCAGTATATGTTGTGGCTAAAGTTAATTAAAGATTGATTTTACAAAAATAAAACTTCTGACCTGCTTGCCCTTCCTGTGGAAAACCCCTTGGCAGTGGGCTTCTGAGAAGCAAAAGCAGCATGGGGATTCCCAAGCAGGGATCCTTAAACTGGGAAGCATGTGGGACAGGGGGAATGAGATGAGAAGTAGATTTGCTGGGGCAAATACATCTCTCCTACAACACAGGGGCCTTCCACCACCTGATTGACTCCTAGGAACCACAGAAAGCAAAGAGTTTGTGTGGAAGAAATTGTTTCAGCACTAGTTCTGATTGCCCACATCACCTCTTTGTGGTCCTTCTCCAAACAGTATCCAGCCCTCACAGAGGGAAGTTTACGCTCACCCCTGCCATTAGGCTAAGAGGGGCCCCTAGCAAACATGGTGTGCCCCCCTCCAATAGACTCTCAGAGGTACCTCTTGTTACTTAATCACTAAGCTGGTCTCTCCCTGACTATTTCAATGAAGAAAGAATTGAGGGCAGCAGCTGAAATAAACAGCTGGATAGACAGATGGATTGATGGGTAGATAGCTGGATATACAGATAGACAGACAGACATTGGGAAGTAGGTAGGACAAGGATTTTAAACATCAAACGAGTCCTTTGCTAAGCTGGGAAGAGTCAGCAAGAACTGTCCTGCTTCAAACGTCAGAGCTCAAGTAACCTAAAACACTTCTGAACCCAGAAGCAGGGTGGGCTAACCCTATTCTTGAGATACAAAGTATTATGTGTGCTGGTTTTGCCAGGACACGGTTAATTTTTTCAGTAGCCAGGAGGGGGCATGACTAAGGCCCAGATATTATTCTATACCTCCTCATGTCAATCCTATGGGCCAAAGGAAGAGACTCTCTCACTTCTGAAGAGAAGAGGTTCCTTCTGGTCAGGAGAAAATGTGCAGAGGAGGAAGATCTAGTGGTCTTGGAAGATCTAGTGGGGTTTCCATGTAAATTTTTTCTTTGTGTTATACCTTTGTTATTAATATTGTTGCTATTAATGTTGCTTTTCTCATTGCTGTTTCTAGCAAATTGTTCTTATCTCAACCCACGATCTTTGCCTTTAGGGCATCCGGTTGGACAAGGAGTGAGTAGCGATTCAATGCTTTCTAAACCACAACATTGTGTCATGCAGCAATTCCATTACAGTTTCCTGTGCAGGATGGGCCAAAATAAAAAACCTGAATAGCTGGTGGTTTGGGAGTAACATCTTTGCAGTTGTAAGTGGGAAGCCCTTGAAATGTTTGGTTTCTGTGGTATTTTTAATATTGTCTTTTTCTGCCAGCTGACAAATATATTTCCTGAAAGGGTCAATTTCTCTCTACCACACAAATGAGATAATCAAAGGAAAGAAGCACTTCTAGCAGTAAGTCTGTCTGTCTGTCTGTCTTTGGAGTGACATAAAAGAAATGAGAAGGTTATTGCAATTTTCATGTTTTAAAATATATACCCCTTGTATGACAGATGAGAGACTGTGCCAGGAGAAGGATGAGTAAGCCATCTCAGTAGCAATTTCCACTTTGTCCCTTTCACTCCTGTGAGGAAGAGTCCCTTCACAAGGCATTGCACTTCCTATGGATGGGGAAAAGGGCCCTTGGCAGGTTAGTTGCTTTGTCTCTGGGAGACCTTGGCCATGCAGTTTCCTTCAATCTGCTCATCCAGACAACTTACTTGGCAAATGCCTAACCTAGTTTTCACCTGATTCAAGATAGTCCTCTGCATCCTTCTCACTTGCTACAACCCAATGTCCAGTTCCTCATAAGAAGGACAACTGACTACCTGGCATGGATCACCACTCACTGCTAGTTGTCACAGTGGTGAGTGTAAGGTAGTGAAGCCTGGAAACTATTACACATCTCTAATTTCTGATCCTGAATGGAAGTGGAAGAACTTGGCAATATTTGGTGTTCAATAAAAATACTTAATGGCACCTGGGTAATGCCACTGTGGGGAAGCCTTCCCCTTGCTGCCACCTATGTGTGGGTACAGGCGAATGCTTGTGTTGGCAATGGGGTGCAGTTTTATAGATTACAGCAGTAAGGGATGTGAGAGGATGGTTGGCACTTGTTTACAGTAATGGAAGTACCTAACAGCACTAACCAGGGAATCCCAGTCAGCACTAACTTGGTGATATCTTTAAGGATGACAAAATTAAGCTGTGACGTTAATATCACCTGTTGCAAAGTGTCAACAGAACCACTGAACCCCATAAGAAGACAAGAGTCCTCTCCAGCTCCTGGGCTCTCTCCTCTGCTTGGTAACTTCTGTGAAACTTTTGTGTTAGAATTTGTGTATATAGAACAGAGATGGTGAGGTACCATGTGTGAATCTTCAAGGAAAAGTCATCTTTTACCTGAATCTAAACAGAAGTGGAGTGACCCAGCTTATGGAACATTTGGAACCAGACAGATACCTTAATGAATTAGACTGAAAGGTTTCCCCGAAGTGTCAAGACTGTTCATGGAGTGAAAAAATGTCACCTACAAGGTGCAACAGCTCTCAGCATTCAGACTCCAAACCCAAGGTCACAACTGATCAGATTTCTTGAAGATTTTGTGAAGGTTAGGAGCTCTCAAAGTAGCTTTTGTTTGCAAAGTTACAATGATTCAGTCATGGAAATTATCTGAAGTCACCACATGAGATAGTCTTTTTTCTTTGCTTTAAACTCTCTTAAAACACAACCATAAATTAAATTAAATAATTTCCAAGCATTAAAGGATTTCCAAATAATTTCCAAAGAGTACTTTGAAATCACTGCCCCAGCAACTGCGAGTCACAGGTCAGAAGATGGAGGTGCAGCATTCAGAAAAGGGGATACTGTTCGTTTTGGTAATCTCCATGTAATAAACCTTAATATACATACAAATTTCATTTCTACCAAGATATTGTACACTTGAATCTTCAGTTAGTGTTGCTTTGTATTTTTCATTCTTACATTTTGAGTAACTGGTAGATGTCATAACATCACAGTTCTACTTGCTTTTCTCAAGTGTGCAAAAGGTCACTCTTTCTGCTCAGCAAAACTTGTGACATCAGGAAAGTTAGCTTCCATGGTGGTGCTGGCAGAGAGACTGTTTTCACCATCTTGAATAACAGAAAGGTGTATAGGTGAGACAGGTTAGACAGATCAGACCTGAGACCATTTCAGTGCTCCAAGCCAAATGAAGTATTTCTTATTTGAATTATGAGCAATATAGTTTTAATTTTAAGTTTTTTCACCAAACACTATCATTCTGTCATTCAAATCTCTGAAACACTGAAACACTGCTGGCACATGTTCATGCCACAAATGTGTTGTGCTTTTTTGAGGACAACCAGTTCCTTCTATTTCTATGGCAGGAAGGAAGGCAGCTATTGCAAAAAGTGATTGAATATAAATCAGAAGGTTTTCTCAGAGTAGTTTATTTTTATTAAGGACTACTACTGTGTTACACTGTTACCCATGCTGCCACTCTGAGAATAACTAAAGTAAAAGTAAAAGAAAAGCTAGAACGGAGGTTCCAAAAGTCTGGGAATTTCCAGATCCCAGAGATGATAAATAGTATGTCTTGGTTTAAGAATAAGCAAATAATAAGTGTGAAGAAAGCATAAATGAGGTTGGGTTGATAACACACATCTCTTTATGGAAAGAAAGAGGCCAAATTTAGAACTAACCAAATAGTTCATTCTCCCCGAGCGAGGAAGATGCATGACCTCACATGGATCTCGTTATCTTGGAATCTACCTAAAAACTAGCCAAAATAATGATACAAATAAGAACAATATCTCTGGTTACAATGAAAAGAAAATGACATAATCATGAGTTTCTAATTCAAAATATAAGCTAACCTACAATTCACTGCAACTGCAAAATACTGAGTAGGTTATTCCTGTGTGCAGTCTTTTTTTCTGCCATTGTTTTATTAGACATGATAGTGGATCATAGTATTCATCAATTTTACCCAGTTTGATACTGTATGTGGACATCTAGATCAAATTTGGATGTGTTTGTCGTTCATATCTGTATGTTGTTCTGAAAAACAAATCAGCAACTGTAACATCACAGTGATTTAGGGCAGACTATTACAAGTAGCTGATTTTGGTGATTTCACTAAAAGACTCAAGTGCTACCTAATTTGTATGTATTGGGGGAAGAGGAAATAGGTTGGTGGTCAATTTTATTCATGCAAAAATGGAGCTTTCAGCTACAGCATTTCACCAGAAATGCAATTTGCTTGTTTCGTCTTACCTGCATCAGGTTTTCTTTGGTGTTATATTTGGGGTATAACGTAATTATGTTCACAGAGTTACTGTAGGATTTTGATTACAGAAAATAAAAAAAAAAAACCAAAAAAACCCCACCTCATGGCAAGCCAACAAACTTCATTGTATTTTTAATTCATCTTTTGATTTCTCTGGATCACTTCATGTTTCTGGAGTCAGTACTGCTGACTTCCGTCCTCTGCCGTGGAGAGAAATCAACTTATAGTAAGGATTATGGATGAGACAACCCAGGAGAAGAGGGACAAAAATCACATGAAGACAGAGTTTTAGCTCAGATAATTTCCCACTTTTTCCACTAGCATCATATGTAAGTTGGGCTGAAATGGATAAAGTATATTTTTTCTGAAAGAAAACACTAAGGCACAGTGAGGTGAGTTGACCACCAGATGCAATGAAGATATGGAGTCTGAATTGGATGTCAGCATCCCCTAGGAAAGCAGGCCCGGGTCAGACAGGCTTGACTATGGCACTCAGATTTCTTTACTTCTAAGTATGAGCAGCCCCACGATGATTTACAGCCCTTAGATTTATGCACTCTAATTTCTCGCACTTCGTTAATTTGTCTCGTGCTCCTGAACGTCCCGGGCTCTGCCGCGCTTAAACGGCTCATTTTTCTCTACCTTAGTCACAGCCGGGTGACAGCCGCGGTGGCGAAGTGACAGCGGCAGGCGGTGATGGATGGCAGGAGAGAGATGTGCGGGGAGAAGGACAGGGGAGGGCTCCCCGGCCGGGAAGGCGGGAGAGCGCTGCTCCCGCAGCCCCCGCTCCCTCCCGGGGGGACGCTGCGCGGGGCGGTGGCACCCGGGGGTGCTGCGTTTGTGGCGAGGCCATGAGCCACTGCAGTCAATAGATGGCACTGCCTGGTTTGGTGTTACAGTTTTGCGGCTTTGGGAAGACGGGCGGGAAGCTGCTGGAGTTGGCAGCTTAGCCAGGCTCAGCTCTGCCTGCTCGGACTTTATTGAAGGAGCTCTTGCTGAAACAAACAAACCAAGCTCCCCCGTCCCCGACGCACCCCCAAAGGGGCTGGTTTCCTCCCCACAGCAGCGGGAGTGGGGCAGCCTGGGGCAGCCTCTGGCGGGTGACAGCCTCCCTTCCTCCTCTCCCCGCTGCCTCGGTAAAACCACAGATCCCGGTTCGCCAACGTCTCCTGTCCTCTTGCGAGCTGATCCGCTGGGAAGGGGGGAGCATCAGGGGGTTCCAAGGGCTGGTCCAGGCTTTTTGGCTGCCGTCGGGCATCTGGGCACAGGAGCAGGGCACCTGGGGTGATGCCTTAGGTTTTAACTTTTGTATTATGCGTCAGGGGGAGTGCTGGGACTTGTGAGCTGTTAACAGCCCGTCTGATTCCATGTGACATCCTTAGGCCATCCGAGAATGCTTCCCCCTGGCCCGAATTGACTCCGGATACCAAAAATTGGTAGAGTATTTGGGAAGTGCCCTCACTTGTTTTGAGAGAGCTTTGAAAAATACCCAGTCAAAAGAGTGGAACAGATACTTGGCATTGCCAAAGAAATGACAAAGGTTACAAAATAATCAAGGATTTTTAACCTTCATTAGCACAGCCCAGTGTACTACACTCAGTTCAGACAGCTGAGGACCTTTTCCCCACCTCGCTACAGCTGCACCGACCATTGCAAATATTTGTTTCGCCATGTTGCCCATAGCAAAAATTGTCCTCTTTTTTAATGGATGCATTCCCTAAACCTCACTTCTCCCATCATTAATATGGGCAGGCACAGCATGATGAGGTAATTTTTATGGAATACAATTCAGACAAATTGAATTTGGAAAAAGCATCCTGCTAAGATGGTGACTGATTGATAAAGCTGTATTCATAAGTGATACAGTGTGGACTTGATTCCAGTCTGTATACACTCATTCATAGATGTTATTAATTGACAAGTATATTAATGCAGTTCAGCAAATCATTTGTGCCAAGGATTAAATACATCCAATACTATTAATATTGCTTACTTTGCAGCAGAACCTTGGAGACCTTGTGAGAGATGGTACTCATTTAGCTAGGTGCTGTATGAATACAAAAAAAAAGGTGTCAGTGCTCTACAGGAATGTAAGAAAAGTTGCGGATTGGAAATTGCTTGAACGCAGACTCAGAGAAACCCAAATGTGCTTGAAATCCCAAATGCACAGTTGGCAACTAGGTTTGGCTTCTCCTTCATTAGAAAATGCTGTAGCAGCCCCAGCCCCGCTCCAAATCACAGCAGTAGGCAGGGGGGAGTTAGGAGGGGGTCCCAGCCCAGGCTGGGTAAAGCCACCTTTGCAGGAGGATTGTTAGCGAGTTGAGTGGGAACAGATTGCATTTGTCATGTGCTGGGATTTAGTTTCCACATGCAGTCTGGTGGGGGTTTTCAGCATTGCTCTACAATGTAATTTGTGGTTTATTCCATGGTTTATTCCAGCAGCAGTGCTGAAATCAGGTTAGGCTTGCTTCTTGACACTGCAAAATCTAAAGGTGGTTTTTCTAGACGAAAGGGTGTACTTCCTGACAACTTATACAATCCTTACCAGGACTAGCCAGCAAGGTCGTGAGGCTTTGAATGGGGATTTTCTTATGATAGTTCTTCATTGCAGATCTTTTGAAATCAGCAATGAGAGATATTAAGAGGGAGTGAGGATTTTTTTGCAAAGTTTTACCATGTTGTACTCTAACAAACCCCCCTAGATGATGGTAATAGGAAGCGCTTCTTATACAGCAATCATCCCAGTGTACAGCTGGCATGAGTGTGCTGTGGTGACAGCTTTGGCAAGGAATTCACTGCAGTTCATTGCAGATTAGAGCAACAGGAAAATTAGTGAAGTTGCAGCACAACAGAAAGACAGATGAAGCTGAACACAAAGGCAGAGATTTTAGTAACAATATTTGAGAACATGTTAGTACAAGAACAACTGAAAGGTGTTAATGCTGTGTGGTTGAAGTCATCTTAAAGCTAGCAATACCGAGCAGAGTGAGAACAACTGTTATATCAGGGCCTTCCTTACAATCTGGACTCCAATTTCGCTGCTGCTGGCATGCAGAGTTAGTTAGCAGTCAGGAGAAAGGATGTCTGTATAAAATACAGCTTTAGCATTGGTGACAGCTTACAATGTAAGCAAATACAAGACACAATAAAAAAAGAAGGAAAAATTGTTAATGACAAAAGGTGAGAAAACCACCTTAACCCCCAAATGTGTAACTGCCCTCAAGCTGTCTCACAGATTTGAACTCAGTAGGAGCCATGCAATGAGGCAGTAGTGTGCAGTTCATTGCTCCTAACTGAGTGCTGAAATAATACACTTGACATTAGGTTTGTATATGATGATTTGTATACTATCAGCAGAGCATATGTGAATATGCCCAGAATGGCAGGAGAAATTAAGTACTTCAGTCAGGTATAAACCAATGCTTCTGCAAACTGGCTGAGTTTTGCTGAAGCTGCCGAAGCTCCAGCAGTCCATACCGTAGGAAAGTCTGATCCAAACCTGTTATGTACCTGTATAACTGTTGCTCTGTATACAGCATGCTTCTTTGTGCCACTGTGTACTGAGCAGCTTGTTCAATTGCCAGCATAAGGAAGTAAAAAATGCTGATTCGCATTCCAGTCACCGCTGTTAAACTTGCTAGGAAAAACTTCACAGGTGCAGGAATTTTCAATTTGATTTCAAATACTATATTAGACATTAGTTGTGTTTATTTCCAGGAAATGGCAAAGCCAGAGTGCATGCATTAAGAAAAAAACCCCTAAACCTTGCTGAGAGTAGTGAAAGTTCAGGGGAGCTCAACTGCTGAAGAATTACATGATAATCTGCCACAGGTATCTAAAAGAATAATGAAACATTTCAATGAGAAATAAGTTAAATTAGAGACTATTGCCTATATCTTTGATTTCCACAATCTGCTGGATCTTTAACTTAAAACTTTACATCTTTTAGCAGAGAAATTAATTTCTCTTTCACAAGTTCCACTTAGATTTTGTTGCTAATAAACCCAAGGATGTAAATACTATTAAGTACAAAACAGCCTGCTGCATAATTGTTTCAAAGCAATTACAGATTATATCGAGCCATTCATTGAGCAGAAACAGTTTTTTCCAAGGCACCAGATCCCTGTACCTTGAAATTTTATTAGTCTAAGAATTTCATGCACCATATGTTGTAATACGAGACTAGCTGCAATTGAACAAACAACTTTCTGATATATAAGTGAATGATAACCTGATTTTAAATGTGTTTATCTAATGAGATAGTAACTGTAATTTACAGCACATATAAAAACTCCCACTGTTACTCCTGGTGCACCTTTTGGCTAAAAAGGGTGATGTGCTGAGATATGCTAATGAATATCATCTTGGTTTTTACCAAGTCAGTAATAAAATTTGCATTTGATATTGTGCACAGTAAACTGGGTTATTAGCCTTGAAAATGAGTCTCATAAAATTTAAATATAGGCTTAAATCATATTAACTGTCCTGTAGGTTTTCTGAGAGGCTTTAAAGCATTGTGCTCTCATTCTATAGCGTCAAGCATGCAGATGTCATTTTGCCTTCAGGGGTGCCCCAAAATACTCACTTATTGGAGCCTGCAGGATGAACCACAGATCGATCCCTTCTTTCATGCCTGGGGAAGCAGAGGTAGTTCTGGGGCTGGGAAAACTGCAGTGGGAAGTAGAGGCAGGAAAGGGGAGAAAGATGTTGCTTGTGGGCTTGGGCAAGACAAAGCAGAGGATTCAGTCCTGCATGTCCAGCCTCACTGGTGTGATCACCCATTACCACATGTGGGCTGAAATATTTGTGTGCTGGGGTCATGTCTGGTGCCAAAGTGGTTCTGTTGGTTCACAGGAATGCTGTTTCAGCTGCACAGTCACGGAAGAGACAAGAATTTGATCCCCGGTGTTTTGAGTGAGTAGAAGGTATTGGAAACACAGATAGATCTACACTGTGGACAGATGGATCTGATTCTCAGTACTTTCAGAGGGCACATTGTTGGAGAGGAAGATGAGCAAAGTTGAAGAATGATGGCCTGTCTCCAGTTGGAGGGAAGCCCTAGTCCCAGAAGTGTTCAGGGACGAACTGTGTTGAGATTGGTTCTGTCCAGCACTAGGTATCCTTGTGCACATCAAGGTTAGGTCTTAAACACTTTAGAACATGTCTTTAAACACTTCTGTCTGTTTTAAAAGGAAGGCTGCACACACAGAGATTGCTTACATGGTATGCCAGACCTTTTAATTCACGAAATCTTCTAGTAAAGGCTGATGTTTTCAGGGAAAGGAGGACATTTCTTGCAACTGTTGTCTATCACTAGTGCAGTGCTGTCTCTTCTTACTTAAGAGTTTATTTAACCATTATACTTCTCTTCTTTAACCCAACATAATGTTGTAATGTTTGCTAGAAATCAGATTTTTTTCCAGCTGGTGGCTGTGATTGCTGTAGGTCAGAGGGTAGGTTTAGTTTACTTATTAGGATGACTTTCACAGTGAATGTGGTGAGACACTGCCAGTGAAGTTGTGGATACTCCATCTGTGGAAGTGTTTGAGGCCAGATTGGATGGGGCTTTGAGCAACCTTGTCTAGTGGAAAGCTGCAGAGGAGTTGGAACTAGATGATCCATGGCAGAGGAGATGGAGCTAGATGAACTTTTAGGTCCCTTTCAGCCCAAACCATTCTATGGTTCTGTGACTGTCAGAAAAGCTTTGTCTCAGAAAGAAGCCTCCGTTTCAGTCAGCCAAGTAAAGATAGCATTGCATAACATTATTATGGTTGTACTACTGGCTATATGTCCATCTGGAAGATGTTGCCACTTTGAAGTGAGGCAGAGTCAACATGTATTCTGTGCCAAAAATGTAGTGAACCTGTTTGCTTATCTATGCAAGGTTGTCTACTCTTACTCTTGCTCTTACTCTTACTCTTACTCTTACTCTTACTCTTACTCTTACTCTCTCTATTCTTACGACACAAGCATAACAAGGATAAAATTACAGTCTTGTAACAAATTATGGAATCTCAACTCTTCTTATCAATGAAAGTTTCTGGACATGGTGCAGAGTATTAGACAAGCAGCTCCAAAGTGTGGTGCCTGCTGCCTTCAGAATAGGGCTCATGCTGACAAAACTGAGAAATCAGCCTTAAAGTCTGATGTATGAGGTTGAACATCCCAACCATGCTGCTGCTGGCATTTATTACTAATAACTCCAGGAATTCTTTATAGTATTATTATAAAGCAACTTTTAAAGTAAAATTATTTTAGCATAGCCAATGTTATAAACAGCAGTTACACAAACAGGAACATGGTTATCTTCTGCTACCCACTGAACAAAATCAGTATTGTAATGAGAGGACCCCTTGATGCTTCATCAGGCTAGGCTGAGTGCCAAGAGACCAGGCCTTGAAAAGTGGAGGGGAAAGGAAAAAACAAAACCAGAAAAGATAAGCAAAACATTTTTCTATCCTGGAAAATGATTTCCTGATAGCAAAGGAAAGTTTCTCATCTAGGTGCTGCACCCTTCGGCAGTTTGCACTGCCCTTCCCACAGTACTCTGTCTCCGTCTGTTCCAGTGTATTACAATTTGGCAGGCGCCCGAGCTGCATTATGTAGTGTTAAAAGAGACTGACACTTCCTTTGGCTGAGACATCTTTCCCGACTGAGCCTTCCCTGCTCCGCTTAAAGAAGAGGAAGTACCAGGCTGGTTCCTCTTGTTTGACTGCTAATGATACAGCTCCATGGACCACCTAGCAGGTCCTTCCTGGTATGGCTGGCAGAGGAATTAGAGGATTGCTTTATTACTAGGTTTATCTAAAGCAACTATAACATTTCTAGATAAGGATTCTCCAGGAGAAAAATGCATTTCTCAAATGTTAATCACCAAATTTGGTTTTGCTTGACTTCTGTGCCACAAGGAAATTTTTCTTTGGGAAAAGGTGATGACACGAAAGACATAACTAAAGGCTTGGATATTGGCTGAATAGTTTCGACTTTCTTTTGTTAGTAAAAGCAGCTGAAAGGAGCTCTTCATCATCGTTAAGGGTTCCATGGTATCATGACTATGAGCCCTGGCTGAGGGTTTGTGTCTGACTGGGACAAGCACAACAGTATCAGAATAAGGTGTAAACCCTGATTTCATCCCTGATCTTCCTGAAGGCCTGGACTCCTCCTTGCTCTTTCCTGGGAGAGATGGCTTCTCCTCCTATGCAAGTATCATTCAGGGGAGGGTGGATGGGAGGGAGATGGTTTGGTGGCAGGGGGCAGGTTTGAGGCTCCACTCACTTGCTGCCATGGTGCAGAGGGAAAACCACATCTTTAGACCACCTTCAATCTAATCTCTGTTGCAGGCATTTCATGCCAGAAAATACAGATTTTTAATTTACCTGTGCCAGGATGGTGCCTTCAAGTAATTTTTGACTAGCTACACTGACTTGTGAAAATAGCAATATAAAGGAGTGAACACCCAGAGAAAGGAAGACAGTTTCAAGATGGGTCACAAGTGGAGGTAGAGTACCTGTATAATAAGTAAATTATTCCCTTTAGCTTTCCTGGCTGGTCACTGGTAGCATTAAAGTGAAGCACCATTGCAAATCATGCATGTAGAAGTCATCATGTAGAGGTTTTTTCTTCTTTAGGTTACCCTCGTGTATCCTCAAAATATGGAGGATCCTGCTCATTGTAGCTCTCAGTGCTGGAATGCCTCTGTCTGTACCAGCATATTCTGTCCCCATTGTCACTATGAAGTGTAACAACACCGGTGCTTACAATGGTTTATTAGTTGATTTATAGGGGTAAATCAGGGGTAAATTGAGCCCTTCTTTAGCAAGCCTTGAGTTCACAATGCCAAGATATGCTGAGCATAAAAACTCATGCGGGGAAAAAAAAAGGGCCAGAACAATAGTGACACTGCGTGGAGCCAGGTTCTATATGCAATCACACAGTCTCAGGAGGTCCATGAAGAAAACACAGCATGCAGTGTGGCGGATGGGTGTGTAAGCACAGGATCACCTATTGTGTTGTCTCAGAACCAAGTAAGTATTTCTGGGAAAAAAAAAACAACACCAGAAGTAAACTGCTGTTGTTTGGTGGGAGGAAAGAGAATTTAGGGACAACTTTTACTAAGCCCAAACTCAGATTTTCAAATATGGCTTTACTACTTTTTGTAAAAATAACTATTTTGCCATTTCTAGAAATCTTATCTGTTTTCAGTATTTCTAAATATACTGCATATTTAGTAACTGTTTCTAAAGGCATGTAAAAATACTTTCATGTGTATGTGTATGTGTATGTATATGTACAGATTCATATGCACACATGTGTGTAAAATAAGACTATTTCTCAGGTTTATGTACACAGCTGGAAAGAGCCAGACTTCACTCTGGAAAGCTTTTGATGAAAAAGGCAGAAGAACTTGAATGGGAAACTCTATCCCCTTGTTTTGTCAAAGTGCTATCGCTGTGATACCAACAACCACAATGTTTAGGTGACAAATCAAAGTCCCAGTATCACAGAAAGCTGGGCAGTGTTCTCGGCCTAGTTAATCTGTAGTTAATCTGTAACTTCATGTCAGGAGCTGAAGACATCCAAGTCTTAGATTGTGCTATGTCAGAGGAAATTTCTACTATGCTAGCGATAGTAGAAAGCTGAAGTTTTATCCATGTTAAAGGATCCTTGTGTTTACAGAACAGCTTTACAGTTCTGATAACCTTCATGGCTATGTCCAGACTGTAGAACAACTAGGGTCTGAGATTGGAGACTTGTTGGAAATAACTGTGTGCCTCTTGCATTGAGCTACCCAGCTTTCATGCTCTGAAACTGGAACACAGGTGGTGCCATCACAGTGTGCATCAATTCTCCATCTACCTGTGTATCTGGAAGGTGGTAGATGCATGTGCCTGGATACAGGAGTTCAGAAACACTCTTTTGTCCTAAATAGTCCATACTGCCTTTTTGCAGATAATTTTATGCCCTTTCCATGGAGAAGAGAATAACAGTGATACAGGGAGAAGTTAGAAGACATAGAAGATAAATTCCTCAGACTTACTCAGGAGATAGAGTGGGTCTGCTCTGCTGGAGCAGGGGGAAAAGCGAGGTAGCCTCCTCAGCAGCATGGCTCCAAGTGTCCATGTACACACCAAAGCAAGCTGGACATACATGTTTCACAAGAAAAGTCTGTGTGGTACTGGCAATATCTATTTAATAGAATAAACATCCTGCTTCAGCCAAATGCAAACTAACAGTCTGTACACAGTCTGAAGAGGTGGTCTTTGTCCCCCAGATGAGCAGTTATAAAGTTTAGCAACTGAGAATGTTTGGCTGATGTTTTAACTCAGACAGTCCACATAAAACAAATAAACAAACCTCAACACCAAAATATTTTGAAGTACTGTTCTCCACAAAACCAGCCATAGTAATAACAGGATACAGCAGCCTGAAAGACTGCCCATTTTATGGCACAGTGCATCCTCTCTCAAACTACTCAGCACATCTTCTCTCAAAGGATACAGGACTGCTTAGCAAGCAGGGTGACTTGACTAAGAGTATGTAAGAGAAGGCAGGAAGAAAAGAATGCAAACATGTATTCATGGGTTTTATATGGTGGGTTTTGGGGTTTTTTTAGAACAATTTTCTTCTACAGAATTTCTAAAAGTAGTCACTTTTTTTTAAAAAAAAGGGTTATTTTTTCTGTGTGAATAAGTGCAGTCAATTCTCTTCCTACCTGTTGTTTTGTTTCCACTTTATCTGAAAAATACTGTGCCTGTGAAACTCCCTGTTTCAGTGAGAGAAGGATTCTGGCCCACTTGATCACTGTGGGAAATCAGGACATGAGCAATTGGGCTCAAAACCCAAAAGAAAATGAAAAGAATAACCCAAGATATAAACAAACTGTATGTTTTTTGTGGGCTTGGCTCACAATGTGTGTGATGTGCAATGAACTATCTTTTATCCTCCTGTTATTTAGACAGCACTGATGATACTGTGTCAGTGCTGCCCGAGACCTGGGATGAGCTCCTCAGTAGCCCTTCAGTACCAAAGCCAAGAGTCTTTTCACTTTGACTGAGTGCTTACCCAAATCTTTCTGTAGAGCCCTCCATGCAGAGGCTGGCTAGAGATGCCCACCCCCACCTTAGTTCCAAGGGTGAGCTGGAGCCACAGCCTCTGCCAAACAGATGCTTGCAGGCACTGCTGAAGAAACTCAATACAGAAATGGGAAATTCCCACAACTGTGTAGTTTCGCAGATGAAACCAAGTTGCTTTTATTCTGGTGGGAGCTTGATGGCTGGTACTCCTGTACCTCTGCACCTTCCCTGGGATGTTAATCACCTTTGCATCTGAGATGGACTAAGCAATGGATAGTTTGGCTTGTTCTTCTGTGCATGAGAGATACAGACATTTCCTTTCCTGACCATGATGCATGCACAGTAATCCCTGTGTCACTGGTTTACAGTTAGGCAGTCCCTTATGTACGGAGTATTTTCTTTAAAATACTTGCAGATAGAGGGTGTAAAGGAGTAGCAGCTCATTCACTGCTTGCCTTTTAGCCTATGGGACATTCCTTTGCAAGCCCAATAGTCACATATGGCATTTCTAAGTTCAGCTACAGTGATATAAAAAGCACAAAGACCAGTTTCCCCTGAAGCCATCAGGATTCCAGATATTACTTAATGAGGTGTGCCTTTAGTGTAAACTCTGTCAGAGTTTTGTGGGGGATTTTTGCAAGGCTGTAGGAAAACATGAACAAGGGTCGTGGACTCTGATCAAGAGCAAGCCTGCTAGTTCAAAAAAAATCCCTTTACTCACCTAATCTTCTATAAGAAAAAGGGATGGGGAAAGCAAGGACGAAGGAAGAAAAACCTTGTCCATTTTGGCCAATCGGAATAGTTTTCCATATGTTAAAATAAAATATTCATCAAATATGGCTTTTCTGGCATTGGCTCTATCACCAAAGTGAATTTTATTTACATGTCTCAGAGTCCCACTGCAGCCCAGCACGGTTGTGTCTGCCTCAGCTGCAGGCATGTTTCCTCTCCCTGGCTCCGATCCACATCGCTTCCCTCATTCGAAATGTTAACAGAAGGGACAAAAGAGATGGACTTTCAACTGGTCCTCACCACCGATGTGAACAGCGCTACCGACAGTGCTCGCCAGGTTTTGCTGGCGATAGGTGCCTCATCTAACAGTGCAAAGGGAGCAAAGTATTCTGCCTCTTGGGGAGAGCACGAGGCACCCAACCCGCCAGGGATGCAGAGCTGTGCCCGCCACCCTCCCACACTAAAACGTGACACCCAGCATGTCTGCAAGGGTTTAAAAAACCCCTCCGGGCTGGGGAGGGCCGCGGGGGGTTAATGCAGAGCTGGGTTGCCACAACACTGGAGGCATTCAGAGAAGAGGGCTGCGGTTGCTGCATAGGCACATTTGGCCCAGGTTGCCAAAGAGGCTGTGTGTGTTACTGCAGAGGAGTACACTGCCTGCCACTGTTGGGCTATTAGTATGGAAATGAGGCATGTGTGTGACAGGTGGCCTTACAACCAACACAATTAACTTTCTCCATTAGCTGACGCACTGACAAAACAGATGCAGCATCAATAAGCACCAAAAAACCCACAAACACTGAATAGGAATGACACGTTGCACACCCCTATTATTTATAAGGAGGAACAGCATAATTTCTTTGGGATGCAGTGGTGAGTAGGAAGTGGTTGGGTTTTTTTTCTACCCTGATTATGGTATTTGTTTGGTTTCTTAAAATTATAATTTTAATATTGAACTTTATAGAGGCATTGTTGTGAACTTTAAAGATGTCTCAGTGATGCACAGCAGTCTCAGAAAGGTTTGTCACAGCTGTGGGGTAGGAAGAACACAGATCCTTTGATAGGAAATAATTCCAAGTTGCAGAAGTCATCTAGCCAGGTTCTGAGCTATAGAGAATTGCTTCCCAGCCCTCCAGTACAGCGCATTTTAGTTGCCTCTGACAACACTGGTAAGGACAGTTAAGGTGGAGCAGCTGGTCATATCCCTAACATGAGTTAAAGGGCTCGTGGCTCAGCTGAAAACAGGGGGTTGGGAAGGAGCACTTGGCATATTAGATTGCAGCAGAGGAGCATCTCATGTTGGCTTCAAAGAAAATCAGCTTAAATATTGGTTGTTCATAAAAAGTAAATAAAAAGAGAGGATAGTTGGTTTTGTGTTATATTTAATTATTTGGGTTTTTTTTTCAGTCAAGCATCTCCTTCTGACAAGGAGTATGAACCATACTGGGGATTTAAATAAGAGCAACAACTTGAACCGTCTGAAATGTGGAACCACAATGTAATAATGAAAATTTGCATAACGGCCTCCTTATGTCAGCTGGTACCTCGTGAAATATTTAGAGATACACTGAGTAGTATCCTTGGCACATCCAAATTCTCATTGGCCTTTGGCTCCACTGGTCTACACCAGTTTTCCCAGGTTAAAGTCACTAAAGATCTCATCCTGTATTATCCCAGTATGAAAATGTCCTGGAACACAGCATCAGCTGTCAGGTTGCCCTGGCAGCATACTAATTCATGGCATATGAATGGCCTCCAATTAGGAGGATGTTTGAGGAGATAAAGCACTCAGTCTGTAAACCAGTCCAGTACTGCCCTGATTAAAACCCACTGACCATCTTTCACTGGCCTACAAAGTGATGGGTGGGAGTCAGCACCACATTACAGACAAGGAACTGCTGTCCTGATTGTGGAGATCAGTGCTGGACTGCCTGCAAGTGCCAAGATGAGCTGCATCAAGCTGGTCAACTTCTGCGGTGATGAACTGCTTTCTGGCCATCCGTCTGCCTTGTGCCATTTTCAAGTGCACAGAGAATTCTGACTGCATTTTACAGCTGCAGATTTGGAACCAGGCTTTTCTCAGTGGTGCTGAGCAATAGAACAAAAGGCAATGGGCAAAAAATGATGCACAGAAAGTTCCACCTGAACATGAGGAAGAACTTCTTTACTGTGTGGGTGACTATGCACAGATTGTCCAGAGAGACTGTTGAGTCTTCTTCACTGGAGGTAGCTGAGAGCCATCTGGATGTAATTCTGATCCTGCTTGAGCAGGGAGGTTGGACCAGATGATCCATTGTACTCTCTTCCAACCTTATCCCACAACAGAATTTCTTGTGATAGATCTAGTGGCAGCAAGGCCAGCACCAGGCTGGCCATGGTGTAAAGCATGAAATCTTACCCAGAAAGTAGTAGCTCTCTCTCCATGATAATTACATAAGCTATTAATTTTATTATTTTTTGTAGTGCCTTGGGATACATGCCATGAAAGACCCTGCTATTAAAGCATACTTTAATTGTTTGAATTATGGGACATCCAAAGCACAAGACCCCTGCTAATCTAATTAGATGACTTAAGTTATGCATTTTCTTCTCCCTTCATTGTAAAGCTGGTTTCCAGCTCTGGTGTGCAGGTGTCTGCACTGTCAAGCTTCACTCTAAGGACCTTGCTCCATAACCCAAGCCACATAAAGCTGGGTGGACTTTCCCACCCCATTTATTTACCTGACCTCATAATGGATCTCAACATGTAGGTGTTAATGAGGTGGAGTGAATGAAGTTGTCTCCAGGGAGGGGGATGTGGAATGGTGTGAAGGTGGGTTGCTCCTAATGGGAAATTCGCATTTCACTGCCTCTCTGTGACTAAGAAATGCAGCTAAGGTGATTGACAGACAGACAGCCTCTTGACTCAGGTCAGGAGGCCTCTTCCACTTTGGCTGTGATTTGGATGGAGTGACTGAGTTATGGATAATGACACAACTGAAATTTCCTGGTTCTCCCTGTTTCCACTTGGGGAGCACTGTCTGCAAGGTTCATGGAGCATCTTGTTCCATCTCCTGGGTTTTACCAGTTTTATAGCTATGATTTATTTGTGCATGATTTATTTGAGGCTACAAGAAAGATATTTTTGAAGGAAAGGAGGATTTTTAGAAAGTATGACAAAACAAAGAAAGAGACCTTTTTTTCTGGTGTTAATTACATCCATTTGGCAATGCAAGTAAATAGCCACTTGTTCACATGCACATGTGGAAACATGCATTTCAGTAAATGTTCTTAGAAAAGCAAAGAAGAGTGACTAGGCTGTTCAGCGTCCACTTCCCATATTTATTCAAATGGAATAATAAATTTTCCTAAATAGCTTTTTACTTGCTTTTCTTCATCCTAAAGGTGCCCTTTTGTTTGATTCTGAAGAACTCCGAGACACTTATTGAATAATTATCAAGCCAAGTCAAAAGGAGGTTTGTGGATATAGGTGGATTTGTATGTGAATATAGGTGTCTGCTTCCATACTTATTCATGTATCTAAAACTGTTCTTTTCCCATTTTAAAGTATTAAGTCAGATTTTTTTGGGCATCAAAACTAAAATGCACCAATATGTTCTGGCTATTCACATGATTACATAATAAGTGACAGGACTTCTTAGCTTGAACTTAGTCATTCTTTTTAAACCTGCCTCTGTGTTTTTGACTAGGGAAGGAGCTGGTTATTCAAAATAAGGCATTTTCTTATAGATATTTTAAAATATCAAAAATTTTTTAAAAGTTTTTCTGTTTCTTAGAGCTCTTATTTAACTTAGAGAACTGCCTGCCAGGATATAGTGTTGAGTTTTTACCTGGTTAGTATCTAAATCATAACAAAAGACATTTTCTGGACATCTCTTCAGATGTGGCTTGCTAGCATGACAAGATGAGGCACAGGAACCTTGAAAAACTCTCTACATCCTAATTTGTCTGCTTTTGTTACAAACTGACTCCAAGCAGACAGTTATTATGCGGGGGCTGGAAGATTTCTTTTCCTTCTTAAGCATTTCCTTAGTACTGTGTGTGGGATTTTTTCCTTCAATACTAAGAAGTAGAAGAGGGAACAGAATCCTAGACTGCAAGAAGCTAATGGTTTTCAGATCCCTCTGAGAAATATTATATCTTGGTAATCTTCTGAAAATATCTGCAGAGAGGTGCTGCTCTAAAGGTGCACTTCAGTAGATTGACAAGGGGGTGGCAGATTGACATAGGCCTAAAGGGGACAGTAGACCTTCTGGAGAAGCAGTTTGCAACCAGACAGGATGCCTAAAGCCTCTGAAATGGATTAGATGCTTGTGTGCAGGCAATAGCGTTGCATCTTTTAGTCACAGTAAGAGTCATGAGATTGTGAGAACTAGGGCTACAAATTCTGTGTTTAACCTATTAATATTAAATGCAGACTCAGTTTTTGACAAAAGACAGTGAAACAAAGGGATTGAGAGTCACAGCCATAATGAAGCTCATCCTTAAGATAAAACTCGAGGCATTTTTTTCCAGTGTAAGGAGAGGTGGATTGGAATAAATAACAGGAAAATATTGTCTCTTAATACTTGCCACAGGAAAATATGTTCAAAGGAAACTTTTTCAATTGCATTTAGCTGTGGAACTCCTCGCTAGAGGATGATGTAGGTACCAGGAATTTACTTGAGCTCAGAAACCAGCTGAACAGATTCATGGAAGAAGAAACTATCAAAGGCTACTATAGCATTGTACTTGGAAACTCAAGGAAGTCACTTTTGTTCAAAATCTCCTACAGCAGCACAGCACTGTGCACCAAAGGGAGTATTACATTTCTGCTCTTTGATCCTTCTCTATGCATCAGCTCTTGGTGACTCTTGAAGCTGTATTCTGACACAGATGGATTTGGAGTCTCACCCAGGATGCCCATAATTATGATTTTGGGCTGCCTTTCACCATGCTTGGATCATGTTGGATCTTACTGTGTTTGCAATGTTTGAGACTTATTTCTAAATTCATAATTCCTTTGAAAAAAGAAGTAAAAAAGATGCTTTGTGATGCAATTCATTTACAAATATGCAGAACTCTTATCTTTCTCAAAGACCTCTGTTAAAGACAGCATTATGAATGGCGGTTGTCTTGAAGCTGCATTTATTTCAATCTCAATTAATTAAAGCTGCATTTTGTTATAATAATTGATCATTTGCAACTCCAGAATCAGAAAGTTATTGGTTGATGCAGTCACTCCTCTTTAATTATGATTGCTTCTTTGGAAATGATTGCAAGGAGAAAAAGCCAGCATACCTGTTCCTTTTCCATTATAAGGTTATATAATCATATATATGTATACGGGTATGTATATGTGTGTGTGTGTGTATGTATGTATGTATGTATGTGTGTGTGTATATATATACACACACATATAGAATTAGACAATTATATATTAAATATTATAGTTATAAATATTTAAAGTATTACATATGTACATATGCATATGTATATATGCACATATGACCAGTTTATATAGGTAATATTTTAAACTTAATGTATCTAATATAAAACTGTAAGTTTATAACATGATAAGATTATAAGGCTATAAAACTAGTCCTACTGAAGTCCTTCAGGTACAGCCGTGCAGAATTTGGACAGAGGAGGATGGAAAAATCCATCTAATAGTAGGAAGGGATGGTGGTGGATGTGCTTCTTTCTTGAGAGATCTTTTGTAGAAAAGTGCAAAAGCTGAAAAATTGCTGAGCCTGAGCTGGCAAACTGCCTGCAAGCCTAGTGCAAAGCCTATTGGGGTCAGCTGAAGCTTGAGGTAGCACAGCTTTGTGAGGGCTACTTGCCGGACTGGGACAAAAACTGCTCCAAGCCATTTTCTATTATGAACATGAGGGAAGGATTTTGTTCACTTTGCAGCCTCTAATTCCTCCTCTCTCACTATTTATACCTTCTCCAAGACTGTGGGACAGTGGCTTGGGTTTACAGTATCTATGCCTGAGCTATAAAACACATATCTGTGCACTCAGAGTATCCAAGGCTTTCTTTCCTGCCATGTGAAATAAAAGGCCTGCTTAAAGGCAGAAAGCCAGGGGAAGCAAATGGAACTAATGGGAAAGGTGCATCAGTGTGACCTAACTCCACTGGTTTAACAAGGCTAAAAATGCATGACTCAATTACACAAGAGTTAGCTAATGAGGAATGGGGAAGATGTTACAGTTTAAAACAAATGGCTACTAAATGAATTGGGTGCTGCCTTTCAAATCTTTGCCATTCAACAAAAACCTGGCAAGACATTTTCTTCACAGGATATGAATCATCCGAGATAAAAAAAGCAAGACTAGGGCCACCTACATTCAGAGTTTGTACAGTATGACCTTAAGGCCCAACATCTACCAGAAGTTGAGTAGCAAAAGGCCAAGCTCCAAAGAATAAAAGGGCTTACATCAGTATTAAATAATTCTTTCTTAGAGATGCAAATTTCTAATTAGTTACTGTGGAAACTGTAGAGGCCTGGAAGTAAGCCCCGCACAATGAGAATGAGAGTTTACTTTTTTGATTTACTGCAGGGCTGCAGTAGTTGAGGGAGGGCTGAGAGGGGGAAATAAATTCATTGCTTTTAACATGACAACAGAATAAAGTGCAACAGAAGAAGTGACTTTGTTTAGTGCACTGCTGCTGCTGCTGCGACAGATCCCTGAGGAGCTTTATGCGACATAGGCTCACTTAAAACATCTCTCAAGGCATTGTAAAATGCTTTGTTTACAAATAAGTGACTTTCTCAACACCCTCACTTGTTACATCTCTGACAAAGCCTTGAGAGGGTGTTTTTCAAAGCCAGCCGGAGATTGGGGTGCCTTCTGTTGGTTAGGTGACCAAAAGGAGGTACCCAAATTTCAAAGTATACCACTACTGAAAATCGGTGTGCCCTAACCCAGCCTATGCTGAGCACCAAAAATACCTTGTTGGAAATACTTCTAGGATCCTGAATTCAGAGTAAAAATAATTGGTTATATAGTTCTTTGCCTTCTTGTCTTTATTTTTGTTTTACTTTACTTGTAGTTATTTAGGATGTGCAATACTTCTTTTCAGCTCCACCTGTCTGAGCCTTCCACTGGCATCAGGTGATTTGCCATCTGCCCAAGGAGCTGTCAGGATGAAGGAGACTGAAGCACCAGTCTGCTTTGTAGATGGACCACAGCCAAAACAAAGGATTGGTGCATTGCTGCTTGTTAGTAACTGCAGAAGGCTAGCTTGGTGTGATTCAGCAAAGGCAGGAATATTAGCTCAGCCAGGATAGGGAAAGCATCTTTCCTCTTAGCAGGTCACAGAATTAATTTAATTTGGACTATGCTTGTTTTAGCTCTATTTCCATCTTGATACGCTCCGGATATTTCTGAATCAAGGAACCACTTGTGCTAAAATAATAGGAAGCTGCCATTTCTTTCTCAAACATTTCAAATGCAGCTAAAAGCTTACAGATAGCACAGGGAAGGAAAATCAGAAAGCTAATGGTTGCAACACTCTGATTTTACCATGGGAAACTAAGAAAAGCTAGAAATACTTTAAACTGGTGTATAATCCTTATGAGCATGATTCTAGATCAGCATCAGTGCAGAATTTCAGAACATAGCCCGAGCTGTTGCTGCTTAACATTTTGTCCTTATGAAGTCCATGCCAGAGGCTGGAATTTGTTATGCTCAGTTCTCTTTAGCATCCTTAACCTTTCTAGGTAATGCAGGAGTTGAAGTCACCCAGGTGTGCCTTTAGTATTTTGAATAGGGATTGGGCTGGGCATCACCTTCTCTTGTCCCATTATCGCCTCACACCCATATTTGATCCAGGATCAATTTTTAGCAGTGACCTTAGCTGTCCGAGCCCTTCCCTGAACTGTATAATTAGCCACTCATGGTAGGACACGGAGAGCACTCTTCTGCACATCTGAGTTACCTGTAACTCTAATGAAAGTCTCTGAAAAGCTCTTTTTAATGCTTCCTGTGGGTCACTCCTCCCAGCAGTTTGGTTATTACCCTGCCATGCTGGCCAGCCTTCCGTAATGACTTGTTTTCATCTGATTCTCACTGCTCCTCAGAGCTTCACCCAGAACTATCTGTCAATCCCTTTGGATCTGCTGCCAGGGAAGAAGTATTTTAATAGCGCTTGTTTTCTTTGCACTTCTATACAAAGTACTTTCTTTAGTATTTTCCTACTTTCTCATGCAGAGGGTTGAATTTTCTCTTTAGCAAAGTACTGAGCCAGTCACACAGCCTCTTCTGAAGTTAACTAAACAAGCAAGGATACAATTTGAGTTCCTCCAGAAGCGAAAATCTGTCTTTGAGGAATTTTTTAGTTGGTACAAAAGTTGAGAAATCTGCACAGAAGCACTCTTTCTGCACACTTTAATTCCTACAGAACTTTGAAGAGCTGGCACCATCTGAAGTGTGCTGACAATTCCTGCAGCAATATTATCAGAAAATAATCTCATCAAACTTCCTCATAGATGATGAGCCATAAAGTTCTTATCTTCATAGAGACATTCCTGATAACTTTCTTCAGGCTGCTGCCCTTTAAATAAGCATGTAGCTCAGATTATATAGTAATCAAGCATAGTAGCAGTAGTGCTTTTGCCTTTTCTCCTTAACTAAAAATAGAATAATGTTCAAAGCTGAACAGTTGGTGCACAAATAGCCTCAAGGACACCTGAGAAATCATGTCATTCACCTATTTTTTATCTTTGATACAAGGATTAATATATACAGTTTGAAATACACTTGCATTTAATGCCACAGAAACTACAAAAGTCTCACCATTTGTTCTATCCCAGATATTATTTGTAAGGAATTGGTTTAAAGTAGTCTGTAAAAATATTTTTCATCCCATTCTGCTGATTCAGCTTCACTGATATTTTTTTCACTTTGTTCAGAGTTCAGCATTCAAATTCAAAAAATTGCTGATGGTATGAAAGTCTCTGACTACCTGATGTCCCGCTTCCTCCAAATCCAGAGCTCCCAAAGTGCTCAGATCTTCATCAGCTCATTTGGATGACTGGCTGGGAGCCAGAAAGCCTTGCTATCTTTAGCTTTCATCTTCTTTTGGCTTATTTCAGAGTCCAGAATGTCAAGATCCATGGTACCAGGGTGTCCATCAGATGGATTACCTAGGAGCTGAGATTTGATTCCCTTTTATTTCTATTAGAACAAAACCTAGATATGAAACTCCCCATGAAATGAGGTTACTTTTCTCTGACAAGTTCTGCTCCAAAAAACCTGACAATATAATTTTCCAAGGCTTATTGGAACTTTGGGAAATAAATCTTTTAATTCTTCCTAGACTGATGTGAGAAATAGTATATTGAATCATTTCTACTGAGAAATTAAAGGGAAAGAGAAGAAAGGAGCTAGGAAGTAGTATAACTAAAACTCCAGGGTCATGGCCTGGCAAATTAAAATTTAGTCAGCTTTCTAAAAATGGGATGGAGACGTTTTATTTGAAACCGTCTTAAAACATTACTGTCCCTGCATACTTGGGGAGGTGGGGGTGGAGTCTATACAAGAAGAGAGTATCATTCCCCTCACAATGCTAATGGCTTTACTAGGACTGTAGAGAGTGATTACGAATAAAACAACATTTCAATCCATTTTCCTAAGGAGCCTTCACTTAAAGAACAGAAAAAAATTAAACCAAGACAATAAAACTCCGAGAAAACAAAGGAGGGGAACTGCCAGCCTGTGAAGTCCTAATGCTCATTATATCTGGTGCGTGTTTAGCTTGTAGGGAGGGTTTGGGAAGGAAAGTAATTTAAGCAAACCAACCTGGGCCATCTTTTCATTCTTTGTTATGCACTGCTGTTGTTACCTTTAGAAATCCAGCAGCAGGGCTGGTTGTGTCCTGTTTTAGTGCCCTTCGTAAAGCATTCCCTTTTCACCAGCTCCGATGGCCCCATTGGAGTGGCCATGACAATGGATGTTCATTTTACCGCTATAAAAGGGTTTAATGATTAAAAGGCCGCACCATTGCACTCAGCCACAAAACTCATTCTTCCACTTCTGTGGAGCCCTTTGATTCAAAATGTTCTTTTGACAGGATCAAGAGTGGTTTTCATTCTGTCGGGCAGCAGAAACATCTGCATTTTTTATCCTCTGCCTCCTCCTCAGTGCACATAGTTAATGTGTAATTAATGAAACATCCCTTCTCGGAGTGGCACACAATCAGGGTAGGTCTCCCACCAACCTCGCTCCAGCTCCAGTAAAGCAGGTTTGCTTTTATATCCTTGTACTCTCATTCAACAGTAGTAATAAACCCAGTTCCAGGCTTATCTAGCCAGCTTACATCTTAATCTTTCTTTTTCCTCCCCCCTTTTCTCTCTCTGTCTCCTCAGGGAAAAGGGATGAAAAAAAAACCCTTCTCTTTCTTTTGGGTTATCCGAGCACATTGGGAGGGGGGGAACCAAACACACCGCAACATTCAAAGCAAAATACAGAGAACAAGGGGTCTAGGGAAAAAGTCCCCTCCTCCCTCCTTTCCCTGGAAGAAAAAATAAAGACCTTGGTAACTAGTCAAGCAAGCTGAAAAGGCAGTTACACAGGAAGGATTTCTAAGCCCTATAGGGTAGGGCCTTCAAGAGTAGGGAAGTTCTTGCTCTCATTAGTCCAACACATCTAAAGTCTAACATGTAATGTGTCAGAAAACTGCTACATCCTCCTATACAGGAGTAGCCTCTTAATTTGCTTTTCCATTTGTGGAATCTGAAGGGCCCGAAATGTGCTTGAGAAATGCAACATAAATGTCCAAGTACTGTCAAGTCTAAGGCTACATATTGCACTGTGACTGATGAATGTTTAACAATTGTATTTACTTATATAAGCCTTGTATTAATTTGTTTAATTTTTGCTAAGTTTGCCATGAATGACTATGTAGACTAATGGAGAAATGTAATTCTAGCATTTGTTCAATTCTAATAACACCTCAGCAACACTGGATGGGTTCTGAGTGATGAAAATGGACTCAGATGGATCATGGTCCACCAGGAGCTCTCAGGTTAGTTCTCAGAGCAGATCTAGAAAGTATTGCACTGAGTGAGTTGCCATAAAGAGCTTTCCTACAGAAAAACACAACAAGGCAAAGGCAAGTAACAGACCAAAAGCAGCAATATGTGGGCCCATGTTAATCCTACCTGCAATAATGTATCTGTAAAGTTCAGGAGAGGTAAGTCACATGGGGAAGCAAACCCATCACTTTTAAGGTTGCTTGGCTGTGGAACTGTGACCCTTAATGTCCTGTGTCTGGCCCCTTTTGGTTCTCAAAGAGGAAGTGATTCCCAAAGATTTCATTTTCAGCTGAAGGCTCAGCTGCAAATGTAGCAGGGAGAGAGAAGTATCAAAGAAAATTAGCTAACTAAGAAATTGCCTTCTGAATCATGTCTGTATCATGCCAATATACTTAAAAACTGAGGGCAAAACCAGAAAGTAGATTTGCCTTGAAGAAAAAATTTTGAGGAAAGTCATAATATTCCTTCATCCCTTGATGCTCTTGCAAAGTTTGGCTTCCTCCTGTCCAAGGACTTTTCCCACCCAGAGGAATTGGAAGCCACTGATATAAGCCATTCATTCTATTGATAGGAAACATACCTTTGCTTCACAGTTTTTAGGACTGTGTCCAAGTTGTCCAACTCCACTCCCAGTAGGAAACTCTATCCACTGTTCATCTATCTGTTAAGTGAGCAAAGTTCACAGGTAAAAATGAGAGCACACTGAAGATGTTTTGGCCCCCTTCTGAAGCAGTCTGATTGGAAGCTTTCCCCTTCCTGCATGTGAGAAAGAAAGCAGATTTCTCCCCAGAAGTCTGCATGTTGTTCCTTTTATTGTCCTGGTTTCAAAGAGCTGAAACTGAGTGCATAAAGCATCACCCACTTTTGTACAGTACACTTAATCTTAAAATTTACTACTGTTCCAATAAAATAAGATTAACGTAGGAAACAGCTGCAAATATGTAATGCTGCGAATTGTCTCTTTTCTTTGGAACCATAGCTAGAAGGAAGACCTGCCTATGGATTCAAGGACCTGATAAAAATTCGGTACGAAAATACCCATCCAGAGTGATACTCAACAGATGCAGTTCTTGTGCCAGTCCACTTCTGAGCAACCCCCAAGAGATCAGCAAACTTATTCTGTTCCATCCATGTGCACATATACAGCAAAAATCTGTTTTCAGTCTGACACTCACTTTAATACAGACTCTGTCACTGTCAGATGTTATTTGTCTACAAATAGGAAGAATCAAGATTTGAAGCAGAGCAAAGCATCTTGCAACACAACATTTTGGGCCAAATTCCACATGCACAGCTCCCACTGAGATCCAAATATGGGCAACATTTGTTTCCAGATTGAGCACAGAATGTGCCTCTATTGTTATTGAAATGAAAAAGGGCATGAGCTTTTGAACATTATTCCATTGGTCAGACTTGCCAGCTCAACCTATGTCCAGTGATCAGAAATAATTTCACTAAACCACTTATTTTCTGTTTCCGCAATGGTGCATGCTGAAACATAAGGCATTGGTGATAGTGTATGGACAAAAATAGAAAATTTGCTGTGGGTAAACTTTGCTCAAGACTGTTGGCTGCAACCATGCTTAAATAAATGGTTTCTTCTTGTAAAAGAAGTATGTCCTTCTCATCACATGCTACAGGAAGGCTGGTGTGTTGGGAGGGCCTGGGACAATTGCAACAGTCACTGAGCTGCACTGTGATACATTTGAATTCCGGCCAGAATCTGGGAAGTTCATGTTAGCTTGCCAGACCTTTCAGAGAAAATGGGCTTCAAAGAGAACTTTTTACCCTTGATTCCAAAGTGTAAGTGAGTATGGAAAGAGTATAATGTTTGCTGTTGGGATTAGCCCCCTACCGCGTCAGCCACATATAAGTGCACTGAAAATTGGCGGCATGTAGGGGGAAGCCTCTCAGCTCACTGCAGCTGAGCTAAAGCCAGGGTAGATTTCCAAGCACCAAAGCAGAAGGTGTGTGAACCTCATTATCATCTCCTAGCACAGAAAAGAAACAAAGCAGAAATCACACTGAAAGGAATGGAAACCAAAGACCATATAAGATGGGAAAACATTCCCTATTTTAAATAGTATAGGAAAACCTTCAGTAATATTGAGGGACTGCTTAAAAGGACTTGTTGCACAGCAACGTACAAAGCAATGAGTTAGAATTTATGTTGGAAAGAAAAAGATAATTCTGGTTAAAATTATTTTAGAGGATTTTTTTCTGTTCCATGAAGACATAATAGGATAAATATTCTCCTTTATTAGATGGTCAGCACTCTCCTCAGTTTAGAAAGGACTGGTGTCATGCTGCACCAGTTTTTGCTCATGCAGGCTACTCAAGCGTAACACAAATCAAAGAGTCGCTCTACCCAGTATGATCTCAAGGTTCTTCCCTCATTTCTAGCTTCTCACTTATGTCTCTTCCTTGACCCAGGAGTTTCTACAGGAGCATTTTGTAGCTCCTACTCTAAAGAACCAATTTTGACTTCTTGAGGTATCGGCCAGAGAGAGAGCTCTATCTGCACAAGGAATAAGGTGCTTGCCCTTGGCATCATTATGCTGCTGGTCAGTGATTTCCCTCACCATGCTTTCCGTAGCTCCACAGTGAGAGGTCTAAATTCTTCAGACTGGGCCTGGGGAAGAGCTATGCCCCACAGACCAAGCTGAACAACAGCCAGCATGCTGAACAAAAATGTGCCTGAGAGGTCTTTGCTGCAGTGCTGAGAGAGGCTGAACTAGAGAAGAGAGGTGCAGCTTGCACCCTCCTCCATGCTCACGGGAGACTGCAGAGACACATATTTCAGATGCCAAGTTTCACACCCAGAGCCATGAAATGGAAACCAATTTCCCAGAAGAACTGAGGATGGCCAAGAGAAACACTACCTAGATCCATTAACAGAAGTGACAGGGAGCTGAACACTGGGCAGCAAATGGGAGCAGCAGCAAAGGAGAGGGAAGTGCAAATGCTGTCCTACCTTCTTTTGCCAGTACTGGGAGAGGAAGGATCCAATGCAGTGCAGTAAGACAGGAGGACATAAACTAATTGTAAAAAAGGAAATTGTTCTGAGGACTGATTTCAGTATATGTGGATTCAGTATTGCAGATTGAACTTCTGATTTTTTATTCTAAGCTCCCAATTGACATGAACAACAACCTCCAAATGAAACTTTGTCAAAAGGGTAGAAACTATTTGGCCATGTCAGCTGAATACAAATGAAAGCATTTTAACATTGCCATCTAACCTATGAGTATTCAAAAAATTGTTTTAAAATACTCTATTTAAATGTGGATCTAAGTAATGCTTAGTTTGCAGACTAAGTAACAGCTGTCTCCCCAAACTGCATTCTGAGTGCCTAGGTGATGCCACTTTGGATAAAAGCAGAGGTTGAAAAACTCATTCATATATTGAGAGTTATTAAGGAAGAGAATTTTGTCTGGATAGGACAAAAGGGGAAGGAAACTATGTATTGAATCAGTAAACTGAGACTGTGATACATATTGTGGCAGTGCTGTTTAAACAACCTCTAACTGTCCTCCTCATTTCCTTTATACCTCTACTTCCATTCCCATCTGTCCCCTCCTGTGTTAGCACAAAGAGTTTTGTAACACTGTGGTAAATGAAGACATTAACTAATCTAATTGAAAAATAGTCCAGAAAAAATATAATAATGTTTTATTGTCACCCAGATCAGTTCCTTGATATGATTTGCTGTAGGGGTCATGAGAATAGCTGCAGTAGCATAGAGGAGGCCACGATGCAGGAAAAAGAATCAAATAAAGCAGGACTGATGGCAAAAACATGGTTCACATAGCCACAGCCTGAAGCACAACATTGTATAAAAACAGATTTAATGAAAAAGTAAAATTGCATGCCAGGGATGGGCACCTGACCTTCTCCATTTGCTTGAATGGAGATATATGCCACATACTTGTAAGATAAATTTGAAATAATATATCTATTTCTAAATCAACAGGTAGTCATATTACACAGCACTACTGCAGGCTCCATTGCTTGCCTGATCCTCTCATGGATTCATGACAACTGTTGGCATTTCTGAGCCTTTATGTGATATCTTCTGCTTAACTGTTCTAGGTCCAGAACTGTGAGCTCTAAAGTAATCCCACTGTGTTTTCTGATATCTTTAGTTCCATATGATATGGTTTCCTTAATGTAAAGCACATGGAATTGATTGCTTAATTCAGCATAGCTGTTTACTGGATGCAGACAAACTCTTGCCACTGTGTCAAACTGCTACTGTTTCTACTAATGCAGGTGCAGCAACCTAGTTTTCTGGGATTTTTGCAGTTACAAACCTTATAGACCTTTTAAGAATGGCTATTGTGCAAGGACAGAAGGAACAGCTGTAACTCCAAGGTTATAATCAATTTTAAAAGAGAAACCAGGAAAAGGAGGAGATAAACAGAAAATAAACTCTGATTACAAACAGTCCTAGAAACAATAATTTTTAGATACAAGCTTTCCTAGATGGACTGAGAAGAATAGCTTGCTTCAAACACAGCACTGCTTTGATTGTCCTATCCCACTTGTGCCCAGTGTAAGCATGCCCTTGAAATGGATACAGCTGTAAGGTTCATTTTGCTATCTGGATTCAAAGGCCTGATTTAGTAGTGCTTCTTTTTTTGATATCTAAATGCCTGTATGCTCATTTACAATGTTGATTACCTTTGCTTGATGGTTTGGCTTCAGAAACATGCTGTGGAATTTAAATTCTTCCCCCTCCCATGCTAATGTTGGCATTATTTGTGTGTAAACACATTACATGGGATAGCAGAAATGTAAATGAGATTTCAATGTTGAGTTGATTTATAAACAGCCAGTCTCCTAATTTATTGAAGTTGTCTTTGTGTTGTTTGCACATGATTAGCAGCATATACCATACATAGGGTGCCCTTCTGTAACATGTTCAGAAAAAAGAATTGCAAACTGTATACCATTATAACACCAAATGAAGATCTTATTGAGCTTCAAGATGCTTTGAAACATGTAGTTACTAACTTAACTCTGCCTGTGAACTTGTCCTCATTAACTCCATAATTAGCAAGATCATGTTTGATCTTGGAGTTCATTAGACATTGCAGCTGGAAGATTGTTTCAGTTTTAGCACATCAGAATAGACAATTAAAGTGATAATAAAGAATCAATATCACTTCCCTGTTTCTTAGATTTTTTCAAGGTTGCAGTGTGCCTAATTAAACCTGATTTGAGACAGTGAAAAATTAAAAAGTAATGTGGTCATATTTATTTTGGTTTAACAGGCTATTTAAAAGGCTGTTTGAAATGTGCCCTGGGAAATCGTTTCTACCCACATGATGAGTAAATAGTTGGGATTATTTTAGATTCAGCTGCTGACTTAACTGAAGACTTGAGTAGATAGTATTCTCATGTGCCTTCTATTGTCTGTGCTACATGCAAATCCCCTTTCCTCTTTTTACTTTGTGACTGGACCCAACCTTATAGTTCACATCACCTGATGCTCCAGTAAAAAGAGATAAATTTTTCAGGTCAAGTTACTTGTATGTCTCTGACTTTTCCACAACACAGGCCCAACTAATCATTAAGTTCAATTTCCAAAACAGCAGTCTGATTCTCCAGTGCACCAGGATATCCTTGTGCAAGACATCTGTAAAAGTGGCATAATGTTGAGAGTGTCTGTGGCAGAGCCAAGTCTGAATTCATACCATTAAGAGGCTCCTTCCCTGCTCTGCTGACCCCGTAGGAGATAGATTGGGATCCTCAAGCACACAAGTAGTCCTCTAGTTGTTATCACAGCCTAGAAAGCAGTATAAACTAGAGGAATAAAAGAGTGGTCTGTGCTCAGAAACCCCATGTTCAGGTGGACCTGATTCTGTTTTCTGCCTGTCTCCTGTGTGGTAAGTAACTGAACTGTAATACATTTCTGTGTTTCTCTTTTCCAATGTCAGAGTGAGGCTCTTGGACTTAAAACCAGAAGAACATGTAGTAAACCTCAAAGAATTTTTCTATTTAATGAAATGCAGTAACATTCTATACAAGATTAGCGAGATTCAACATCCTCCTTCAATTTACATATTTTTACTTCAATTCTTCATCATTCTCATTTAATAAGCACAGTTAACTGAAGACACGAATCATGCCACTGAGGGAGAAATGGATAATGAAGGACCACTGAAGCACTAATCCAACTAATCTTGCCTTTGGCTCTTGAATTTGTGTAGATCCCAACAGTAAATACTAAGTTCCAAATGCACCCAGTTGATTTCAGTGGCCTGTAGGGTGCCATATCTTTCCACTTTGTTTGCAATAATTTGAAACTAAATTCTTTAAAAAGATGTTAATGCTTCATTGCTTTAAACTGAAACAGATTCTAATCATTGGCATTTGGGGCAAATTATAGAAATAGGGTCAGATCCCTTGTTGGTGTGAGTCCATCAAAGAAAATGACAATGAGAATCCTAGCTTATGTATCCTGGCTATAATGCCCTTGATATATGGGAGAATTAGGGAAAAGAAATTGCCTGTGTCCAAAAATTGATGTGCCAAGGTGACAATAGACAAGCAGATGGCAACATCTAGGCTTCATTTTGTTCTCTGTGGCACACTTCTGTGCCTATGCTGCAGATTTTGGTTGTAAATGAGGACTAGTCCGCTGGCATCAGCCCACTCCCTTGCACAGCTACACGACAGGCTGAGGCTGATCCGGCCGTACCTGCACTGTCCTACCTTATGGGTCACCCCCAGGCATGACCCTTGCCAACCAGCATTTGAAGCACTGGTGGAAGGACCTTATCTTTCAAGATGTCTTGTCCTGACATCAGTTGTGTCTCATGTGCCGTATTTCCACCGCCCTGTACAACACTGGGTTGCCTTGGCTTGGCATGACATAGACACTGACCTCGCTTCCAGCTTTGCCAACTCATCTGAATGGCAGATTTGATCACCTCATAACAAATAGTCCTTTGGTGAGAGCTGCACTGCTCCTTCAGGGCACGGCTCAGCTCGATGGGCAGAGTGACTAGATGAAGACTGGGGGGACAGGCAGCATCATAAAAATTTTGTCCAGATGCAATCCTCCAAAATTGCCTGTGCTCACGTGTCAAGGACACCTGTTTATTACAGGCCCCACTGCCACCCCTCTGGCAGGCCGAGGCTGTGGAGAGCACTGGGTCCTGTTCAAAATGGAACAGAGGGGTCTCAGGGGGAGGCAACGCCATCCACAGCAGCTGAGGGTCATCGTGGAGCCACACGTGCTGGAGTATGAGTAAGGCCGTACGGTCATGCCATGAAATGGCCAGCTGCCTACCTCATGGCTGTGGCTTCCAGCCAGCAAGGAGATCCCCTGTGGACAGCTTCTTCTTGAGGGTACCTCAGCAATATGGACGTGGAACACTTGCTGCCTCTGGACTCAGGGCCTGGAGACAGTCTGGGATCCATCACAACTCTCAGCACTGAGAGCAAAAATGTCACCCTTGCTTTGCCCATAAAATGCTTGTCATGAGGGAGACAACACCACAGGCACCCTTGGGCCACAGAGCTCTTTAATACAAATGAAGCTTCCCTACAGACAAATTGTTTTCCTTCTCTTCCCTGTCTGGGAAGTCTAAAGTAGGGAACAACTGTGCCAGTGTGCCCTGGCTCTGCGGATTGTCTGTGCCCTGAAGGGCTGTACTGTCCCTGGCCCGCTTCTCCTACCAGGCTGCAGGCAGGGCAGCACTGCTGGAGTTTGAGGAGGTTGTCAGTGTCAGTGTCAGCAGTGTCCCTTGCATGCCAGGATGAGTTCTCCTCATGAGCAGTGTTTCTGTGGCCAGCAGCAGGGTCAAGTCCACAGAGCTGCACCAGTACTGGGCTTAGATAGAGTTTTATTCTCACTTTATTTTGTCCTATGTGTTCTCTGATGCACGTGGTAAAACGCTTTCCTGGACTGTTTCCTGCTAATGAAGTGATTTTAGTGCACTGTGGGTTTTGGCTTAGCATGTTTCCAAGAGGCAATCTTATTGCTTTATCTATGCAAAGTTAAAGATCTATCCTCATTTTCTGTCCCTGTGACATTCAGGACGTTCATGTGCAAGCAAAAAAAAATGGACTTGCAGTCCCCAGGCTGATTTTGGGATGGTTTATACTATCTCTAAACAGCAGGTTAATTTCAGTTGACACTTATTTATGAAAGCACAAAGTCTGGTGAGGTAATAAAAAAGTCAACTCCAAGAGAATATATAGCCTTAGATTTTCTTACCTAACATGGTTTTATTTAGAGATTTATTGAGCAAAATAAAGATTTGCCTGGCAAATAATGTTATCAATTGCTCCATATTTTAAAATCTTTTGAAAGCGCATACAAAAACCAGATTAATTTCCTTGTACACGATCTACTGTGGGGTATAAACACGTTTTATTCAGTGACTAGCCAAGAAAATGTAAATTAGCTGCCTGGCATTTGGGAAATTCGTGTGGCTGAATTATATGACTTGTATATTTGGAAAACCCATAGGGTTTGTTAGTATCCAGGTGGATGTTAATTTTAAATAACAGCCTGGTCAGATGCTGAGGTTTCAGTGCTGAATCAAAGACACAGAATCTTCTGCTGTCTCTATCATTTACCTATGTAAAGCTAGAGGATTTGTTGCCTGAAATCAGTTTTCAGAGAGGCTGACTGAATAACACTTCTGGTCACTTGCAAGCTGACTCCGTCTCTACTGCCTTGTCACTGCTCGGCAGAAATCTGCTTACGTGGCCCACTTCTCACATCCGCCCAGGGTAAGAGGCTCCCTCCCCAAGACCGTCCCAGGGCCGCTGACTGGGTACATGATCCCGGCTCCTCTCCCGATCTTTGTGGCCACGGAAGGATGGAGTGATAGCGCACCGTTCCCTACACAAATCTGCCATTCAGATGAGGTCGGGAAATAATGAAGTCAGCACATTAGTGCCTTGCCTGCTGAGCTCACTCTGCTGAAAGCTGCCGGTGGGTGAATTTCCCAGCGTTTGGAAACTTTGTCTCAGTTCTGCGGGTTTGCTCAAGTGTGCGATGGCTGTTTGCAAAGGGAGCTTTCCCGCTGGGTGGGTTTGCTTTCCTCCTCACGGCTCAGGGAAGGTGAGAGCTCTCCTTCATGTCTCCCCTGCCCCCACTGCTGCCCCTCGCTCACCCCACAAACACAATGCTCTTCCAGCGGGTTCCCTCCGCTGGGGAGCTTTTCCCTCTCCCAACTCCCACACTGGGACATTTTTCCACATTTCCAGGATTACGGCCACTTTCACTTAGATCTATGTGTGTTGCCTCCACATACAAAGAAGCACTTGGGGACGGGATTAGTAGGATTAGAAGAGATTCACATATGTCCAGTTCAAGCAATTGGTATTCAAAGCTTTACACTTCCAAATGCCACCAAGAGAGAGAAAAGGAGCTGGGAGCTTGCTTTGCATTTCAGCACCTTCCTGCGGGGGACAGGGACCTTTGTCTGGGACGGGAGGGGAGCACAAATCCCACCCCCACCCCTCTTAATCCAACACCCCTTAGCCACCAACTCCTTCACTTCAGTGCCACCGGTGGGGCTCTGCCATAACCCCAATAAGGAGCTACAACTATCTCGGCTTCCCCCATTCTTTTTCAGAGCAGCCCTTCTGCAGACTTTTGTCAAATTTTGCTGGTGTCTGGCAGGCAACTCAGGGTCCTGTCCCGTGAATTTTGTTGCCCTATATCTTGTCTGTTGGGGTAAGACAAGAAAGCATCACTGGGTTTAGAACATAAGGGCAAAAAATTCCTAAAAAAGTGTCCTTGTTCATATTAAGTTCTTCATGTTAGTAAACTGTTTATACTAGCAAGGCAAATCTTTATGATGAAACAAGTGCATTAGGTATTTCTGAAAAAGAATTGGGAAAATCTACTTTTTCCCATTTCATTTTAGACAGAGCACCTTCCTTGTTGCCTTTAGGTGGTGATTTCCTGATATTAGACACATCAGCAAAGGCAGAATCTATGATGCATAGCCTGCATTTTGGCAATCTCTCTTTGCTTAAACAAATAATCTTGTTCAAAAATCAAGAGGAAGGCTTTGATACTAGTCAGTGTAACAAACCTCTCTGTAGTACAGTGAGAGATTTTTGAAGCGGAGCAGGTGGAGCCTTATTTAAATACATTCATCAATTAATTAATTCATTCATTCTTTTGTTCAGTCTTTCTGCTCACTTTCTGCTCACTAGGATAAAAGCTCCTGCAGAATACTATATTGTTTGCTGTGACTTATGAGGGACAGGACCATATACAACTAGATTAAAAAAATCAAGCAAACAGAAAAAAACCCTTTTTATACCCTGAAGAATGTCCTTTAAGTGATATTTTTTAAAATTTCCAATAATTGTGTATTTGTTTTACAATTTTGAATCCAGAAATTAAATTTCAGAGTATATTAAATAAGCTGAAGAAAACGGAAATGTTGCTAAAATAACAAAGATGGTCTCTTAGTTATTTCAGTTTACTTTTATCTTTAGAAGTCATGGAGTGCTGAGTGATTATTAGCTGATATCAGTATATTTAATATGAATTTTCTAATAGCAGAGTAAGGCAGTACTAAATCCAGTGGTTCTTTTTTCTCATTAGTAAAATGCACCAAGTTTGATTTGATATGTTTTTAACTTGCTATTTTTGCAACTCCAAGACTTACTTCAATAAAAATCCATGGGAAAGGGTACTATAAATATCCAGATTAAAGTAACTAATTATGTGGATTCTAGTGATTTTGGAAAGCCACAAAAATTTGCAGTATACAAAGAGATCTATAGGATTTCAGATAAGTGGAAATCCTTAAAATATTGAAAACTAGGGAAGTTATCAGGTCTGTACATGCTCCCCACACCTTCAGGGAGTTCTGAGTAGTTCACATGCACTAATGGTGCAGGACTAGGCCTCTGCAATTTTGGAAAAATGTAGTGATATCTGTGAAATCTGGAACTGCAACATGCTGATTATCCATTTTGGGTACCTGCCAGATGTGGAGAAGAGGTTTGTTTAGTAAGAAAGCTGATGAAAAGGCAACTCAAAACATACGTACCTATGAACGTGATTTTAAATTAAACAGTATTTTCAGAAGTGGTGAGAATAATTAATTCCCACTGCATCTGTTATCATCAGTCATACAGAGCTATAAAATTAAAAATACATATAGTTTTTTTCTTCTTTCCCTTTACCTTTTGTAGTTCTGATTTTGTTGCCTAGTCTTTATCTATCTATCTATCTATCTATCTATCTATCTATCTATCTATCTAAGATACTTACACAGTATGCCCCTTAATGAAGGTTTTACACATCTCAGTGTATCCACATTTTTTGGGTCTGCTTTTCCTGCCGTATTACAGGCAGTAATTGGTAGCAAGACTGGACTATGTGTGTCATCCCACTCCAGAAATGTATTCTTTTTGTTTGGAAGAACCTTAGAACCCTTACATCCCTGAGTAGACAAATTACCTGAAAAACATGGTGTAGCAAAGGAGCAGTGCCAGCTGTTTGTTTTGCTGTGCACAAACTGATTGAGAAGAAGCTGTAGCTCCCAAGATCCTGTTCCATCCTAGACTCTCTGTCAGCAGTGCTTCTGACAGCCAGGTGGAGGATATGGAACACTAATTTTCACCAAGGAATCTCTCACGTCGCATGTATTTCCTCTCTAAACTAAATTTGCTTGCAGTATCTGAAGCCACTGAGGTCCATGTGAAGGTTGTGCTTCACCAGGGACCCAGCGAGGCACCTCTGCAAGGAAGTGTCTTCCTGACAGAGATGATGGCTTCAGGTTAGATCTGGATACATGAAACTGCTGCTACTGGACACCCACCTTTGATTTGTGTGCAAAAGAGTAACAGGCAAAATTATTACAGAAGTGGTGTTAGCAAACTAGAGAAGATGACCTGAGTTTCATCCATAGGTCCTTCCCTGAAAACAGTTTTGCTTAGCATTGGAAGCTGGAAAGTAAATGTGAGCTCCCTTAGCTGAGCTTGGTGTCTATGGCTGGAATGGGCTCTTTTAAAATCTCATTATTAACATTTTGCTAATCGATTTTCTTCTTGGGAAACAAATATGAAAGGGTCTGCCTACAGTTTAAAGCATTTTTGTTTAAAATCTAGATTATCTCATTGGAGTAACTAAGCACTTCCTCAAAGTGCTCACGGGTTCTTTATTGTGAGGAGCAGCACTGGTGACTTGAATTTTAGGGGCCTGACCTCTGAGTCTATTGAAACCAGGAGACATCAGTCAGCTTCAGTAAAGTTTGGTTCTGGCCCTGACAGGCCTCATAATAAGCAAATAAGCACCACAGTTTGTCAGTCTTTTGATAGTTAATAATTAACCTCTGCTATAAGCTGGTGAGAAACGACGGTGTTGGTGGACCTTGTCTTCTCTCCCTCTCTCTCTCTTTTAAGAGACAGAGGCAGGACTTTTATGGTCCTCAATACTATTGTGTCTGAGCACTTCCAAGCCTGCTTCAAACTGCCAGGAATTACAGGCTCCCAATGTTGTATCCATAGGCTTGTAGGTTTTCCATTCAAACGACACATGCTATGCCCCAGCCCAGGCTGAAGGGAGGACCAAGAAAACCACCTCTCCTCCAGTCCCACAGCCCCGGGCCTGGCTTTAAGCTCTCACCAGGCACTGCTGCCCCTGCAGCTGCACTGTTGCCTGGAGACTTCGAGTTGGGCTGAGGCTGTCACCCCTTATGTAAGACAGGAACATTTCTGACAGGGGGTTCTGCAGGTGTGGTGGGGCAATGACCATCAGGCTACATGCTACTTACACTATCCTTTCCTGTGTATCTGCTTTCTGACCATCATTCTTCTCTTTTATACTTGTGTTTGATGTTATTTTCCTCCAGCGTATTTTATTTTCCATTTCTGGAATCACATTTACATTAACAATGCAATTGTCACTGAAAATGGACTGCCTTCTGCTGCAACTTTAAACAAGATGAGAATGGAGAATTATTCACATTGTAAGGCTGGGAAAATGTGATTTAAATGATGCAAAAAACTTATATAGCAAAGCCTTCCTGAATATTTGGGGTTTCAACAGCTAAGCTGAAAGAAGTATAGCAAGAGACTCAGAAGTGACTTATAAAAACAGCCTTATGCCTTAGCCAGGCCAGATTTTACCATCATTTCTGGTGTTCATTAGCATCTCATTGCACATGTCGTCCCATTGATCCCAATGGAACAAGCCCACACAATAGACTTCTATTCAAGGGTAGTGAAGGCAGTCCATACGCCCATCCCTAAACACTGAGACATGGCAAAGGTTTGTGAATAGATTGCAGATAATTTTTGTTGTCTTCTAGAATTTGTACTAGCCTATTATCAACCTGTAAATATTCACTGGAAACATGCATTGTTTAAAATTGAGATACAAAATGAGACAAGGATTTTTTTTCTTTCTCTTTAGTGGGTCTTCTATGCTTTTAAATGTGTAGTAGAAGAATTATTCAATAATTTCTGTGACTTTATTTGTTTTCACTATAGCCATGAAAACTAAATTGCATTACGCTTGTTTCTGAGATGGCAAAACTTTTCAATCTTTATTTGTTAGAACACCAATGCTCTTACACTGAGATGGCTGTAAATATTTGAGAAGCTTACTTAACAGCAGTGCATCTGGGGTTTCTGATGGGCAGGATTTGGTGGGAGCTTGAGGGGAACTCTCCTGTGCTCTGTATCTTCCTCCCACTCTGTTTACAGCAGATATTTAAATACCCTATGTGACTTAAAGACTGAGATGGTAATCATCAACTATCTAATAAAGCAGTGAGGGAGAGGGTTCTTAAAAGTCATTGTGTGAGTTTCGGTATCAAGAGTAATAGGCAGAGGAAATTCACAGTAATAAGAAAGCAAATAACTGTGAGTGACATGGAAGGGCAGAAATAAAAAGAAAACTTGCTGACTTGAGAATGTTAATATTTTAGTGTGAATATGGGCCAGAACATAAAGGTAGAAGTGAAAATAAATACAGGCCTTTGAGTAGCACTGTTATCCTTACAACACTGTGACATGCCAGACGTGATTCCAAACTATGTGACAAGATTTTTTTGCCAGGACTCTCAGGTTTATCCTGTTTGGCATGCCTGAAGTGTGCACCACTGTCTGAGCACTGCACAGGGGAAATGTGTATCACAGTCTCAGCTCTGTGGCTGTATTTTGGGGGTAGTGCTGATGCCTTTTCCTGTCTTAAAATCAAGAATCAAACACGGTTAGAAGGGAAAAAGGGATTTAAACTCTGTATTTATTTTAAGGATCCTTAGGTGCACCATGTCCAGGTCAAATGCACTGCCAATAGATTGAGTATAACATTATAGGTCTTGCTAATTAGCATATCTATCAAAGGTTCCCTAATGAGAGGCTCGAGTGAGCCCCCCTCCCTGAGGAACCTTTCCCTGGATGGTCCTATCTTAGTTTACAAAATGTTTTCTGGAGAGGACCTTGGTGTCTGGGGCACTCTGATCCCTAACTACGAGGCTTCTTAAATGTTTGGTCTTCTAGATTGACAAATCTAGGCTAAAAGCACTAAAAGTACAGAAGTTACAAAAAGGCATAAAAGGGGTATAAAAGAAAAGACAAAAAATCATCATGGCATCATTGCAAGTTTTACCAACCAGTTAAATTAAACAATTTAGTGGATGCATGTGCAATAATACTGGCAGGTTTGTTCTGGGGTTTTTTTCTGAAATTCCAAAGACAGCAAAAGATTTCACTGTTGGCTATTAAAATGGCATGTCTGATACCCGTACAAATATTCAAATTGATTTTCCAGACTCTTTTCTCTGTATAAAATGCAGGTTTCAGGTGCAGTCACTACGGGAAGGAAAAAAAGGAATTACATTCAAACTGTTGATTAAGTGTTTTTTATTGTTTATGGAAACCAATTTCCTACTTTTGGTAGCAAATGTCATATATCAGAGGATTAACAATTTGCACATCTCTAATTAATTAGTCTTTGACTTTTTAGATTTTATTACTAAGGTTTTGTGCCATATTTATTCTGGAAGTTTTGCAAACCAGTATTTAAATACAGAAAAAAATATTGTCCTTAATTAACTGCACTGGAATGTCTATCAGTTATTTCCTCTAAGTTTAAATTATCTCCAGAAACAGTGTCTGGTATAGATCTGATCCTGTTGTCTTCCACAGGATACTTTGAAGATATCAGTAAGTGCTCCAGTTTCATACCTAAAGAATGGGGAGAATTTGTTCTGACCCCTTGTTGCCAACGAATTTAAAATTATATGAATGGAGAAGAATTTTTCTCCATCCAGGCAGAGGAGTATTATCTCCAGGACCATCTGCCTGCAGAATTTGACTACGGCAGCCAGGACAGCCTCCTCTTCCCATCCAGTCACTGCCCTCATATTGCCCTGCTACCAGAAAGCAATTTTGTGATAAACACAAAAACTAAAACAGTCTTTCAGCCTATTCACCTTGGCAGTGTCAAGATCTCAGATGATAAGATGCTATCAATCTGAATTATACCGTCAATCTAAATGAAATCCATTAGTATATCTTGAGCAAAAGTAGCGTGCAGTTATGGAATCTCAGCCGTCCTCTCTAAAAATAAAATATGCACAGATTAGGAAAGGCAAATTTCAGTTTTAGCCCCCAGTGTGGTGCAGCACAACCCTTTCGTAGCAGCACTTCTCTCACAGGGAGCCAGCTGAGAGCTTTCTTGTAATGCAGTGATCTGGGCTTCTTACATTGTATCAACAGCTACTTGTGGTGCTTACAGTTATAACTACTTTCATACTGAAAGCGCCGTTGTTAAATGTCAAAATTAAATTAAAAACAAGCAGAGATAGTGTAAACTAGTAGCAACAAACGATAAAAACGAATAGGCTTCTAATAAACTCAAAACAAAAGTACATAACACTGGTGTAAACAGCTTTCATATCACTAATTAGATTCTATGCTGTTGGCCCAGTCAATAAAGTCAGGGAGTGCAAGATTTAATATTCTGTCATAGTGACGCTATGCAAGAGCACAGTACATCCAATTTCCATACCAAACTATGATAATTCAAAATCGGGCACTGCCTTAAAGTGCATTCGTTAACTAAAATCCAGTATCCGAAAGCGCACGATTTCCATTCGGAGTAGCCTCTAAGCTCAAAATCCTCCCCGTGAGCCGCCGCCGGGTTAAGCAGCGGGTTGAGCGCCCCACGGTCCGGCTCGGCGCCGGCGCTGTACGGGACGGGACGCTCCTGCGCCTGGCACTCTTGAGTCTCCCCGAGCAGTTTCAGAAAAAGCGCGTTTCCCTTTCTCACTAAATCTCTCTGCCTTTACGGAAATGGGAATTAAAAGGTGGGAAATAGCACGTTAATTTGATGTAGCTACCACCTAGCCGTATTTTTCACCCTCTCCGACTCCTCGAATATTAAAACATTTAGTTTTCTCACTCCCGGGGGTTAATTTCGTTGCTCTGCCGTCAGGGCCAATTTTGCTGCTGACTGAACAGTGATTCTCCGCAGCCCTATCCCGAATGCCCCTGGCCAGGGGATGGCGGGCATTTGTCCCGTGCGGAGCGACAGCGGCGAGCACAGCCAGCGCGCCCCGAGGCAGCGCGGACCTCGCCCACTGAGTGCTGCCGGGACGGGACGGGACGGGACGGGTCGGGACGGGACGGGACGGGACGGGACGGGACGGGACGGGACCGCCCCGCCGCTCTCCGCCGGCTGGGCCGGGAAGTGTCCGGGCGGGTCTGCTCCCACGTGGCTGTGCCCACGAGTGTCATTTCCCACGCCTTTCCCTCTGCCGTGCCTTTCTTTTTTTTTTTTTTTCCTTCCTTCCTTCCTTCCTTCCTTCCTTCCTTCCTTCCTTCCTT
>JACBWW010000002.1:10597046-10746119 GCA_020086605.1 Lanius collurio
TTATGTTTGTTTGTTTTTTTCCCAAAGTATTGTAGCTGCTGACACATACATCTTGAAAATTACCCGGCAGAGCAGCATAAGGGGCTACAAGAAAAACGACAAGAAATGCAGTAATTTAGTATTTAGGACAAACATGATTCATGGAGACCCACAACTTAAAAATTAATGGATCCCTTCAAAAACAAGATATTTGCACAGGGCCTGGTTGTGATGCCTTGTAAGCTAATAAAAGCAGGTAAGATTCAATTTTTAAGACAGAGATGGTGGAGTCTCCATAAAACAGGGGAGGAAAGGAACTGTGGTCTCTGATTGCATTTATCACCTCCAGAAAACCCTCTCCCATGTCAGGGATGTACATGGGGATGCAATAGTGCCTTAGTCACACCACCAGAGGAAATGTTTTACAAATTTTTCATTAAAAGAAGTTGATGTTTGTTTTATAAAAAATAGAGTCTGTCTTTGACAATACTTAATTATTTTTCTGTATATTTTTGTGGTCTTTTTTGGAGGGTGTGTGTGCTTTTTTCTTTTTTTATATATTTAGCTTTTATTGTAATTATTTTCTACCCAATTGCTCTGACAACCATGCACCAGATGCTGTTTTGCTGTATTCCAGCTGTAAATTGTTTGGTAGTTCTCTGAAAAACATGAGATTTCATTTGTTTTTTAAAAAAGCACAGAAAAGTTTCATAACTAATAAAAACTTATTTTTACAAAATCTGACCTTTGACCTGAGAGAGTTGCAAACCCTCATTCATGGGGTCAGAGGAAGAACAATAATGTGACCACACAAACATCCTCTTTCCAGACTTTGCTGATAAACAAAGATCTGTTAAGTGCTGTGCAGGAAGTAGACAACTAAAAATGCAGCTTGTCCCTTGTACTGCCCTACCTCATTCTTTGCAGAGGAATTGGCCATGGTGGATTTTGTGGCCCATGCTGTCAGATCTTCATACAGCAAGTGATTTTTCAGATACGAGGAGAAAGGCAGCTTGGAACATTTACTGGGAGAGCTTCTATCCCCAGCTTCAGCACTCAGCTTTCCTCCTAAAACTGCAAGTGACAGTGACAGAATTTAGTCACAGATGTGGTGACCATGGGCGGGATGATGGTTTGCTTGAGCACAATGAGAATTGAGTTTGGACACCGCTCCTTGTATTGATAGCTACAGCAGGCTACAAATATACCAGACACAGACCTGGCAGGGCTAGAAACCATGGAAACCCTGTGCATACCTCCATGCAAAGGCCCAGACTATTACCAGGATCTGAACAGCTCTGAGTTTCATAAACTGGCAAAAGATCCAAACTAGAAGGGTCTGAAGGTTTCATTTCCATGGGAGGTGGATGCAGTAGCTTCCAGACCTCTGTCACTGAAGTCTCGACACATCCATGCTGTGTTAGCAGGGAATAAAAGAGAGAGGTTACTGTGGGGCAGCCGTTCGGTGCCTATGGATGGGTCAAGCTGAGTCCCTGCTGCCCTGCAGGAGTTGTCTGCAGACTTCCTAGGAGCCTGGCATGTGCTGCCTGTCCTGCCTCCCCTTCCCTCATCGTGCTTCTCTAAATGAGTACTGTGACCATGGTCCCTGAGGTGGCTGTAGCCAACCTTCAGGTGTGGTCAGGTCTAACAGGATCCATGTGTTTTGGAGGGTGCTTCCTGAGAAGGCTCCAGCCTGTACCAGCCCTCTGGGCCACCTGCTCCTTGTGGCCTTGAGACCATACCTGTAAGTAGTGCATGTTTCCCTTTTTCTTTCTCAGACTATCTTTGGGAGGCTTTGTTGTGTTCAGTTTTGAAGCCGGATAAGGTATGCTCTGCAAAAGCACTTGAGCACAGTCTTCTCAAAGCTTCAAGATCTTCCTTTCCATGGTTTATTTTTCCCTAGATGCTCCAGCACGGTCCATCTGCCCTTCCCAGAGGTGTAGATGTATATCCTCACTACTCCATGCTTCCATTACTTCTGCCAGGATATGAGATTTTTCTTACTTGATTTAGGTGCAGCTGTGGATGCCTGCCTCTCTCACATCAGCATTCTCTTGTGTCTGTTGGGTACTCCAGGGTTTTCCATTTCTCAGTTCTATAAGATGTCCAAGAGTTTCCATTCCAAGCTAGAATCATGGACTTCATCTCTCCTAGTAAATTAACCAGTGCTACATAATGTTCTCAGGCAGTGTAGCTCAATTATTTATAGAGTCAAATTGTTACAACAGTTCCTGGCATGTTTTGGCTCCAGGCAGCTAGCATTCTCCTGAACACTTCCCAGGCATGGTTTGGGGATAGCATAGGCCAAAGGCCAATCCCAGCAGGCAATTTGTGTTCAGCCACACTGCCTGGAAAGCAAGAATTTAATAATGTGGACACACGCCAGTCTGTGCCAGTTGGCTTCAGAACTATGTAATGGTCACAGGCATGTTTTGTGTAGATGTCAGCAGTCTCAGAGTCTTTTTCCCTTACAGAATGCTTTTGCCCTTGTTGTTGTCTCTGTCTGTCTTTCTCTCCACATTACCAGGAGAATACATTTTTTTTGTGAAGTGAGATATTTATCAGAACTATTAACTGATCAAGGTCCCCAATATTTGATTTTTTTCCATTACTTTTTGGCTTTCCCTGCTTAGCTTTTCCCAGTTGTGCATGATTGGTTTATTGAACTATGAAGCTGTAAAGAATGTCTATTTCTACTTTTGTGCCATGTGCAAGAAATCCTTCTTTCCTTCCAGGTTTCACATCAATTTGGGGCAAAAGATGGCTGTGGCAGTAAGGGCGCACATTTCACAGCCACTTTTTCAGTTCATAAATATGACACATAGACGTAAAATAGCCCTCAGTATCAGAATTCTTCATATGTCTGGAGACAGTCCTTCCTGACCTATCATCAAATCTCCACCAAGAAAAATGAATCCACTCTCAAATTTATAAGCAGTTGGGGAAAGCACAGGGATTTTGCTTTCTGCTGTGTAGGGATCATATACCTTGTGGGAAAGTGGTACCAGACATAGGCTGAGTAAGAAGCTTAGGGCTTTCCCCTGGGACTAGTCTCTTCTTTGCCCCTGCTTAGACCAGGCAATCTGTACTTAGTGCCCATCATTCACTTGTTTCAGCATATTTCAATTTACCTATGCAAAGCTATAATCCAAAGAGAAAACTTTACTGTTTTTCTTTTTTATTATGTTTCCTAAAATGTTGCAGTGGGTTTTTTTTCTTCCCACTGGTGCATTTCATCAGTTTGGAAGCACTCCATCCATGTTTTTGAGTCACAGCAATTTTTTACATTGTCTTTGTGTCCAAGGTTTCTGCCCCAAATGCTGCCTACTGAGAAAGCCAGCACTAACGAAATATCCTGAATCAGATCAGCACTGATTGCTTCCTCACTTCTGCCCATGTGTATTTTACCTGAGATGTCTGGGGCTGACTCTGTTTCCAGCAATACAGCAGAAGGACAGTTCTTCTGTAAATGCAGTATGAGCAGTTCCTTCTCTCTTGGTCATATTGGAGCAGGCTCCTTTATCTGGCCTGCCCCCATGGAGACCTCAGCATATCCCACATCTTGTGGGGCCCCACAGTCAGCAGGTGACCCTTTGAGACTGTCAGGTCAGTTTGCTTGAACATCTCCTGCTCATCCCCTCACCCGACCACCAGCTCCATCCATCTCTCTCCATGGGCAGCCCTCTTCCTCCAGCTGCAGCATCTTCTATTCCAGCCTTCGCTGCTGTGGCTGTCTCACCTTGCCATTGCATCTGCCTGACCATCTGTTGAATCATGTGCAATATAAATAACAGCTAGTGACAAATAATCGCTACAGATACCCTCCTGTAATAGTCTGGTGGTCTCACTGGACATTCACCCCTTTGTAGCATTTTCTTATTTTACTGTGCAAGTCACAATTATATAATAATATTAAAGAGGGCTGTAATGTTTAAGTGGTTTGGAGTCCTTGGGCTACCTTATATATAATTTTCACATTTTCCCCAAAAGTATTTGCTGTTATTCAATTTCCCTTGTTCACAAGTGATGCTCTTCTCACTGGAGAGATCGCAACAGGGACTTATTCTATGCTTCAACACAGCACTGAAGGTACTCCACTGATTGTAACAGGCTTTAAGGGAAAATCAGCTTTTAAAACTATTCTCATTTATTAATTTATATCAGAAAAAATGTAGAGAAGAAGTGAGACTAGGCGATTTCTCTACATTCCTCTTCACAGAGAAGAAAATGTTGTAATCTAGATTACAGAGAAAACAAAAACTTGCCTTAATGTGTCTGGTCAATAGCAGATCTTAACCTCACTGAGACCTTTAACCTGCCCATAGATACAGACTTGGTCACTGGGGTGCTGAAAACAAGTTGTAGCTGATGTAGCAGCTGATGCTTCACCCAGTAAAGTCATGGACACCTTTGCTTAGAGGCCCATAGCTGAGTGGCAGCCTTTCAAGTGGAATTTGTTCTCCATCTCACATCTTTCTGGCTACATTTGAATGCCAAAAATGAATTGGTCTAAACATATCTCTGAAGCCAATTGATGGCACAGACACATGCCAAAGTAATCTTTGAACAGTTGTGATGATCCTAATGGTGAGCATAGCTGAGTGGTATTTGAAAAGCTTTGCTTTTTCACTCTCATTCTCGGTTCAGTTTAAGGCTGTTCACAAAACTACTGCCTCCGACAAAGTGCTTGTTTTATTCACCAGCTTCCTTGAACTAACAAGCTGATGGCAGATTTTTGGTACAGATGGGTTTGTTTGAGAAAAATATGCCTAGGAAACATAACTTTTAAAGCAAAGTTATTTCAGTTTTTCATGCTCATCTCTCAAGGTATGCAAGCTTCTCCAGCAAGGGGAGCTGCCGGGTGCAGCTCAGGGAAAGGAGGAGAATATGTCTCAGAGCTTTCCTGCGGTATAAGGGGAGCTTTCAGCTCTTATTTTTGTCGAAGATGACTTTGCCCTCCCTGCCTGAAGGTGCTTATTTCTTGCAGGTCAAAGATGGGCTGGTGTCTCCTAAACACCACGTTTTATCCATGATCTGCCCCCAGCTGTGGAGCTGCCTGTGAGGATGCTGTCTGCCCCTCCTTTGCTCAGCTCCCACCTGGGGAGACCCTGCAGCCCACCAGCACTGGAGACTGCAGTGACTGCCTGTAAAGAGATGCTTTATATACTGTACAACCAAAGCTGCCTGGATAGAGCTGCGAGTGAACCTTCCAGGGGCTCTGCATCCTCTGTACATCTGTGGAGAAGTTGGGATACCTGTGCAGCAGCCTGCAGTCAGCAGGCTGGAGTCGCTCGAGACACCTCTAATTGTAGTGCTGACATCAGTTCCCTCCTTGGCCTCTGACAGGGCTTTGCAGAAACACACAGGTTTGGAAGCCGTGACTGATTGGTTGCTCTGGTTATGTGCTCAACTGGAACTTGGAAAGGCACAGAAATTCTTAGTCTGGACCAAAATCCCAGTAGCAGTAGCTCCACAATTAGACGGTATTGATCCGAAGAGGGGGGAAACCACTCCTGAAGATGCTTGTTCTCCCTTCCTTCCACACCCTCCCTAACACACACAGTGCACATACAGTGAGTTTCCCTTCCCCCCTTTCCCTAAACTTTTAGGCCACCCTCATGTATTTCAGAACGACCATGGACAGGTTCCTTTGATTTTTTTTTCTCATGAAAAACAAAACCAACTAGGTTAGGTTAAAACTGGTTAAATCCCTCAGGAGTTCAGTAGTGGTTTAAAACATATGTGAAGGGGAGGAACCATTTTTTGCACGTCCTGAAGAATATAGCTGACATATGGACCATTCAAAGGAAATTTTTTTCAGGCCATTGGCCATGCATGAATGGCCAGGCTTATACAGTGGGGACCCAAGATATGATGGGGATCTTCTCCTGGAAATTGGGCTTTCTATGTAGCAAGAGCAGATCCTGTAGATGTTAACCATGCTACAGGCTCTCAGAGCTGGTAGCAGATTCAGGAGCCAGCTGAGGGGTAGGGTTGGGCTGGAGCATCACAGTTGCACTGAAGCAGGCTTTGGCTTGGAGAGAAGTGTGTCCCTGTCCTGAGCTTACCCCAGCAAACCTGCTCCATGTGATCCACTTTTGCTTCTCTCCATCATAAGCTTTCTCCTAGATGTGTTCACTGGTGCTTGCTGCTTCAAACACTGCTTTACTGTGACTGGGTGCCATTGTAGTGCCACTGGTAGATTTAGCACCTCAGTCATTTTTCTACTAAATACTTTCAAGGCCACAGAGAAACACCTTGTAAATCTTTTTACTTCCTCAAGAAAAATACCCAAAACTCTAAACCACAAAACAAAACCAACAACAAGCCACAAGGAAGTTCAGGGAAATAAACCCCTAAATTGAATTTCTTGCTTTAAAAGTGCTTTACATATATCACCACCAACCAGCATGTAAATTTTAGTCAGCTTCTGGACTAGTCTTTTAAAGAAGTTGAAAAATGGCCTTGCATCCTCAAAGGACACACCTGTTATCTGAAACAGTTTTTAACCAGCTTGTTAAGCAGCTTTGACAGATCAAAGACCCCGGACAATGGGCACAAACTTTAACAATAGTTTAGCCTTGAGCAAATGCTTCTGTCAAAGCAAGGCTTGTGCCAGTAGTATTATGGCCTGCAATTGAAAATAAATTTTACTTGAATAAGTACCTCAGCCCGATCAGAGGCACTGCCGCCAGGGAGACAAAAGCAGTTGGGGATAAGTTATTGACTCCACTGACAGCATGAATGAAGTTCATTATGCCAGCCCACTCTTGGTAAATGTGTCAGGTTTTAAACTGAATTAGGTGGCAGGTGCATGGACCATTTTCCTGCCCCCCTTGAGACAGTAGAGGGCCAGTCATCACCTGATTCTACAGACAAATGTTTAGATTTGGTTTTCATATCGCACAGGCACAAGTGACAGCATATTTAAATCATAAATAAGGTTTCCTGAAAACCCTTGTCTATCCCACTTTCTCTCTCCGTCCCCTGTAGCCGGCTGGCCGTGCTCCCATCTCCCTGCCTGCTGGACCCTGGAGGTGGGTTTGCTTCCCCTCCACTGCCCTTGCTACAGCCGTCCTTCTGGTCCCTGTTCCTTCCTATCTGCCTTGGGGATGTGCAGGGTTTGGGCTTCCACAGGACACCTCTGGGTCCAGTCCTGAGCCAGAGGGAAGTCCAAACCCTACTGCTCCTGTTTGGGTGACACTGCACACGGTGCATTTCCAACTTCAACAAGGTCTGGATCGAGCCCTCCCATAGCTGATTTTATGTGATATATATATGGGCCTAAAGAGATTGAATCCAGACATCCTATGTTAACCTTCAGAAAGAATTTCTACAGTAAAACAGTATTTAATCTTTGTAAGCCTCTGATGACAACTCACTATCATTGCAATTTCACAGAAATGCAGGCCAGGCCAGAAAGAAGTGGTGTGAAAAACATACATGTATCTATGTATGTGTATAAACACACAAAATCCCACATAAAAATACAAAATCATCTATATATGTACCGTTTTTAAAAATTTTGCTAGAATTCAAAGAAATAAGGTTATTATCTGCCATAATAATTTGATATTCCTCTGCTTTGGGACTGATCTTCAGTTTTAAGATGTATCTTTTATTTGTTTTTGAATCTGAATATTTTGCTTGAAAATATTCCAGTTTATAGTCTGCCAGGGCCTAGAAGGATAATGCAAGTTCAGCTGAACTTCAGATACTTTGGATGCCAGCTCTCATTACTTAATCATGAGACATAGGACTATTAAGACTCTTAAAAATGAAAGCCTTGTTCTCTGACCATAGAGGGAAGAGTTGGCATATGCCTTTGGCTGCATGCCTTATTTACATTAATGAGCAAGTAAGATTCCTTCCTCCTGTGAAGGAGCTGAACATCCCTTCTCCTGACACTTTTGGGATCTGCGGCCTGAGTCAGTTACTAAGGGAAGTCTTTTGCTTTTCAACAGTATTTTGGACACATGTGGGTACTTTTTTTGCACTTGAGCCACTTAATCTTTCAAAAATATCTTTACAAGTCTGAAAATGTCTTGTTTTGTTGTACTTTGTTTTTTCCTCCACATCCTGAAGGTAAAGCCTTTGTATTTGTCCGCTTAACAGCCTCTGAATCAGACAACAGTCACTGAAGTTTAATAAAATTTATTTATTCCCATTTTCCAGGGATTTCAAAGGCCTGAAGAAACACTACCTAGCCCTTCAACACTCACTTGAAGAAAAATGTTATTGCTGTTCCTCAAAATGGAGAGACAACTCCTAAAAGAAGGGATGAGGCTTGCCCAATGTCACAAGCAAGTTGATGGCAGATTCACACTCCAGTGGGTGTTTTAGCTGTCAGATAGTGCTTTATCCCCCAACATGACATTGCTAAAGATGCATTTGGCTGAGTTCATGGTTGTATTTAGTACACCTGTTAATACAGACATATCAAACCCTCTCTTTTTCTGGCTCCAATACAAATAGATCCAGGACATCTCACCCACGGACCCTCAAAAAGAGAAAATGTTTCTTTCTCCCATACACAAATCTGGGAAAACAAAGTAGGCTTATTCTTCGGGGCTATCTAAAGACTGCTGTGTGTCAACACACAAAATCATTTCTCACAGTGGTATCACTTGCTGGATATGTTCCTTCCCTCCAACTACAGCAGATGGTGTTTCATAGTTGGTCACAAATGGCTGTCAGCGAGCGTTTGTCTGCCTGCCAGTAACCTGTAGTTTGGGGACTCCCTCGGAGAGTGTAGCAGCACTGACTCTGCTGATAGCAGCATCTGAGAAAATGATCCGTCCTTTCTTGTCAGGCACAAAATTAGCTATCTCATTTTCAAACTGTTGACAAGGGGGATATGAAAGAAATAAGGGCTGTGCTGGCTCAGATGATGTTTCTTCAGCACTGGTTTGAGGCAGTGAGTGCTGGTTACAGAGCAGAAGCTGCCTTTACTACAGCAAATATTGACCTCTGCTGAAAGATGGGGATACAAGCACAGCCCTCTCCTGGTGTCAGAATTTTGCATGGCATTTCTAGCTTCGCCAAACTCAGTTTAGATTTCTCTTGGCCAGTGTTAGCAATGAGAAATAGATGAACTTTGGTGAAGTTGCCCTGTAGCAGGGAAAAGCTTTTTGATGGGCTAAAGGTCCCAGTGAACCAGCCAGGTTTGCTGCTGTCTTCACATGCATGAGGAAGGAGAAGGCATCCAGGCAGCCTGTCATCCTCTGTGACCACACCCTTGTCCCAGCAGCCAGAAATGGGAGGCATGGCAGAAAGAGAGACATCAGTGATGGAGACCAAATATATCTATATTTGGAAAACAGTTTTGGAAACTTTGCAGTGACTTGTAGTGGCAGTCATTACCTTACTGGTGCACGCCCACGTTTCAAACAGTTGCAGCTACAACTCCAAGTGTTTAATTTCCACAGAAGTCTTAAAGATGAGTCCATGGAGCAAAGCTGAAAGCTCTCCACAACAGCTGTCTCAGGGTTCTCCTGCATGTAGAGCAATTTCTGTTTCAAATTCCAAGTGATATCTGGGCTGGTAAATTGAGTGGCCTCACTGGCTTTAGCCAGGGCAGGGGTCCCCTCCAGGTACATCTGGCTGAGGGGATGAGGGGATGAGTGTTACTCATGGCTGCATGACACTGCTGCCAAAGGGATCTGGTGACAGGATACATTCCAGGGCTTCTGTTTTCATATATGTCAAGAATTGCATATATCAATACTAGGTAGAAAAAATCCTGTGTTGGTCAGTAGAAAGGCAGATTGTATCAGCACCATTACTATAGAGAGGCACCTTATAATTTTCCTGCTCTCGTCCTGACTTGCTAGAAGATTTTTAAAGTCCACTTTCAGAATTTTCTTTTCACAAAGAGCTTCTAATATTGTAGAACTCCTTTTAATCCTAAATGTATCTATCCTCTGTGAGAAAAAGATAGATAAAACAAAAATTTAAGTCCAGCAAAACAGAAATTATGACTGCTTCAGAAAACATCAGAATGATCCACCTGAAGTGAAGAATTCTAAAAATTCAGGATTGCTTTGCTTCAGTTTCCATATTTTTGTCACTGAACTGGTGTTAAAAAGTACTAAGTTATTCAATAGTTGAAAGTGCAAATATTGATTTCCAATGAACATTTTGAGCTACTTTCTGGAATATTCATAAACTAAACTTAATTCACGCAGTTACTACGCAACACCAATGACAACAACCAACCAGAACAAAAGGGACACAAAAATTTTGCTTGATTGGAGGAATACTTGAAATGAAATTTCAACTATTTCAACAAAAGAGTTTTTTTAAAGACTATTGAAGGTGAAATCTACAAGGAAAGCTGAAAATCAAGTCTCCAATCATGGTTCTGTTCCTTAAAATCTATAACAATATAGCAAATTTTCATTTTCCCTGAGTTTCAACACTAAATTTTGATTTTTATTTTTTTCATATATGAATAAGTCTGTTTCTGTTCTCCTTTGGCTACAAAGATTTTTCTGAGAAAAACAAAGAGAGAACTTACACAGAGCAAGGCTACCTGCAGAATGCAGTGCAACTTTAACTCAGGTGCCCCATGAGGATTATGGAAGTATCTGTTCCACAACAGATCAGAATGAGTAAAAAAGGAGAATGATGACTAGACTAAGCTTGATCATCAGTAGGGGCCTTGTGCTCTGGCTTGCATCCAGCAGTGTGTTCAAGCATGAAGTCTGAATAAGAGAACACAAATATCTAAGGTTAAGCACACGTATAAATACCCTTACTACATTTCAGTAGAATCTAGAAAATTTCTAGAATCTGGCAAAGAGCAATTGTAAGGACTCCTTATAAGGGTACATTTATACCCAGCTCAGCTTACACCACTACCTGCTAGGTATTTTTTCCTGGCTTTGGTTTGCTTGAGCATGTTACAGGGTTTGTGCATGTATTGGACATATGAGAGTGAAGTTCATATCCTTGACCCCTTACAGTTAGACTATGAGTAACTTAATGACAAACATGCCCTGTATCTTGAGTTTCTCTTTTTAGGGCCATAGGGAATGGCCTTCCACAACAAACTGGGTAGCCATTTCTCAGGCAGCTTTGCTTCAGGCAAAGACCCCAATAGAAAAGGCTGTTGAAAATCCCGGAGAGTCCAGCATCTTCCTAACAGAGGATATTCCCTTTTGAGAAAGTCCATGGGGGCAGATTTTGCTTTGTGGATGCTTTTAGAACATGCCATTAATGTTTTCTGCTTTCCCTTTGGGAAGGACAAGTGTCTGAAAGGCTGGAGAGTGTGTATGGCCAGGTGAGTTTACATCTTCCCAAACTACCACTTTCTGCTTCAGTGTGAAAGGCATTCATGCTTAGGGAAATTTGACCCCTGACTCAGGACCTTCACTCTTAAACCACGTTGTTGACTTTGACTAAGACCTCTGATGCCCAGAGATAACACAGTGGTGGTCAGCTCGTGGCTGATCAGACAAACATTTCCAACACAGAGGTCCAATTTAGTCCAAAGAAAAATGGAGCCACTTCAGAGCAGTATGGTCCATTGTGTGGCCCATCACTAAGGCCACCCTCAACAGCCAGCTGCCATGGTCAATAAAGTTGGTTCCTCTAGCTGAATGGGAGGTATGCACAGAGTTTTGGAAGACATCAATTTGATTAAGAGAGATGGCCTGCACCAGGAAGATGACATGACTGTTGAGGCAGTCTGCAATGCTCTCATGCACTGTGAGGAGCTCTGCTGCCACACACAGTGAATCATGTGCTAGTCCAGGACTCTGAAGGCAGGGATGGATTTGTGGGCTTACACGCATCAGGAAGTCCAGTAGTACAGCATCTGAGCATCTGGCTCATTTTGGGCACCTGAGCATTTGAGCATCTGCCTCAAGTTGGCAGTGGTGGATGTACGGAATGAACAAGCACAAGGCCATTTCATGGATTTGGTTGGGACAAGAAGATGAGGAAACAAGTTAATTGGGGAACATTGTAGAGCATTTCTGGGTTTTCCTACTGCTCCATTAGCAAAATATTTAAAACAGCTTTTCTTAGCTTGCTAATATCTACTTTGCCATAACATGATCTTTTCCTTCTGCATTTCTCTCACTTCTTTTACTGGGTTTTTTGTCTTTAGTCAAGCTGTAAAAAGTTTTCTTTTGCATGCAAATTCCATTAGCTTTTTGATAAAGTTGTCAAGGAAAAATGCTGGTACTCTGCCATATGGAAGCATTTATTCACTACCAAGTATGTAAATTAGATTACATCCTTGATGGCAGCGATGTTAATTAGCATATCTTGGGCTCCTGCTTGCTACAGCTGGACCCAAAGTTTGTCCCTTTCCTTTTTTTTCCCCCCCTTTTTCCCAAGCTACTCTTGGGGCCTTCACAAACCCTGTTAACCTACTAGATCTGCACGTTTCCATCTGAGGATTAGAAATTGCTTGCAGCATTTGCCTTCTGCCAGAGTTTCTCCAGCTGAAGGTCTCGGCGGGGCTGAGGAGATTAAGGGGAACCCCTTTGGGGATAGAGGAGATCTGCTTTCGCAACATGGCTTTAAGTGTTGAGTGGACTTATTATGAGGCACAGAAGCTCCGCAAGGGCTCTCAAGTTAATTAGGGGAACTTGCCAAGGCCTGTCAGACACTTGGTGGTCATCACTGGATCCTTCAGACTTTTGGCAAAGCTTTGGAGACGGCGACATGCCAGTGAAAGGCTCTGGCTGTGCTAAGTAACCATGACTGCATTCCCCCAGAGTTGCTACTGTTTCTTGGAAATAGCAAAAGCAACTGAGCAACTCATGAATTTCCCAGCAAATCAGGTCTGTTACTTCTTGCCCTCCCTCAAATTTGGCCCCAAACCCCTCAAAAGTCATAGAGTGGTCCAAATACTCCATTTTCCCATTTTGCCTCAGACTTGATGGAATATTTTGCATTGGTGCTTGCACCTTGAACCTGACATATTTGGGGAGCTTTGTGAAGCAATTATAGTATTTGAATTTTCCATATATTGAAAATCTGTGGAGTGAAAATTTGTACTCTAGAACATAGAATAGTGGTAACTTACTTCTTCGAAATCCATTAGCCTCAATAACATGCATTTGCCAGCCAGATCCTATATATATTTCCAGGATAGCAGATGAATGTCATGTTTCCACCAAAAATACAAGATTTTTTCTCCACAAGACAAAATAAATTTAGAAGAGCCCAAAGGATGTGGCTGACAGCCACCAAACCAAACTTCCTAAAGAATGTCACTTTGCAGAGGAGACATGAACCAGAAATGCCAAGTGCTTATCATTTTTAGTCATGATACCAGTTACAAAAATGAGGATGCTGATGTTTTTATTGCAGCTGTATTCTAACCAGTTCACACATGTTCAGCCAAATCTGTCATTGTATACAGTAAACAAAAGCTGAAATTTTTAAGTCTAAGGAACACGATCCATTATGTGCAGATCTGTTACCCTCTCTTTTCATCAGTTCAGTTATAGGATGCTAGCTAATGATGCTCTGAGATTTAAATTTTACCTCTCTTCCTTCACTGCAACCTGATGTGCATGTCCAGACTCATAACTGAACGGATAACATCCTGTCCACAGATCTATTGCACCTTGCCCTGCTTTCATCTGTGCAACTGAAAGCAGCAGTAGAGTATGAACTTGAAGGAAGTTTAGGAAATCATCAGCCCCATTTTGTAAGTATTTTTATTGGAAAGACTTTGGCAAGCAAATCATCCTCAGCAAACACACAGGTCAATAACAGAGTTTAAGAGCACTGAGGAAGAAAAGAAGCACTCTGCTTGCCCACCCAGAGAGTACAACTTGGATTAGGATGTAAGTGATATAAGTGCTTCTCAGAACTTTTGTTTTGCAGTAATTTTCCAAATAGAGACATTATTATTGTCCAAGTATTTGACTGGCATAAACCAAGTTCTTATGCTTTCAATTAATTTTAAAGCAAGCATATGTTTCATTAAATTGCTTAAACACAGAACTCAAAATAATCCCATAGTAAAGCCCAATACTGATAGTCATCTTTGATGCCATGATGATTTTTTGCCTTTTCTTTTACACTCCTTCTATTTACTTTCTATAGCTTTTATATTCTTAAAGTTTTTTAGCCTATGTTCTTAGACTTATTTTGTCAAGTTAGGAGACCAGACATTTTAGAAGCTTCATAGGTAGGGATCAGAGTGCCCCAGACACCAAGGTCCTCTCCAGAACACATTTTGTAAACTAAGATAGGACCATCCAGGGGAAGGTTCTTCGGGGAGAGGGGCTTACTTGAGCCTCTCACTGGGGAATCTTTGATAGATACGATAATTAGTAAGACCTATAATGTTATACCCGACCTATCGTGGGTGTGCACTGAGGTGTGCATTCGACCTGGACGTGGTGCACCTAAGGATCCTTAAAATAAATATAGAGGTAAAATCCTTTTTCCCTTCTAATAGTGTTTGATTATTGATTTTAAGAGCAGGAAAAGGCACCATCTTCATTAGGCGAAGGTGTCCCTTGATGTGAAAATGATTTAGGAGACTATGCACTCTCCCTGGTGCATTGACTCTCCTGCAGCCTTGTATTTCTATGGCATTGATGACAAAGATTGGTGGACCATGATTCAGGCTCCTCAGTACTACTCCATAGTTGCCATTACTATTGGATAATGATGGTGAAAATGATTCTTATGCTACAGTTAATTCTTCAGAAAACTGCAAGCCTTGGGTCAGATGTATACAAAGATGTATGCACAGGGCAGGCCAGAGCTAAGGGAATGAAACATCTGTTTTCTTCGATCCATTTCTATTCATCCATTTTCACAGATCTAAAACTTCTTACTTTTCAACCTCAATTTTCCCCCACTGTAAGAACCTGCATCTTCTTTCCTTCTGTGAAAATACTTTTGGTACTTCCTCCTTGGTGCCCAGATTCCTTGAACACACCAGTCTAGTCACGCTTTCCTAACTGGTTGTAATTCTTGAGCTGACTGGTACAACTGGGAGTGAAACTACACCCTTTCATCCTCAATGCCAATTTTAATTAAAGCTCTGTCTATGCAGAGTGACACATTAGATTGGTACAAAATTTATGCAATGCCAATGAGCATAAGTATTGATACTGACATCACAGAAGAGAAATTAATGAGTATGGGGAAACCCTAACAGAATCCTAGCAGAAATAGTTACTTCCTCAATTTATGGTTGTAGATGCTGGGGACTAATTGATTTAAATATTAATTAAAAGATTAACTATTACCCCTTCACCATGTAATTTCTTCAGCTTCCTGCCTTTGGGCCTGTTTATGCACTCAGCTAAATACTTGCTCATTATGACTATAGTTCAGGACAGTATTTTGCCTGCATTTAAATTCAAATGTACACTGAAAGTCTTCAAAATATGGATGCTTTCTCAATTTAGTGTTTAATTTACATTTCATGCCATTTTTTCTCTTCAGTTATTGCTCAAAACTTGTTTTGTTTCTTTGGACATCTGTAGAAAGAGGAATAACAAAGCCAAAGTATTTTATGAGACTTTTTTCTTTCCAAACTAAGAAAAAAAAGTCTAATTTTATGAGCACCAAAAGCCAGATGTTCTTTGCTGGTTTTAAGTACCCTGAGTTGTATCTGTTCACTGAAGTTTAATGCAGGGAAGAGCAGTCAAGTAATTCACAAGGTTTGATCTTGGTGTTAAATTTTTGCATTAACCATAAAACAGTTTGTTCTCTTGAAAATAACAATTTGAGCAGTAAAGGGAAAGATTTTTAAAAGCATTTTGAGTTTTTCAGCTATAAACCACTCTCCCAGAGTCAGCAGGGGATTTGTAAAATAAACTTATTTGAATTACACTAACGAAACTCAGTGAAATATAGTGGTACACGGCTTTTCCAATCTACATTGTTCTACAGATTTTCATATTGCAATCTAGCATTTAAAATTATTTTCTAATGCCAATGTCAGTACATGTCAGCCTTAGGTGTTCTGGGTAGCATAACAGCAGCAGCAATGTTTGTCTGCCTGTGTTCTGTCTGGCAGTTTTTACCTCAGGGCAGAAGCCAGATCAGGGTTTGCGAAGGTCTTTTCCATATACTGACATATAACCTGACCCAAAGAAGGGTGGCACTGATTATTGAGTAAATCACCTCGCTTTTTTTGCTCCTGTCAGGTATGCAATATTAGTAGCACAAGGAAAGGAATTTGGGGATGGTTGACCTACTGAAATCCAAGCTGCATCCCACTCTTCCTTTAAAACAGAGAAATGGAAAATTGCAATTCTGAAAAATATTGGGAGTCAAACTCTTCCACACCGAAACACACCAAAAACATGTGGAGGGTAGGGCAGGGTTTGTATGTTGACTAATTGCAAAAATTGATTTTTGTTTGGGTAAAACTTCTCACTGCAAAATTATGAAAGCTTAACTTTTATCAGAAATGTGGCAAGAGTTAGTCTAACATCTTCTAAGAAAAATTTCAATAAAAGCCAGCATAATAAGGTCTTGAATTTAGAATGTTTAAAAATGTTGCTGGAAATATTTTCTATGACATTCATGCTAGTACACATGCAAGCATATATATGTGTGTAGTAAGGCATATGCATGGAATGTACCCAGTTTCCATGCAGATGGGCATCAAATTTTGTGGTGAAATAACCCACCCATTGAAGATACTTCACTACTGAAGCAATACTACTTCGTTACTAGCCATTGCCTGGTCTGTGCCCAGGTCTGTTTGCTTCTCCCCAGCTATTTGCAGTCATGTCTTGAGCAAAACCACAGAAGTGGCTTTGAGAGCACCTTTTTGGTCCATGTTTTTTAGGAGAATCTTTCTGCCTCTTAACGGGCTATCTTCTATCAAAGGTGCGGTTAGTTGGACACTTGCAGGCTTGCAGAGGGATCATATTTGCATAAACGTGATTGTTTTTCTCTCTTAAACAATGTTGGACTGGGCAGGCCCTCTTGGTTAAAGTCCATCCCCCTTTATTATGGATTATTTCGCAGTGTGATAGGGACACCGGTGTTGCCTCCTGTCAAAATCAGAGACCTGCTAAGGAGTTGAGCAGGTTGTGCCACTGGCATCTGTGGGGAGTGGGAAGGGGTGTGCCGGTGCAGGACACAGATCACACCTCACTGGAGTCAGCTGGCTGCAGCTGAAAAGCTTCTGAGGTTAAAAAAGTCATTGCAGAGGTGCTCAGGACACAAAGCAAGCACAGTGTTGGCTTCTTCTGTTTCCCTTAAAGATGGAAGCCCTCATCTCCAGGGAGACAGTGCTGGTTCCATGGGTTGGGAATAATCTTCCCCAGCAAAGATTTTGGTGAGCAGTGTGTGTGTGGGTAGAGCATGCCGTGGGAGACTACCGCGGGCTGATATGAGAGATGATATCAGAGATTAGTTAACCGTATGGGCTGAGTCCCTGGGGAGGTGTGTGAAATGAATCAGATTAAACAAAATTGATAATGTGAATACTTAATCAAACAGACAAAGGTAGTCTGCACAGCTAATTAGGGGCAAATAGAGCGTCCCTCTTGTACCTCATTTAACTGACAAATTGTGCAGACAGTTTTAATGGGAGTCTGTTTAGCAAAGAGAAGGCTGTACAGTTGACAGCTTGGCAAAATGTGGTTTCTGTAACACCACATGATGCTTATGGAAATTAGCCTGGTGCAGCTGAGCTCAGAGTAGGTAAGAGCTGCCCAAACTCCAGTAAAATGGTAAAACGGACCTTCTGTAGGCCTCTGTTTCTGACTTCTTAAAGGGACCTGGATGCTTTTCTGCAAGCTGGCAAGGAACATTTCTGAAAAAGCAAAAAGGACCATTAGCAATATCAGAAAGGACCACTTCTGTAACCAAGAAGACAGACGGAAAATTCAAACTACATCACCTTAGCATATTGCAATTTTATGGTTGGTCCTTTGTAAAAACAAAGTTACTTTCTCAGCTTCTTAGGAGTTATGTAAATATGAATTACTGTTAGTATTTTATATACGAAAATGACTGTGCAAAGAGATCCACTGAGTACTGCAATATGGGCCAACTCCAAGGCCAGGATGAGGATGCAGACAAACCCAAAGCCACAGCCCATCTTCTGGGACAGGAAGGTCTCTGCTACACTTTGGAGTGACTTTCCTAACAAGTACAGGTGTCCAGTTTCTTATGCCCTGAGTAACACAAATGTGAAGGTTTTATACATTTTCTGGTAAATCCTTACACTGCATCCTTCTTTTATCCTTCTTCAAACCAACCATATCTCTTCATTGTCTCTCTCTCTGTGTCCCTGAGGTTCGCATACTTAGCCCTCTTCCAAAGGAAGATGAAAATGTTTGGGTATGTTGTAAAGTCTGATGAGAGACTTTATAAACATGAATTAGAGACCAAACCCTTCAGCAAAGCGAGAAAAGTGGCCAACACTTGTTAGTTCTCTAAAGCCTTCACCATATCTTTCATGAGCAGCTGTTGTTGCACTGACATAAGAAAGCAAAGGGTCCTGCTTGAAAAGAGAGCACAGCTAAGCATGTAGTAAATTTATGAAACTACATTCAGGCTTCTTTTATAGTTTTGAATCTCCATCTGAAGACCTGCATTCTAACCTACACAGAATTTCTAGCACGACAAATGTGAGACACAAGAGGTTTAACAAGGGATTTTCAGCACATCCTTTTGTGTCAATTCTGCTCAAGATTGCTCTGTCTCACACTGAGTGTCATCAGGAGCAAGGGGAGGAGACTTGCTATTCCTGCAAGACCAGCTCATAGAAGTTTTCCTGGGAATCATTATCTGGAACATGGCACCCTCTGTGGTTAAGCCTCTCTTTTAGTTTCACTGATCTCTGAATATCACAAGAATTTGGTGTGTGTGCATGATGCACAGAGCTGTGTACATCCGTGTACATGTGTGTGCACATATAGGCTGTAATCACACAAGCTATACATTTTGACCACAAGATTGAGATACTGTAACGCTTAGAGAGTGAGAAATCTGAGGCTGTACTGTGAAGAGTAACTCTCCTCTCAATGTTGGCCACTTCACTTAACTCTTCTGTACCTCATTTCTACACCTACAAAACAGGACTATCCTTGCTTCCTCTAATAGTTCTAATAGTACTATTAGAACGAAATGCTGTGTTTGCTATGACCATTGATGATAGAGCACAGGATTTGACATAGGTTAAATCTTAGTTAATGAGAACAGCCCAAATCATGTGTTGAAAGTGTCCAGGAAGATAGCCCAAATCTTAGGGAATTCGTGGCCTCTGCTTTTGTGACTCATTTAGAAAACACATTAGCTTCCTTGCCTTCCAGTTGAGTGGTGCTTATCACCTCAGCATTGTAACCACTTCAGCAGAAGAAGAAAAATTGAGTGCTGCCATCTCCACAAAAGCATGGAGTGTTGTCTGGTTTGACATCTGACTTATGCTTAGACATCACCCACTGTTGCAAGGCATGAGTTTATGATGGAACATAAGGATGGTAAATGCATGCCCTGAACTGAACATTTCAGGAGTGAAGTGCATTATATGTGTAATAAAGCTGCAAACATGAGGCACTGCCTGCAGCTAATGCTTTTTCTGAATTCACTTCTGGATCTCTCCTTGTGGAGCTCTGTCCCTGAAAAAAATTCCTTAATACGGAAATTACAGAAAAATTAAATAAAAAGTGGGAAAGAATAGGAATTATTTAATCAAACAAATATTACATGCCAGTTAACAAAACTTAAAATTTGATCCTTGTATGGCTGTGAGTTTTTTAGGCTTGTTTGTGTTAGGTTTTTTCTTTCATACCTTCTCAAGGAATCTTCATAACATGTAAAGCCATCTGATTAATTTATTGAATAGTTTCACGTATTTGAGCAGAACCAGTAATTCCCATTCTGGTCCCTAGTGACGGACTCATTTTAGTCTACCTCCACTAATGTGAAATGTGTGTAATGGAAATTTCCTACAGTACAATACAAGAGTTATAGCGTGGCAGGTAGCATTTGGAAAACGAAAGAAGGAAAGAAGGAAGGGATAAATGAGGGAATGAACAAGCGAAGGAACAAAAGAGAAAGGAATAGAAAAATTATGGGGAAGCTTCTGTCTGAAGGCCCCAATTCCCACTCCTACACCTCTGAGAAGCAGACTTTCTGTCAGGTGGGCACAATCCAGCTATCACAATGGCTGAAAAAGCCTTTGGGAAGCAGGAAGAGTTCTTTTTTTAACCTCTTCTCTAACTTGTTAAGGCCTGTGCAAATCCCACCAGCTCCCTCAAGAAACGCTTGCCTGAGCAAAAGTTTTTCCAGCACATTTTTTGGGTCTCACATAATTGAAATAGGAGGAGATTTGAGCCTGATTCAATAGAGCAGTTTGAGTTAATTGATAAACCTTCCCTTTTTATTATCAGTGCTACCCTTCTGTCTGAAAGGCAGGGAGATTTCCTTATGGGATTTGAGCAAATATTGGAAATTGCAGTGGCAAATTAGCAGGGGCCACAAACCAGAAGTGACAGTTCAAGGAGGCTGGTGGAGGGAGTGGAGCAATCCCTTACCAGTAGCAATTGGCCAGACTTATCATATGGACTAATCACAACAGAGCTGGTGAAATAATGGGCACCAGATGTTAGCGCTTTGTAGACGTTGGCTCTCCGGAGACCAGCTCCGCCAAGAGAGCTCCCCAGGAGCAGGAACATGGTTCTCTCATCTATTAATAGGACAGGGGGCTGCTGGTCAGTGCCTATTCCAGATACCTAACTGGTGATGCTACAGCCCCTTTCCTCAGCTTAAGGGTATTTGCATTCATGAGGAGCATTTCCATGACTTGTATGCCTTAGATTCACAGCACTTCATTTTGTTCAGACATGAATGAGTGAGTGAAAACTAGTCATGCAATGGATCAAATCACTGGTGGTTGTTTTCACAAAGATCATTAACAGGGATGCTGCTCTGCAAAGTACTGACTATTTCCCTGCAGAATTTTGCAGCTATAAAGGTTTTAGTGGCACAGTGGGTAGGAGGGAATGAAGTAGGAATGTTTTCCCCCAGGAGCTTTGCAGAGAAACTCTTAAACTGCTCTCTTGAGTCCAGGAGCTGCAGAGAAGGAGCAAAACAGACTCTTCTGTTGCTCTTATGTGTCATGTACCCAGACCAGGTCTGGCCATGATCCAGCCTTACAGGATTTTCTTACACCTCTCTAATTGTTTATAATAAGCTTGCTTCAAAAGATAGGGATTTGCAGCTAAGCCTGTGCTAAGAGCGCTGCCACCAGTGCTGCTGCCAGCTGTGCTGTGCCATGACTTGGGGGGACAATGTGGCTGTGGATTAGGTTTTTTGCAGGAATCAAACCAGGCCAGCTGATCAGTCTGGTGGGTGGGCAAAGAGGGTCAGGGACCTTGCCTAAAGTAAGTCAGAAGGGGAGTAGGAGATGGATACAGAATTAAATATAACTGCTACTTAAAATAAGACGAATACATCTGTGAGCCATGTTTGCTGTGGTTTGTTCTAAGGGAGTCACATCTGCAGAGTGGGCCCCATCGCTGCCAGTGCTGGCCACAAAGCACAGGGCTCCTCCTGCCTTGCCTTCAGCACTGCCAAACCAGGTCTGCTGTTTCTGTTTTTGGATGCTGACCGATGTGGTTTCATTTTCAGACAGATGGGAGCTGTCTCTCCTTTCTGATCCGTTCATCTCCCAGCACAGAACTTGAGCTTTTTCATGGGCAAAGACCCTGCAGAGGGTCTATAATATGAATGGCCTTTGAATATATGGAGCAAATATCAATCTTTTCAGCTAAAGCATCTGACCAATAGATTCTGACCAATGTGTCCAAAAGCAGAGGTGCAGGCAGGCTCTGCTCATTCATACCTGGCCAGGACCTGGAACCTCCTGAATTTAGATGTTACCAGATTTACTATTGCAGTCATTAGAACCTGATTAATTTGGATACACAACTCACTGCTTCCCAAGATTGCGTCTACATTTTACTGTCACCTTTAACACTAAACTACATTGATTTTGCTACCCTGAATGAAGATTTCAGCGGTGTTAATTTATAAAAATATGAGATCTCTTTTTTCTGGGAACTTTTTTGGCAGCTTTTGTTTGTGTGAGACAGCTTAGAAAACATGACAGAACTGACAGCTCCCATTTAAATGCCAAATGTCTCTTCCTAACTCCAATCTGCATCTACAACAAAAAAACTATGCAAGACACTGACATTCTTTGCAGACATTTTTGCTATTCTTGTGGTCCCCCAAGTGTTGCAGTATTTTTCTTTTGACACTTGAGATCCAACGATCAATCACCGAATACTTCACCCCCTATCTGGATTAGCAATCAGTTGTGTTCTCCGGCATGTGCCAGGAACATTTTCCCCTCCCCTCTACAGGATGCATTTCAACTTGAAACAGCAGCTTAGCCTTTGCAATTGCAACCACCAGCCTGATGATGTCTGGTGAAGAATGGCAGGAATGCCCTAACCAGAGAGGTGAGAAGGGAAAAAATCAGAGGGTTTCTGTCAACTTCTGACAGTGGCAGAAACATCCTCTTTTCCTGATGAGCTGCCTTTCAAGTCTTGGCAGAGCCATTACCAATTCTATGGCTGCATTTCCCTGCATTTGGGGCCATCTGTCTTTACTCCTTCCATTCTGAAGTCAGAAAAGAAAATTATTTTCACATTAGCAACTCATTAAATGGTTCCAAACTTGTAGCACAATCACTGCTGGAGCCAAACCCATTGTTTTTAGACTTCCAAATACGTACTCGGAAGCATTGTTCAGAGATCAGGGGCTGGCTTGCAAGACCTTCTGTCATGCACATGAGCAAGTGGGTGGGGTGGGGCCCTGTCACCCTCATCCATCATACTCCATCAATGTCACCACCACCTGCAGAGGCATTACCCCCAGTCACTCACTCACTTGGTCGTTTATTTCTGTCCATCAACATAAACAGAAGGAGAGGATATCAGTAGTCAGTATCAGAACTGGTAAAATTCTTAAGGTTTGTTTAAGGCAGTGGAAATACCGAAGACCATTTGATGACTTGGGCAAGTTGCACTTTGAGCTTAGTTTCTCAGCATAAAGAAGCCCTTAGGAGATAGGTGCAGTGTTGATACTCACCATGCAAATGCCCTAGGCCGATAAATTAATGCAAAAAGCAGTGCCTTTGGCTGGAGAAAAACAGGAAAGCTGTATTTCAGGAGAGCCTTATCATCGAAGGGAAACAGTGGTCTCTTTTGAAGACCTGGATCAAACTCACCCTTAGGTCTCCTATGAAACTCCTCAGTTTCCCCTGCCCCTGCAGTGAATCACTCACTGCACCACTGGTTGAAAGTGCCTGATCAGCAAGCGCAGGAAAAGCGGAAACCCCAGCAAACCCCACATGCCCCACCACTGCTGGAGAGGGCACTGCTGGCCTCAGTGACCCTGCACTGCCCAAGGCACACTGAAGAGCTACCTGTGTGGGACAGGGGAACCACTTGTGTAGGACAGCCCACAAGAAAGCAAATACATTTCTGTGCTGCTTGGCTAAGCCAGTGCTAACATCTGAACAACTTCTAAAACTGCAGTCTCTGAACTGGCTGCTGTAATGTTCTTTGGGAACAGACACGAGCTCCCTCAGCCTGCCCAGCAGCTTGAAGCAGATGGTGGATGTGGTACCCTCTCTCCAGAGTTTTTCAAAGTGGTTGTGTTCTTGTGGCTTTCCTGAGAGCTGATGCAGGCTTTGGGAGATGCAGCTGCATTTTAGGGGCTAAGCAAAACATTTTCTGCATTGCATATGAAAAGCCTTCTGGGAATCAGAGGGTATTAATCAATTTTACATGTACCATTCCTTGCCTTTAAAAATCAGGGCTCCCTGCATATTGTTAAAGCCTCCCGGAGCCCTTTCTGTCCCTGGAGTTGATCACTGTGAAATGAGGACATGTCACAGCATAGCTTATTAGGGAAACCGGGGTGTTTCCGTTTGTTTGGATTTGTACAGAAAAGGGTTTTTCACTGGGGCTGTGCTTTGACAGTCTCGTCCTCCCCCAGGCTGGTTCACATTTAGCAAGGGGCGGCTGACAAAGCTCCTGGGCCACGGAGATCCACAAGGTGCTTGCAGCTGGCACAGATACCTCATTAGAAATTCATTTTTTCCTGTCATAATAACAAAGTGCAGAGCAGCGGTGGCAACATAGTTTCGTATGGGAAAGCACACAAAAGGGGACAGCTGAAAGAAGCTGTGCTTTTCTCCTGTATTTCCAGCCCGACAGAAGCATCTTCAAAGGGAGCAGCCTTGCCCGTCCGCCGCACCCTCTTGGCCTGAATCGCTTGAATGGCATTTTATACACCTACTGCACCCTGGGGCCAGCCAGCCTCCAGGAAACCCATTCACTCTGCCCCGCTCCTTCTCCCGGCGTTTTGTTGTTTCCTACCCCACGGAAGCGGTGGGCAAACAAAAATCACAGCCCCGGTTTGTGAGCCTCAGCTCCCTCGCAAGCATTTCTGAAACCCTGCTCCCAGGCAAGTGGAGCCAGTTTATTTCTTTAGGGGGAGGGTGGAAAAACCTCCAAAAGTAGAGAACGACTGCTGTCTAATTGCCCTTTTCGTTTTTTTGCGTGGTGAAAGTGAAAAAGTAGATTTAGGAGGGCAGAAGTGAGAGGAGAGCAGCATCACTGCTGGGGCAGTCACTGTTGGGATAGTGCACAGATGAGGGCTATTGAGGAACCTGTATCGCAACAGCTAGTCACTGTGGGGGTGGAGAGTGGCAATGAAGGACCCTTCTCATGCACGGGCAGCTTGATCCACCTCCCCAGAGCTAATGAAAGAAGAGACTGGGTTTCTGAAGTCAGGAGATTTCATCTTCTTGAAAGTGTAGAGTGAAAGTCTGACAAAGACGGCATTTAAAAATCTTGGCTTTATTTTTCTCTCAATTATTTTTCCATCTTTCCTTAATTTTGTTTTTTTTTCTCCTTGCAACACCACATGTATTAGAAAAAAATAGGAGGATGGAAGAGAGAGACAAAAAGCAAACAAGCAGTGTTGGAATAGGAAAGGACTGATAGCCCAGAACTGAAAGTCCTGAAATAATGTAGTTACAATTCAGAAACTTCCTCTCATACACAGACCAAAATCACACGCCAAAATTTCCTTTTTCACACAATGGGTTGTTCCATTTCTTAGTATAAAAACACAACTAAAAAGCAAAATTAAGCAAAACAAAACAAAAGAACAACAACAAACCCCCAATTAATAAAGATCCTTGACACAAAAATTTAGTCTGAACTGTGTAACACACTAAATGCTGGTACCTCTCTGTTAGTCCAATCCTCCATAACACAGCACCAAGAAGCTTTGGCAGAAGTACAGCTTTGATCCCTCAGCCTGGAAGGGAGTTTACCAGGGAAGAGCACCAGGCAGACCACTGGTGCACATGCAGTACTTGCAGTTTTCTGCCAGAGAAATCTGAGTCCCCACTTTGCTGTGTGTGGTAGCCCAGAGTCACCAGCATCAGAATTCTGGGGTAGTGGGAGTGTGAGGGAGACTGCAGACTGTGAGACAAAAAGCACTAGGCAAGTCTTTAACACATTCCAGGAGTACTGTCATCCATGAAAAGGATAATGTATAGATGCCTTTTCTATTCAAGAAAAAAACTGTGGGGCATTTTTTGCTATAGACAGTGGCAATAAAGTTATGTCCAGGAAATGGGGATTCACTGCAGCTTGGATAAATGTTCAAAAGTGCCTAAATGTACTACATCTAATTTTAGACACTGAGAACCATTACCTAGCCCTCCAGAGAGCTCTGGCTTTCTGTACTGCCTAAATGCATAGGGACCAGGATGCCTATCAACTTCAGACTATTGTAAACTTAGCTAAACTCTTCCATTTCTCACTGTCACATCTCAGAAGTAGCTTAGTCAAAGGTACTGAGCATCCTTCTGAAAAGAGTCTGTAATAGCACAGCTAGTAACCAGCAAGCACAGGGGTATTTGGAATATGCTTAAAATGAGCACCTCGGAAGGGCAGGGATGGGGGTACTGGGCTGAACGTGGTGATGAAGCTTGAAAGGAAACACAAAGCAAAGACCTCGACCACCTTGGCCTGCAACAGGAATTTTAGAAAGCATGTCTATCAGGCTGGGCAGGAAGTGCACTTAAGGGGAGATGCTGATCTTCACTAACTTGAGCTGTACAGATGTTTGGGTTGTGCTCTCAGCTCATCACCAGGGCATCTTTTGTTCTTTGTCTGCCTGGGAATTTCCAGAGGACTCTTTGTTCTGTCCAGTTGGTGAGAGTCAGGGGATGGGGGTGCATTGGAATGGCTGTTGGGGGGACTTTCCATACTGCCAACCATTTGCAATAAGAAGATAGGCTAGATGAGAGGAAACAAGACTAATCTGGTAAAGTTCAGGTAGAATAATTTACCTGAGACATTGACCATCTGGGCAATTTCTATGATTCCCCAGGTTGAAACTGAGCTCTAGGTTGTTTACATGAAGCAGGCATTGGAGGATATGCCCATATGAGGGCTGCAGGTGACATCTATACCAAATGAAATGCACCATCACCTCATTTTCTGTCTCCAAGACTAAGTGGCATATAAGGCTCATGTCGTTATGACTAAACTCTCTTGTCACCATGACCTAGCCCACAGCAACTTCCAGGGACAACCTGTGCTTCACACCATGCTCTGAAGGGAGGCATTGCCTAGGTAAGAGCTGCCTAACTCAAACACAGCTTTGCTGAGGCAGGTACTAACTATGATCCAGGGCTGGGGGGGTGACCATGGGGGGTGCCTGAGCCACACTGATCATAGTTACCAGTTTAGTCATGGCTAGCCTCTAATAGAGACAGCTACAAAATAGAGGAGTAAAAAAAAGAGTACGTGTGTAGAGGCATGAAAGGATAATGATAGAAGGCTGACCAAGACAAGAGTTCCTCCTTGTAAAGCAATGTATTGGACCTACAGATGAATCTGCTGCATCTCTAAGACTCCTTACAGAGATGGCCAGGCCAGTATGCCAAGAATTAGGAGATGGCAAATAATTCAGTTAAGCAAAACCAAAAGTGAGCTCAGAATTAATATTGGAAAACACAGATCTAGCACATTACAAACTTGTCGTGAAGGGGTCAGATTGGCCATACAGGTTTCTTGGTCAGATTGCCAGAAGGACAGAGGAGCTGGACCATAAACTGGGCAATAATCCAAGTGTGAGATTGTGTGTCTGATTCAGAGCAGGGATTTAAGACTCTGTTGACTCCAGCCCCTGATAGGACACTGCTTAGTGAAGGGTTGGATGTTTGAGGGCCTTGCTCACTTTTCCAAGGAAGAATCAGAAGTGGTGCCCTGCTAAATATATGAAAAATCTCAAAAAGCATATATTTCCACAAAGGAAATCCAGAGGTATTGGGTCAAGTCTGAGGTACTCAACGCTGATCCACATGACACAAAATAAAATCGTGCTAGTCTCTGGTAACCCTTGTGAAGCAAAGAGTCTCCTTTCATTGCTGGCCTGAATTCCTTGCCCTGAGCTGTTCTCTTGCAAGCTGTCTCACTGATGAGATAGATCCAGTGGTTCCAGATGGGCTCAGAGCACCTCTGCCTGCTCATGCCTTCCAGGTACATAAAGCTGAGAGTTCGCTGTGTAGGTTGCACAGGTGAGCTGCACTGGTTAGCTGTCAAGTCTACTAAATAACATGGTAAATTGAACAATCTGCAGCACTTAGTAAAGGCTTAGGGATATCATGTCCCACACTCAGTGCTTGTCCCAGACTCAGTGCACCCACCCCTATGCTTGTTTCCCTTGTCATGTCTGGGATGCACTGAGTAGTGTATGTCTTGTGGTGCCTGGTAACAATGGGACAGCAGCAGGCAGAGAGCACAGGGAGGGAACATGTGCGCACAGAGACGGTGATGTTGGAGGGCTGCAGCTGCTAATGGATGTCCAATGAGAGGCATTATAACCTTACTTGTTAGAGGTTTGACAGATTTATACTGCTCTCTACCCTATATGACTATTCTTGTGGTTAAATGCTTATACTCCTTTTTGCTGCTTCTTGCCTGCACTGCATTGGGCTTGCATGGGGAAAATGGAAAGAGAAGATGTACAAGATGTCATGGGCAGAGCTTCAAGAGCATTATGTATCATATGGCTAGAGAAGATGTCAAAGTCTGGGGAAGTGCTTTTCTTGTCCTCACTCCAGAGGGATGAGTATACAAGACACTTTCTTGCATCTCTGATGACCTTTGTAAGGGTAAACTCTTAGAGTAGCTTTAGAGACCTGAAGATGGAAGTCACTGGCCTGTGTAGCACACCCAAGGCCGGACATAAGGATTGTGAAATTCAGCCTTCATGCCTGTGAAGCCTGACATGCTCTCACATTGCTTTCCTTCTTCCCCAGCCACCACTTCCCAGCCGACTCCAGCACCACCATATGGAGTGAAAGTGATGGTCCCAGAGGTGAGACTTGCAGTCCAGTCTGGGCACCCCTGGTCACTGGCAGCCACGGTGTGTTTATGCCCCCAGGAAAAAGAGCAAAAGACCTTACATGAGCCAGCTGTGGGATCATGCAGCCCTTTGACATAGTGTGCTGTCATTTAATCCTGGGTAATTGCGAGCGGGCATCAGCCCTGAAGCAAACAAAGTTTGTGTGTTTTGTCCCTAACTGACTCCCAACCTATTTAGCTCATGCTGATGTGAAACAGAAAATTCCTGTTGTTAAAAACACGGCAAGATCAGGCTCAGAGGAGGCAGGAATCTGCTGCCTGGATTGCACCATATTCCCCTTCAGCACTTTTCCGGGTCCGTTTAAGCAATGCTTTTGAAGCAGTGCTCCCTGTCCTGGCGCTGTCAGTCTTGTGGGCGTGTGTGAGTGGGTTTGTTTCTTTGTAAATAACTTTAATTAATTTTTTGTTGTTGTTGTAGCCTTGAGAGTAACTATTCTGAAAGCAGCAGACCCCAAAATTCATTAAATGTGTGAAATGACGAGAGAAAAAGTGTGAAATTGTAACAGTCTGTTTGGGCCTGATTAATAGAAATTTTTCCTGACAATCCCTGGGCCCGTCTGGGGGTCAGTGGAACAGAGCAGCTGTAAAGACAGCAGGAGCAATTTAGAAGCTGCCTGATGGGGGCATGCAGATTTTGGAACAAGTGGGGAGAGTCCCATGCCCTTGTTCAGGCCAGTGGGAGATGATTGGCCACCACAGTGTCATGTTATCAAGCAGATTAGCCTGAGGTGTGCTCCCACCATCTCAAAAGGTTTATTTGGCTTAAAGAAAGGTTATTGTTGTCTGTACTATTTTCAGCCCTCCAGCATTGTCACCCATAAAGCTGATTGTGGTGCATTGCCACATCTCACTGTCTGTGCTTCGGCTGAAGAGCCAAGTGCTAGTGAGGGAAAAGCCCTGCAGTGGAAAGAGTTTGCCATTGCAGTGAGTCTGGGAGGAGATTGCGTCACTTTCTGTCCTCTTTGGTGGCTGAAGAGTCACCAGCCAGGGCCCTAGCTGGGGCTGGATGCAGTGCTTATGCTGCTGCTGGGATGAAGTCCTCAGTGGAAAAGGCGGCCAACACCAAGGACCAGGGAGGTCAGACGCCTGGGCTTGTGGGGAATATTCCCCTGGCTCCCACCAGGCACCCCAACCTGAACTGCTGACTTTTTTCTTCTTCTTTTTTTTTTCTTTTTTTTTTTTTTGAGCAGCCCTATATAGCCAAATTCTTTCACCCTAAGAAAGATACAAAAGAAAACATCAAAGTAAATGTCCTCACACTGACATAAGGCTAGAATAATGGTGACCTAGTGGCTAAAGACTGGGACGAATACTGAAAGTAATTCACTCCCTTCGATAACAATGGAGCATGTGTGACAATGATATATACCAGGAGGCGAGGAGAGCCACTTTTGTTGGGTAGTGATACCCCACAAACCCAATTGTAGGGAGATCAATACTGTCATAGGACAATCATCAAAGACCATCAGCTCATCATATTTTCATACCATAAGCAGCTCAAGGCGCCGGGGCTGCCTCTCCAGCAGAAAGCCCCGTGCGGAAATTTGAAGGGTGTGAAATCGACATGATTAATAATTATAGTTATTAGCACATGTACCAGCTGCTCATGTATGGTTTAGCCCGTGATTTATGGGGCCATAAATGCCCATATCTGCTTCTGACGTGGAAAGGAGAAGGGCACGCAGTCATGGGCAGAAAGCATCGTCCCTGGTGCCAGGAGCTTTCCTCCCCCCTGCTCCTGACAAAATTAAAACAACAACAAAAATGGGCCAAAAAGTCACCTCTGCTCCACAGCAATGGAAGGAGCCCTTTTGTTTGCATGTCTGCCTTAACGGCGGCTGAAACCTGTCTGCTCAATGTCCCCAAAGCCTTTGAAGTTTGGATCGCCGCTAACAAGGGCTTGAGATTTCCCTCCCCCACACAACTTCACACTGTTGCCAGGCTGCAAACAATCACCATACATATTACAGATGAAACCACGAGGACCAACAACAGAAAGAAAAACTAATTGTCTAGTTGCCAGAAGTTAAAGCTTTTGTTTCCAAATGTAATTTGATTCCTCTTTCTTCCAGCTCCCCCAGCCCCACCATCTATTTAGAACGTGTTTCATCATAGAAAACTATTTTACTTTGACACAATCTGAAAAAATGGTTTGAAATAGCCAGACAAACAATATCACCACCCTCAGCAGTAGTTATGATGGTGCTTTAACTCTTTGATGATTATTCTTGTCTTCTGAAGACTTGTAATTATGATTTTCCCCCTGCCAGAATAAGAAAATCTGGTTAGTGCTGTGGAGAAAAAACAAAGCCTACCACAGCCTGTGAATGTGCAAAATGGGAGCAAAGAGAGCTGCAGACCTAATTTTTCCATAATATTCATAGCCACAGACTAGCAATTTCTTGTTCTCAAGCAGAAACCAAGTTGGTGTTCTATTAGGTGTGTTACTTCCAGCCTGTGTTGAAGTCCATAGTAAGGCTGCACCCCTCCTCTGGGTTAGGTCGTGGCAGAGTGAATGGCAGACAGAGTAAATGTGTCCCCACCACCTCTTGTGAAGTCTGGTGAGCTGTGCTGTTCCATGAAGCCTGCTGATCTCACACTGACCTGGTGAGCTAGAAACTTCAGTCAGATGAAGGATTTCCTGCACAACGAACACAAATACAGATGAAAAAATAGCACAGCACAGTAGTGCATCTCAGGGGCTAAAATGATATCAAGGTACTGGAACAGCCTCTGGCAAACACTGGAGTTTGGATGCAAGAAGGGAGAAAAAGGGGGTTATATCACAGTATTTTCTATCTCTTCCATTCTACAAAAAGATGATCAAAGGATGTGTCAGAATAACAGCAAAAGCAGTGGGATGTTGAAAGGATTACTGAATTATTCTGCTTTTAAATGGACTCCATGTAGTTCACATAGTTCAAGTTAGGGGACAGATCAGTCTTAATAAAACAACTTAGTGGAAATTATTTATTTATTGAATCTCATAGAATTAATTTTGATTTATTTTTCTCTGGGAAACTGAGTTTTGAGGCCTAAAAATTAGTCTGTGTTCATGCAAAAGGTTTTATTAGGACCTGGACATACTCTAGGAAAATAAACACTTTTCACAAATGTTCAGTCAAAACCAGTGGTTTTCTGTTTAAAAGCTGTTTTAGAGAGAAAAATTGACCAGTCTTTAAATGAAGTTAAGTGAAAAGTTCATGGCATGCTCACCTACTGTAGCTCGTTCCTTCAGAACTGAAATATACCCTTCAAAGGTCTTGTGATTTTTTATCTGCATGTCTTTCTTGGCCCTTTATTTGCATGCTCATGAAGGCCTGATTTTAAAGTGACAGCTACCAATGGTAATTTGGGTGCCTGTTTCTCCATATATTGTTAAATCTGTATCCTAGACAAGAAAATTTTTTTGTCTCTTAAATTTTAAGTAGCCCTCTGTGACATTGGATAATGACTAAGCTGTAGCCAAACAAGAGCTGTGCCCAACCCAGACACAGTCATTTGGCCGAGTAGAAGAATAACTGGGTGAAATATGAGAGCCTGGGAGCAGGGGTCAAAGCAAACCATCACATGCTGCTATTCCACCTTCTATTGCACAAACCTGGGAGCCTTCCATGGTGAGACCACAGATGTGTGTGGTGGGTCAGGTAGAGGTGCTCCATGTGGGTTCAGAATGCAGGACTGCAGAGCTCACCAATAAAGCCAGCACGGGGATGGGTGGTGTGCACCACCAGCAATGCCAGTTTCCAGCACAGCCACACGCAGTGAGACCACTGGATTTTGGTGTCATGGGAGAAACTAATTTTCTCTGAGGACTCAAAACACTCACAGTCAGTTCTTGTCTGGTGTGAATTATTGACTGTTTTTTCTTTCTTCTCCTCCCATCCTCCTAAAACAACACTGAAAACCTCCTTTCCACAAAGCTGTCTTGTGTGCGTATGTGCATGGGCATGTGTGAAACACAAAGCTGTGGAGACATCAGGCAGATTCTGAACTGTTCCATGGAAAGCATCTCACTGGCTTCTGGCAAAGATAACAGTGTCAGGGATTCTTTATACTGTCTCCTTGGACATCCAAGGTAGATGAGGGCTGCAGATTCTTCCTTGTCTCATATTACATGAATGTGTGTCGAGAAACAGCCAGACTTTTTTTTTCTAGATTTTTGTATACCTACCTGTAAAAATGGTTATATATCTATGTGTAGTTTTAGCTAAATTTTAAGTATCAGAAAATTCTTAAATATTGGGTTATACGGGAATATTCCATCCATCAGCCAGTCTTTATACATGGGGGTGACAAAAGTAATCCGCAAATATGAGTTTAATGATTTTTTTGTGAAGGAGCTTATGAGAAGAAGTATGTAAATATATGTGTGACCATTTGTGTGTGTCTGTGTCTGCACTGTATGTGTGTACATGTTACACATACAATCTCTCCACTTAAAAGATAAGAGAAGAAGTAAATGTAGTGACCAAGAAATACACAAATAAAGTAAGGTAAGGTAATTTACATATTCGTACAGAAACTTCAAATTCCGAACTCTTGGTGTTTTTCTTATTCTTTATGAGCAGGATATGGCCCAAAGGGAATTATTCAGGAATAGTTAAATATTGGTTGTATTCAATCACTCAATTAAAATTAAAAGCCTTTTTTTCTTGTATATTCAGACACATATGGCTTGTTTAGATTAAATTCTCAAACAATATATCAATACATATTATTTCACTGAAACAACACTGGTTTTCATAGATGAGACTGTAATAGACTGAAAAATGTTTGGTTTTATGCAAAAGAAGTGATTTTACAACACATAAATAATATCTATTTTAGGGCCAAGGGATGAAAAGTGGGAAGGGAATCTCACTGCAGAAAGGAAGAAAAGGTCTCTCACTTTTTAAACAAACAATTTAAGAAATAATGCCAAGGTCTCATGACAGGTCTATGTGTGGCAGGTAGCAAACAAGGAGAACCACCAATGTAGCAGGGTAACAAAGAACAGCCTGTGACAAAACTTTGGCTTCTGCTTATTTCCCCTGATTTCATTAACAGTGCTTAATCAGAAAAACTGGAGGATATTTTCTGGAGTTATGGTTTTATGTAGCACTTAGAAAATAAATGAGGAAGTATGTGACTACCTTAGCAAAAGCTAAGGAAGAACAAAGGAAGGGGAATCAGATGACAGAGAGGTCCAAGAAAGCCCATGAGGTAGCTGACTAGTAGAAACTGTATATGTTTTTATGTAAGTACACATATGCACAGGCATGTGTGTGTCTGTGCATGTGTATGCATGTTTGAGCATATGCTGATCTGTGTGTTTGTATGCAAAAGAGATTCAACAGTCTGTGAGGTAACCTTTAAAATGAGCAAATGAAATGAGTCATCTCTGCATGACTTCAGTGTTTCTCCCTTCTTGACTGCCTTATCTGGAGACTTTCTGGTGCTCCATGTAGCTGGCTGTGCTGTGAAAGCTGTCCCATCACACCCCTCAATTCTGCCTCTTCCAAGCATAGAAGTTCTCAATATTTTCCATATTTTTTTCTCCTGGACTCATCAGGAAATGAAGCATGTGGGCCAGACAGGTTTCAGAATTTGTAGGGGAAGGGACATTTAGTAACAGCTTTTAATAAAGATTTTCATTATCAGAGATAAAGTCGTTAAAAGTTCAAAACTATTTTAGTGGACAATGGGACCCTGGTTGACTCTGCAAAGGGGTACTCCAGAAAATTTATTGAATTTAAAGAAAGTGGGGTCAGTCATTATTTCCAGGAGAAGAGCTAACGAATTGCAGGTGCTGGCCCAAGAGTGGGATGTGTTTCAAGGTAACTGTAGGCAGAAAAAGTTTAAACATCACTGTTGGAAAACAGAATTCTACAAGGAGCATTTACAGCAATTCAACACCAATCATAACTATTTAACTAGTTCAATAATATGTTACCCAGCTAGTATGCAATTTTCCTAAAGAACAGTTATGCAGAATTGGGCAGCTGCTCAGATCACTCAATTCAAAACAAACCATTTGCATAATAAATATTTGCAGAGGAGCAAGTGGGTGGGGTTTAGGCGAGTGCACAGATGAACATAAAAATCAAATATGGCTGGAAAGAAACTAGGCTTAATTACAGGAGGGAAACAAAAAACCCCCAACAACCAAAATGCGCACACACATATACACGTATTTCTTCAACTACTTAAAAGAATTAGTGCAAATATCTCTAATTAGTTCACGTGCCTCTTTCCAGGGACATAGATTTTGTTCTGCTCCTCACTGACTGAAAAAAAGAAGCTTGTGGGTTTGTTCCAGAGCAATGCACTATTTCATTTGCAAGCAAATAGTTTGGGAGTATATGTGTGTGCTTCTGTGAGTATGCAGGGATCTGAGGGTGAATGGCAAAATACCAGGGTCTGCAGTACTGTTTCCAGATAATGTCTGTTCACAGTGACACTCGGGTTAAAAAAATAGCTACAGCTTTTTTAATATCAGAACTTCCCTCAACATTGCTCTTGCACTGAGTCCCAGCACGTATGATGGGAAATTCAGTAGCAGTTTCTACCTTTCACAGTCACCTTCCAGGTGTAATTTGTCCATCACTACTTACCATGTTATATACTCCAAATGAAATATCAGCTTCTACCCTATTTCCACAGAGTTAGTGGCAGAGTGGAAATAGATAAAAATGAGCTAAAATGTGGTTTGACCAGACTCACTTGTTGATTGTGAACAGCTCAGAAAAGCCTGTAAAAGAATTGAGAAGAGAATGTTAAAATGAGCAGGGAGAGATCAGATCTAGAAAACGGGAAAAAAAACAAACCACCAAAAAAAAAATAGCCCCAACAAACCAACCCCCTGAAAAAACCCAAGCCATCATTCCTGGATCTCAAGACAAAGAGATTAAGTTGGGATGCAAGAGAGAAAAGGAGGCTGAGCAGCATGGCAGCACAGACAGGAAAAACAGTTGTATGGAGACCTTTGGCATGTTCCCAGCATGAGGAATCTTGATGAACATTTGATCCAAACACATTCTTCATGGGTCTTCTGCCTCTCTTAGTAGCCCAGAAGCTCATCTGTGGTGAGGAAATTAGAAGGGCAAGATCACCCAGTGTGACCTCTGCCTGGCAATACGTAACAGTGACATATTAAATATGATTAATATTTTCTTCAGAACTGAGTTTACAAAAGTACATGCTCAGCTGTGGTCAGCAAACAAGACCATAATGTGGTGTCTATCACAGCACAAACAGTGTATTAATGGAGCCATTAATCACCATCAAAACTGTATTAGGAGTGAAGATAGCCAAAGAGAGCTTAACTGACAGCAAGTGGCCATAAACCTGTCCAAAAACTAATTTGATTACCATCATACCAGCATCTGTGCCACTTATGAGGGTTCATTTTTTTGATGAAATTATGTAGACAAGTCGTTCATGCGTATAATAGACATCTAAATCATGGTAAACATGTTGTTGGCATGAGAAGTAGTTAAAGAAAGTGAGACATTGCTTTGCAGGTGAAATTTCAGGCAAAATGCACTGCTGGTGTCACAACAGTTGGTTAGAAAACCGTTGTCAAACTCATCTTGCCAAGCCGTGAGTGAGGAATGTTTTTGATCCACATTCAACAGAATAAATGCTGCTGAAAGTCAGGGGATGTTGGGAGCCTCTAGCTATTTACAAGAAGGACGGCTTTTGCCAATATAAACTCTTGCTCTTTATCGGCTATAAATATTCTCTACAAACAATCTGTTTTATTCATAGACAGTTGGACCCATTATGTTTTGGTCTTGACAGACGGGACAGTAGGATACTGCATTTAAATGACACAGACTGTATAGGAATGTATTTCCAGATGATAACTGAGCCTGAAGCTTCCACATAAATCAGGGGAGGGAAATTATTCTGTAAGAAATATGTTCAAATTTCAGCCTCATAAATACAGAGAGAAACCAAATTTTCAGGGCTTCTTCACTTTTATGTGAGCATTTTAATGACCATTTTAGGCAGCTACCAAGAAATTCACGTTCACTATTAGTAATGTTATGCACAAGAGAAGTCTCTCAGGAAAATAAAAGATAAGGTTGTCCCATCTACACATTACTGAGAGGCTGAAATCTGAAAAGATCTCTGTTTTGGAGGTCGGGGATAATAACTGGATTTTCTGTCAGAACAAAACTGTTCAAGTTGACAAAATGAATGTAGACTAAAAATTGCTGTTTTCCCCCTTGATTTACCATGCTGCCTGGGTAGGGAAGAATGAGTAGCTGCATGCAGAGCCACCACTGAAAGGAAGGGACATGAGCTTGTAGCTCAAATAAGAAAGGTATTTGAAAGCCAGGTAGTCATGTGAAACTGTGCCTGCTTTAACTTGCCATCTTTAAATAGACTTAGCATCTCTGACAGTCTCAGGCCACTTCAGATGTATCCCAGGTATGTGCTGTACTTATGCTGAATGCATCGTATAATTGAATATGGAACAGAAAGGGAATCAGTCCCCAGAGAGGGAGATTGTTTCTTCAAACTAGATGTTAATGGTAGAGTGAGTGACATTTATCTTCAGTCCTTTTATGAATCACTGAGACACAAACCGAGTACACCTTGCCTTTGCTGTGAGCTGTGCCTCAAGCCATGGGAAGCTGCCTGCCATTCACAAGCCCGTGCCTTGTAGGCAGCTCCATCTTACCTGAGTTCGCAGATGGGCCATTCCCCAGGTGGGTCTGGCAAAACACTTCTCATTAATCATTGCTTAAAGCCCTCTCAGTGGGAAGACCTCAGGTTAGACATCATTTGGAAACAAATTGGGTGAAAAATAGCTCTGACAATAAGGAGCCCACACAGAATTCCCCTGTGAGAGCTTCAGCGGTGTGAAAACAGACTCTTCCAGGACACTAAATGATCTGTCAGTTAGCAAATGACATTATAATCCAGTTTTATGCCACAGACAAATCAAAGCCTTTGCTGCATTTCTTCATTTTTTCCCTCTATTTTCCCCCTTTACCTCCTTTAAAGTGACAGAATATTTGAGTTAAGAGAGATAGCCAAGTTGTAAATGCTTCCAGGGACAAACCTAAGTCTTTCAGGGTTGCCTTGTTTCCTCTCTTCTTCTTGTGCTATCATTAAGAGCAGAACTCCCCCACAACCTACCAGGCACATCACAAGCAAGCATCAGGCTGCCCACGCTCTCCAACACCACTGGTGCTGGCCAAAGGGTGCAGTTGTGCCCAGCCCTGCCCAGCAGGGATCCCTCTTCTGTTCCAGCATAAGTGCATGTACCGAGGTTCTGTCAGATTTATTTTTAAAACAAAACTTTAAAATGAGGCACAGAATCAAGTGCTTTTGTGACTGGAAGCTACAGTAACTATTTGAAAGCAAAATAATTGTGCAGCCTGGTTTTATCTAGTTAATAGTTAATATTTACTTTCAAGCACTTCACTGTCATGACCCTTCATGCCAATGGTAATTCCGGGTCCTCAAAGACATTAAGTGTTGACCAGCTCCAGGTAATTTAAAATCTATATTCCTTGTCTGCCTCTGACATTGCTTCTTTTCTCAAGTATACGCCAGTATTGAATTGATTCAGGGCTTAGACAACAGAAAAAAGGAGGTAGTAAGTCTGCAGCATAATTTACCCAAACTGAATAGAGGAGCAAAGTATAATGTGGGGCAAGTCCAACATTCTTCACTGAAATACAGAGAGCATAGCCCAGCTACCACACACAGGCATGGACACAGGCAAAACCCACTGCAACAAGGGGCTTAAGCAAACAGCAATTATGAAAACTCAAGTTTAACTTCTTGATGATGTTCATATTGATTTATCTCCATGAACCTCTGCCTACACATTATGGCCTAATTTTTTCATGGGTTCCAGCTCTAATACCCAGTGTCCTCGGGTGATGCAAGAGTTTTTTGAAGTCACTCAATTGTCAGTTCTAATACAACCAGTTTTAGAGTCTGAATAACAGAAATTGACATTAGTCAGAATCAGGCAGTCCACTATCAGCTGGGAGCCATCACCATGTGGCAGTGATACCAAATGTGCAACAACTTGCTGAGGTTTTGCCTTCCCACTGAAATGTCCCTAAGGTATTTAAGACTCCTTGCTCTCATGCTTTTACCCAGGGACCTTTTTGGCAGCCTTTTGTCTGTTGTCAATCAATGGCTTTTGCCTAGCAGTCCTACAGACTCAACTTCCTTATCCAGGGATTCAACACCATCTTCAAAGATTGGTTGGCCCCAAATGTTGAGTTCACTTTTCTTTTGGTACGGTTCGTCCAGATGTGGTTGGAGGACTCAGTGTGGTCCATACTGGAGTTCCTCTCTGAGTCCTGTCTGTCATTACTCTTTGCCCAGAGCACTCCAGAGTGTTCCCCAGCATGAATGTTTGCTAAGCAGTGAGAACAATGTCAATTATTTAGCAAATACACAGCCCATCCGTACCATTCCTTCTTGCTCTAGGCACAACCTTGCTCCACGAACAGCCTTGCTGAAATTCAGCTTAAAATTGACAGTGTTTCCATGGCATATTGCTGTCAAATTTCCAACTGTGGCCTCAAGGTGCTGAGAAAGGGATACTGATCCAGCATTCATCCCAACTCAATATGTTTGCACCCCTCTACTGACCTCTGGAAATTATGGGGATGCAGCCAGGCTCACTCATCACACAGAATTAGTGAGCATGTGAGTGTGTTCTCATGACAGCCCTGCATAGCAATCAGCAAGTAAGAAGATTTATTGCTTTAGTTGACACTCTGTTATTCACTAACTGAGCATGACACATCTGGGACTAGGAACCGCCAGTTTGACATCAATGAGCCTTTTTTGCATTGATTGAGTTTATCCATTTCATGCTCAGAATACAACCTTGGTAAGGAACAACTCCCAGAACATGCTGGAATGGGAGCTGCTGGTTATATTCTTTCCAGGAGAATGAATATGATGGGTAAATGACCTCATATGTTGCAGAGCAAGGAGAGGTGATGTCAGCCACTTCAGCACCATCCTTCTTGTCACAAGGCACCATAATGATGAGAAACCATTTCTTTAATGCTGATAGACTGGTGGGGAAGTACAGATCAAAGTGCCATTAATAATAACTGCAATGTATGGGGTCTGAGTGAAATTAAATTACTTTGCCCAGCCCATAGATGACACCATGCAGGACATGAGTTGCACTGTTCGGGACATGATCTTCAATGTGTACCTTACAGAGCTGGGAACAACAATCTCCCCTAATTGCTTTTTTTCTTCTTTAACTTGTGGGACAAATCAACCTGCATGCATGGGACCCCAGCTTACTCTGAACTAGACATAAAATATGGAAATCCAGGAAAATCTTGCTAATCTTACACAGGGCTTATATGGAGCTCTGAATGCACTTTAGTTGTGTAGCAGTTTGGACTATTGCTGGACTAATGAAGGAAGTGACCCTTTATGTGACAGCACAACTATGACTGTGACTCCTCCTTGTTTGGGTGTTAAATCAGAGCCCTTCCTAAACACACCTATGAAGCACAAAGGGAGGCCTCATGTTCCTAAACGGAACATTTTAGTTTTTTTCTTACTTATAATTAATCCCAAGCCTGTAATTAAACTGCCCCCTATGCTGAGGAGTTCCAAGGCCTTTTTGTTGTTGCTGTTGTGCAGATTTAGAAAGAGAATTTGCTCAGCAGGTCAACCTAACATAAAGTTGGAGTTTTTCTGCCACCAGATCATGACGAGAGAAATTTCCCGTACTTTATACGCAAAGGTTAATATAACAGTGTATAACCAAATAATTCTGGAGAGAAATTATAGACAGGAAAGGGAAAAAAAGAAGTCAGCTGTCAATAGTAAAATATGTAAGTAAACCAATCTTTTGTTTTAAATCTCCCAGTGCTGCATTTTGTTTCGGAGTGCACTTAACACTAATCAAAGCCATCAGGACGGCAGCACTGGCAGGCACAGCTGGTCTGAGATGGTGCCAGCGACCAAGGGAGGACCAAAACGCTGGGACACATGTGCAAACATCTTAGTGTCTGAACAAGTCAGTAATGTCCACCTCCATCGTCTGATTTGCTTTTTGTTAGTGAACCAATCTCACTTCTTCATAAACCAGTTTCTCCCTCCATCAGACCTGCCCCTCCCAGCAGACTACAAAGCAGCACCAGGGGTTCCTAATACACAAATCCTCAAATCACAGCCATTGTTCAGTCATGTCATGCTGTCTCTCTAAGGCAGGTTTCACTAGAGCTACTTGCTTTGGCTCTGCCAGTCTAGAAATGCCTTGTCAGATTACACACCAGCTCTGTCTAGTCTATTATGGGTGCTTGGGTTCAATTACCTTTCTAAATCAGGCAATCCAGACATTTTTAGCTCCTTGTTATCTGTTTTATTATAAAAACAGGACCCAACACTGGTCTCAATATCATTCCTGTCAATTTTTTTTATTGCACCTTAATATTGTTTAATTGACTGTAGTAACATATTGTTATTTTTCTTCTAATATGTCTAATAATTTTTCCTTTAATAAACTTTTCAATTCTTGCCACCAGTTCTTTAGCCAACATGTTATAGGTTGTCTTGAATGGGCTTTTATTTTGAAATTGCCTACAAAGGAAAATTACAGAAGAAGAATAATTTGGCTTACCTAAAATACTTTATCTACACAAACTGTGTTTCAATTACAGATTTTTTTTCCTAATGATAAGGTATAAGATAGAACAATATAGCATTTGAAGACAATTTTTTATTTTTTAAAGAAAATATTTTCAAATGCAAGACGTATATTTCATTTCCCAGTCATTCAAATGGAATATTGACAGAATTTATCTTTCTCAGATTTTTTCCAAATTGAATTGACCAGATCTTTTGACCTATGTTTGTGGGGAACTGTTTAGAACCAGCACCAGTGTTTGTCCAAATGGCTTTACAACATGAAACACAATGTGCATAACCTTGGAGACAACATCATTAGCTTGTGTTGGAATGACAAAATTACATTTATTCTTTGTTTTCTGTCTCACAATATTTTTCATTCCTAATTCTCAGATTCTTTCATAGCATTTTATGCCAGGCCATATGGAAAATCAGACTATATTAGATCAAGGAGTTCTCCATTATGTTTTATGATGTTGACACATTCAAATATGGTATATACTGGACTTTTTTTGTATCTTTCAATTGCTAACTCTTAAAAACGGAAGCACTCTGAAAAGTAGAAGGTTTCAACAACCTTCTTCCCTGAACAGACTTCCAGAAAAACCTCTTACATGTACTACTTTGTATTTAGGGCCAACAGACTTCATTTCAGAGGAACAGCACTGCCTTTTAGGCACTGGCCCACTCTCAGGCTGGGGAGCCTTTAGCTCATGCACTTTGGAAAAGCTGTGAATTTCATTAATGAAAATGCATGTCTTTCCAAAGACAATAGAAATTTTCTCATGTGACTTTTTTCAGTGTTTTTCATGCATCCTGACCCACCCATGTTTGCTGTGGCAGCATGTGAAACACAGAGTCCGCATGCCATATGATTTGGTGGTCCCTCTGTTTATCACCTGAGCGCGCTGAGTGACCTTCTCTTTTAATTATGAGTTTTTAGTGATTGGTTCTGCCAAGTTCCAAGATCAGTGTCTGAGATTTTTTTGTTTGTTGCTAGAAAGTAGCACCATCTTGCTGTGGTAAGCTCTGTAGTAAAGCCTCTTGGAAAGACAGCTTTCCTACCAGTCTGGGTAATCAAGGGAGCCATTACAGACTGAAAAACTTTTAAGTTTAGGAGATTTTCAGAAGTAGAGGAGCCATCATAAGCTAAATCCCAAATCCATATCAGAAAGAACACAGCAGAGAGTCTCTGAAGGGAAAGAAGCTGCAGCTTGGAAGGACACATATCCCAAGGCAGGGAGCCTGGACACCAAATGAATATGGAGAGCATATGGAGGATGTTTTGAGATGCAGAAGTTTTAGCATGGCAGTCACAGAGAATAAGGTGGCATAATAAGCTCTTTGTAGCATTCAAAGTTGAGATGAAAAAAGGTACACAGAGAAATATCGAGCTCTGAATAACTGCTCTAATAAAAGAGAAATAACTGTTCGCTGTTAAAACACAGTTCATAGGGTAAATTTAAATGCTAGCAAACTCTGGCACATATGCCCTATACAGAGGAAAAGTCACATACACAATCATCCACCCACCCCCAAATGCATGGGGTTTTAGAGGGAAAGGGAAAGGGAAAAGCAAGAGTTACAACCAAAGTGGTTACCCCGCAGATTTTAAGATGCTTTTGAATCGTATGATCAAAGTAAAGTTCGTAAAGAAGTATTATGTGGTCTTGACATCTAGTGCAAATCATAGCCCACATCATCCTTATGTAGGATGTCAACTGCAAATTAGCCAAAACATATTTCATGGAGCACAACATATCCTGCAATTTAAGGAAACCCTGGAAAGCCTAATGAAATGCTAACGAAACATTCTTGTAAGTGTCTCATTCCCATACAAGCAGATGCAGAGGGCTGTTGCTGGGAATCAGAGTGTGTGAGACCCATGCAAAAAGCATATTTATTTGGTGGAGGAGAATGTATCTGTCTCTCTATCAATAAATGTCTGAATGCTTGAGCCTTCTGTGCTCACACCTGAGACCCCTCTCTCTCTCTTACCATAATCTCTCAAATCTCACCATCAATCTGTCAAAACAAAAGTAAGTGATCCATTTTTAACTTCAGGGAGGAACTAAATCAAATTGTAGTTCATACTGATCTAAACCCTAAAGCTTCACTGCTGCTGTTAGGGTGATCCTGGCATATGTGTATCCAGATAGACCTGCCCATGAGTTCAGGGATCACAAAGAGCAAGCCCATGAAAGATGGTATAAGATGGTATAATTTTAGATGGTAGAAGAGTCTCAGGAAATAAAATCTCACAAGAGGTTTTTCTTTTCCCTTGGAAGAAAAGTAATTTCAGTTACAATAGCTTTTCCTGTTTTTCTCCTCATCTCTTTTCTTTTTGGATATGGAAATGTTTTTCGGAAGGCTCATACACGAGCAGCAGAACTAATTCCTAATATCCTAACATTTTGGATTATGGCTGGTGTGAAGCAGGGATTGCAAATCTGCCTGTGGGAGACAAAAGACTCACAGATGTCCAAGGAACAGATCTTTAGGGTTCCTGTGCTTTAAGTATGCTCTTTTAATTTCGTCTAAATTGCACGCAGTTATGCTAAAAGTCTTCTACAGACTGTTTTCATTGAGACAGATGTCTGACACTGGGCATGCTATAAACAGTGATTTCAAGAAAGATCTCAGTGTTAATGCTATTAAGAATTAACCTCTTTTTTTTCAAGATGTTACATGATTAAAACATCAAACTAACTTCAGTGCCAGAAATGTGTTAACTGCTGCTTTGTGCCTCCAGCTGTGCTGAGCCCAAAGGCACTACTTAGGGTGTAAATCTCTCCTTTGAGAATAATGATTAAAGGTTTTTTTAAAGTAATTTTTTCTTTCCTATTGCAGTGTGGAAAGGGACAGGCAGCAACGAGATAGACAGAAGGGTTAACTCAGGATGCTGTGGGCAGGGAAGGGTAGAAGTATTTGCATAGAATAGCATCTGGAATCTACACGTCCTCAAATACTTTGAGGGGGGAAGCTGTTTTTCCACATTCATTACAGCCTGGTAAGGAAGAGGAGAAAAGAAACAAGGAGGGATAGAAAAGGAACAGGGGACTCCTTTTGTATCTGTGTCCAATATGGTTTCTTTTGATTTTTCATTCTCCATAGTCAAGAGCTCCCCATGGGTTCTCATCTGTTACCCAGGCTTTGCCATACCTGCCTGCCTGTGTGAAAACGGCTCAGCTGCCGGCACTGGATGAGGCTAACAGATCACATCTATCTCTCTGGCGTCTACTGAGCACACAGGGCTCCAAGGATCAAGCCCTGGACAAGAGCACAAAAGCAGGTCTGTATAGAAGCAGCCAACCTTCTGCATCGTCCGCGGTTCATTGTGTGGACACTGAAGGTCAAAACTTGCGTGCATTCCTGCTTTCCCTACACAGTTCTCTGTGTGTATGTGTGTTCCTGTGTGTGCCAGAGGGTGAACAAGAAGGCAGTGCAAGACTACACCACGCTGTTGCTTTACTTCCTTGTTTTGCACAGTAATTCATAATATGAAACGCATTTCAAAAGCACTGGAAAACTGCAGATGTACATTATACATGGAAATGGAGATAATAAGGATGGACACAGACATTGAAATAGAGATACATCCTTGCTATCTAAAAGTACAGTGATTCTGGACAACAGTGCAGATTAAATGGGATTTCACATTCCAATAGGTAGGTAATAAGAGCTTTTTGGCTTTCTGAATTTGCATTCAGAAAGGTAAGGGGAACAATGAATTAAAAAATGAATTAAATGAATTAAATGAATTAAATGATGTTAATAAATGAATTAAAAATTAATTAAATTAATTAAAAATGTTAATAAATAGAAATATCTGCTTGGTGAATCTGTTCTCAGTGAGTGAGATGAAATGAAAAAATTCTGAAAAACTAGAGAAGAAATTCAAAGCTCAGAAACAAGATTTTTAATTACAAGGATCAGGCTATGCATATTTGAAAGGGGAAGAGAAATTTTTCACTTCTCTGGGATAGTACCAGAAGGGGGGGGGGGGGGCAGAATAGCAAAATATGAGATACTCTGTTATAATGGTTCCACCTTTTACATGAAGTCAGATGAGTTCAGTAAAACAACATATTTGCAATGACCAGTCATCAGACCCTCTGAGAGTTCACTAGTTGCTCATTTGTAATATTTTTCAAACAGGAGCAAATCAGCTAAACTGGAATAATTAGGGAGAATGAATGCCTGGCACTTCAGAGATTGAATTTATACCTGTAAGTTTTATGCTTTGTGGGCATTAGGGTTTTCCTCTTCTCTCTCTAGCCAGCTCCTGCTTTCCTTCCTGGATGATTTCACATTTCTTCTTCTATCTGATCTCCTGATCAGAGTCTTTTCCTGCAGTCTCTGTTTTTCTGAGAGATTCCTCTCTAGTCATCAAGAAATGCATCAGGAAGTCCAAGGGCTTTGTTTCCTTACTCTGGTATATTTTCTAACTGCTTTTGACAATACTAAATTAGCAACTTCAGAGCTTATACACATATCCTTCTTCTCCTCTTCTCTTCTCTTCTCTTCTCTTCTCTTCTCTTCTCTTCTCTTCTCTTCTCTTCTCTTCTCTTCTCCTTTCTCTCTTTCTTTCTTTCTTTCTTTCTTTCTTTCTTTCTTTCTTTCTTTCTTTCTTTCTTTCTCTTTCTTTCTTTCTTTCTTTCTTTCTTTCTTTCTTTCTTTCTTTCTTTCTTTCTTTCTTTCTTTCTTTCTTTCTTTCTTTCTTTCTTTCTTCCTTTCTTTCTTCCTTTCTTTCTTCCTTTCTTCCTTTCTTCCTTTCTTCCTTTCTTCCTTTCTTCCTTTCTTCCTTTCTTCCTTTCTTCCTTTCCTTCTTTCCTTCTTTCCTTCTTTCCTTCTTTCCTTCTTTCCTTCCTTCTTTCCTTCTTTCCTTCTTTCCTTCTTTTCCTTCCCTCTCTCCCTCTCTACAAATCCTCCTTTTTCCTTCTTTTCCCACTGTCTCTATAGAGCTTTTCAGTCTCTGTAAAGGAGTCACCAAAGAAAGATTTGCTGTCCCATTCGTTCCGCACTGCCCCCATAAAAAGCAGATATTTTCAGGTTGACTGAAAGTTTAACTTTGTTATTTTTTTTTATTTTTAAGGAAAATCCAGCGTGACATGGCACGCGTTGGTGCCCTTGCCACTTAACAAATTACTTGTTTTTTTGACCTAAGTTAAATGCTGTGCAAATTTCCCTTGTCCATGTTTTCATTGTGTGCAGACTTCACTGATAAAGAATAAAGACTGAACTTGTTGGCACTTTTTAGCCAGAGCTTCCTTCATTTACAATGGATTTTTTTCTACTATGTCTTTAATGACACAAGAGCCTGGATCTTCAGCTGATGTAAATTGGTCATTGCAGGATTGTCTTCCACAAAGTCATGCTTCTTTATACCAGCTGACAGTGGCACAGACGTTCAGGCAGGTCTCCAAGGTTCAGCATGGCCTTCTTACGTTCATTTTGGGATGGATACTTCATTTTCCATCCCAGGGATCAAATGTGTTTTATCAAAGTAAATCACCACTAAGTGCTTCCTTACAAGCAACCAAAAAGCCAGTTGCACAGGTATTGATGATAAACTCAAAGCTTTCATTGTTTTTGCAGACACAAAACCTGATTCAGCCTCTTTCATGAGTGAAGCCCAAGGGCTGGTGTCCCCACAGGCAGCCAGCAAAGCTGCTCCAAGGGCCAGAACAGGTGGATGCAGGCTGTTATCCCTGCCCATGTTGTGCTGTGGGTAGCAGGGGTCTGGTAGTACACAGCACTGATAGTACTGGCACACTGCTCCATAGGTGACCATGGCTTCAGCACAGAAAGTTCACCGCAGAAATCAAGAATGCCTTTCATGGTGTGGCTCTTCCCCTCCACTACAGTGACCTAACTGCTGTACTTAAACCAGTGTACACTCAACCCTGAAGGCTGAACTGGCCGTGCTTGGGCTCAGCCCCTCCCACCAACACCCTTTTATTTTCTCAAACATGCCAGTTAATTTTCAAAAGAGAGAAACACTGTATAGTTATAAATCTAATCTCTCTCCCTGCGTGCTGCTCTGCCTCTGCCTGTGATTTAGGGCGCTGGGTCAACCTGCCCCAGCACTGCTGGCGGGTGGTCTGGCCTGGGGAGCGGAGCTGGGCAGCCCAAGGTGAGGCAAAGTCTCCTTCTGCTCAGCAGTGGCGTTTCATTGACAGCCCCTTGGAGACTCCTGTGACAGTCCTTCCCATGACAGATTGCTGGCTCAACAATGAACCCTTTGTGCCCTCCCATTACTCCTGCAACCCCAGCTTCTACCAAACTCACACCCTCCTCACAATTATCCATCCTCTGGAGAGAGCAAAAAGCAAAATAAGTAAGAACTTGTCCTTCTTAGGAACTGGACTCCTTCACTGGGAAAGCCTGGGCGTTATACAGACTCTTTTTTTGTACAGCAGCATCACAGCAATGTATCTGCAATGCTGTTTCAGAATGGAAAAATCATCTTGCTTTATCCTCATGTAACTCGCTTTCAGAAGACATGCTAAAAATTTGTTGCTTTATAAGACAAACCAGTCTGATTTCCTGGTTTGGTGTCAGAATATCAGTATCTAAAACAACATCTTTAACAGTGCATCAGTAGTTGTTTCTATAAGAATAGGCAAAGGTTCTTCCAGGGGCACCTTCAAAGCCTGGGCCTATGGGCCATGCAATTAACCATGGGATAAGTGCCCTCACCATTCGGAATTAAAATTATTCTTGCCCACGCTGGGGAATAAATTATAACATTTATAGTCTACACTCAGTAAATTCAGCTTTGGGTACTTCAAGGGGGTTTGCAGTTGCTGAAGGCAAAACAGTGCTGAAATGAGCACATGGCAAGGGGCTCACCTCAGCTGTAACCACAGGGCCTCTTCTGCTGTCCTCTCCCCCAAGTCTGTGTGCTGTATCTCTCTCTCACCATTGTTTTCTTTTCTGGGGCCCTTTCTGATGTCAGTCAGGAATGTCAGGGGCCTGTGCTGGGAGAGGGGATGGGCTGTGGAGGGGGTTGTCCAAGATGGGCAGTATGAGCAGGGGTTAGGACTGGCTGGAAACCAATCCTGTGGGTCAGGGAGGGGGAAAAAGTCTTGAGGGTGTTTTTGCAATTTTTTTCACTTCTTTCACTTTTCCAGCCAGGAGTGGTTGCTCCAAACTGCTGTAGAAAGACACGGGCACTTTATTATCCCAAGAAATTGGATTATCACTTGGGGAAATAATTGGTGCCCTCTCTTCTGTAACCAGTTAATGAAGTTCAAAGGGGCAGGAGATGGAGTTAACAAATGATGAGACATCAGACAGAGCACATCTGTGCCCTGGCCACTGCGAAGGCAGTACAAGGAGACTTGGTTTGTTCCTGCTTGTCTTTTTTCTCTGGTAGCAGCTGTCTTTGTCAATGCATTATCCCACACTCACTCTTACTGAGCAGTGGGAGAAACCTCCTGGAGGAGTGTGTGTTACACAGGTGTGTCTGCATGTATGTGCATATGTGAACAGGTTTGCTAAGCTCAGACTTGGAAATCAGCCTTCCTGGGAGTTTTGCAGAGTGTAGACTCTTGGAGAAGGCTCTGTATTTTCACTGGGATAAGCCACAAGGATGCCCAGCTCTTCCCCCAGTTTATCCCTACCTGCTTTTCTGCTCATCCAGCAAAGGTTAGGCTCATACATGAGGAGATCAGGGCTCTGGTGTCAGCAGCTACAGGATGTGCCTACACCAGTTCCTGCCCCATTTCTTCAGGCACAGTCAGGCACTACCAGGATTTCAGATGGCAGCTGGATTTCAGGATTGACATCATTAGCTTTATGTTCATCTTAAAAATGGCCCCCCCAAAAAAATCAACCAAGTGCATTTCCCACATCTCAGAAGTACCTTTTCAGTAATGAGGCTGACTGTGAAAAAGTGAATTGCTACATTGAGGCTTTTTCAGAAAGATTTCAGGGGGCTCCTCTATGAAATTGCCTGCACTTTTTTCCTCACATTGCAAAACCAGCACATCCTTGGCTTGGCCAGCCTCTACTCTTCCATATGAGCCTCAAGGCACAGTGATGAACAGATGTGGAACCTTTTCTCACCTGCAGCTTTTCAGAAGAATTTCCCTATTTCAAAGCAAGGATTCAATATGTTCATACAATTGCTTTTATTCTAAAATATATTAAAACCCTTTAATAATCTGTAATGACGTGCACAGTCTCCACTTAGCTATTGCTGCTGAACACAGGAAATAAAAAACTACTATAGACAAACAAGTTAGAAATGAGTTTACTTGTTCACTTTGCTGAAGTCACTCTATGTGTTGAACTGTGAAATCTTTTGTGGAATGACAACTGACCAGTCACTTTTGGGACCCACATATTGTCTCATCCCAAACTCATCACTCCTTTTGACTAATAATCTTTATTTTTCTATGGGATTAGCACACTCTTAATTTCAGTGACCAAATCAACCACAACACAAGTTGCTTACCAGATAGCTCCCTGAAGGGGGTATGCTGTACACTAGGAGGAAGAAGGTTGTTTATAATGGTAAAAGAATTAAGGTGCCAGGGAAAGCCAGAGCCTCCAAAAGATTAACTTCCCAGTCACACAACTGGGATTTAATAGGAAACACATGGTGGTATTTCTGCAACATTCTAAGAATTATGAGATATGATACTATGTACTTTCTCTCCTTCAAAGCTAACAGCAGAAAAATAAGGCACTTATTTAAAACCAGGACAAGAGCAAACAAAGAAAACCAGCCCTTCATAGGACAGCCAGTCTAGGGGCTGTGTGGAACTCTAAAAAGCCCCTGGTCAAGGCTTCCCTTTGCAACTCAAGCAACCTACAGAAGGAAAACTGACACAAGTCTCAGTTTCTGCCTGCTAAGTTTATTTTGATCCTGAATTGTGTGGAAGAGATTGACAACTTGTAGCAGTGCATTCGAGCAGGCAGTGAAGCTCTTTATGTATTAAGAACAGCTTGAAGTCACTTAAACCCACTGATCTGACCTATGCCTGATGACACAGCACTGTCACGTTCAGAGATCTGTCTGCAATGTCAGCATAAGGGAAAAGTCCTGACAAGAACATGACAGCAAGCATTGACCTGACAGCATCCCCTTTCCTGGGCTGTCTGGGCACAGTGCTGATGCCAGGGGAGGCCTTTTGCCGCTCTTATTAAATGATTCAGGAGTTTGCATCTGCACAGCAGCATCACTGGCAGCTCTGCACCGGCATGATAGCAGTTCCCCTCCAGAGTATGCCCCAAAAGATGGGCAATCTTTTGTTGGCCCCATCAGTTTTCAGTACTCTGGCCTACTCTTCTTAAACAAAATCACTTCAAAGACCCAAACCAGATTGATTCACATGTGAACACTACCCAAACTGTCTTCCAAGGGGGCAAATACTTGTCTTATGTTCCTTTGAACCTACTGTTGCCCGTTTACTTGTATTTACTTTGCATGGCCTGTGGCTGAACCATGGAAATTAGAAAACAAACTCCTATTCAGCAAGTCATGTCAAAGGTGACCGCTATGCCAGAGAGTCGACTGTGGGACAAACACTCCCCTGATCAGAGGCCTCTTCTGCAGTGCTGCTGTCTCCACAGTTACATACCTGTCTGCAGAAGCCTTTAGTTTATCTTGTCTATGCTGGAAGTCCTAGACGATGCCATCAATCTGAGAGATGAGAGGGATGCTCCTTTGACACTCGCACAATGGCTGTGGTGCAAGAGAAAGCGAAGGGGCTCCCCTGCGAACTGCCTCCCTTTGAACCGAGCAGGGCCTGCCCGGGCCGTCGCCAACTTCGTGTCCAGGTCTCGTGAACCCAAAGGCAGATTAGGAGAGGGCACCTTGCACCTCTGTGGGGGCCCAGGCGGGCTGTGGGCACTGCAAGGTGCTGTAAAACACAGTCTAGCTCCTACTTTTCCACCAGCATGAGCCAGGGGGCTGGCTGGAGCTGAGGGTGCAAATTTCCCAGGGGCACAGCAAGAAGATGGAGTTTGCAGTCTGTGTCTCTAAAACTATGTTCCCAGAGGCCATTTAGGGACTCACTGTCAAGAGCAACTTGGTAGCAATGGTGAGGGGGCACCTAAGTGATAGCTCACAGCCCTCTTGGGCTCCGACCTCAAGCCCAGAAGAAGCAGGGGCGGGTATCTCGGCAGCTCTGCAGATGGTTAAGTAGCCAGCTCTGCTCCCCAGGGGATGAAATCTGTAAAGTGCCTAATAGCCTTGGGAAACAAATGCTGTGCTTTGGTATAATAGCTCCATTAATATCTCATTTACCAGAGCTCCAAAACAGAAAAGTAATCCAAATACATGTTGTTACAGAGTTCTCTAACCCACTTCCAGTAGATCCACTGGTGTGTCTTTAGTGATCGAGTGATTTTTGAGACTTGCTGGCACGGTCAAAAGAATACAGAAGTATACCTTGTCAGCAAAACAGGATTTCCTGGGACTTTCTTACTTTTTTAAGGTCCTTGGAGAAGCCTTAAAAGTGTTACAGGGCTATAAAAGGGAACTGGATGATACCCCAGCTAGCAGCCTATTGCTGAATCAGTGTGGGGTTGTTAAAGCAGTGATGCTGCATGGTACAATAAAATCCCCAAACATAACTGAACATCCCAGTGTACTTCAAGCCAAAATACTGCATTCACAACTCTTCACCACAGCACTGATGAAAGCTCTCACCTGCTCCAGCTTACTAATTCTTCCAGCTCACTGTGGCTTGACTGCCCTGTGCTCTGGGAAGCCGAAATTCAATAAACTTCACCCACATCAGTCAACTACCTTTCACTGGTGCAGTAACAACCAGAACTGCTAGGAAAATGGTGAGTCTGGTGACCACATGGACACTGTACTATTCTCACGGCATACAATACAGCATGCAGTGCCTTCATCCAGTGGAATAAAATGCTAGCCAGGAATTAAAAGGCTATCACCCACTATTTTGTATTGATACAATTCAAAGAGAAATCTGAAAAATAAGAGATATTTACATGTAAAAAATACATGAAGAAGACCTGGAGGCCCAGTTTGTCTGTTAGAGAGGAGTATATTTGGCTCAGGATAATAATTTCCCCTTCTTTGGCTATAATTTGTTGGTGAGCTCCCATACCAGGAGACATTTTGAATGCAAAAAGTTTTAAGAGCAGTGTCAAAATACATGTTTTAAATACACATAGAATGAAACACTCCTTACATACAGCAAAAAAAATCCCGTGACACAGATACTGAGGCATAAATACACTAAGCTTGCATCAAGTTCTGTAACACTGACAGTTTTTATGCCCTAAACTCTAAAGCAGAAGAAATGGTAATAAGACACAGCATCATTCCAGCTAAGAAAGAAAGAAAGAGAGAAAGACAGAGAAAGAAAGTGAGCTCAAAAGAAATGGTAAAATATGAGCTTTCAGAAAGAGAAGAACTTTTTGATTTTATTCTCATTTTCTTTTCCTTCTGGAATAGGTTAAAGTTGGCACCACAATGGCTCTGCAGGCTTCCCTCAGTCAGCCTTTACGCTGATGGCCTCAGAGGTTTGCAAAGAAACTAGCAAGGCAGCAAGCACTGCTGATTTTCCAGGAGTCTCATGTGCTCCTTTGCTGCTACAATGTCTTCCCTAGAAGGCTGCCCAAGGTACGGGAACCCAGACTAGGTCTCAGGCTGCTGCATATAAAGCACACGTATTTGGAGATACAGCTACAAATTCCATAATTTATGTAATTCTGGGTTTTCTACACAAATGTGAGAATGTCCAAGCTTCCAGATGAATCTGCTTTATGAATTAGGAGGCAGCCCAGACAGAACTGGCTCTTCCCGCTCTGATGGGTGCAGACAGTTGTGCTGCTCTTGTGTGCTGCAACACAGCCCAGTCATAATTCTATGCTGAAATGAAATGGTGAGAAAAGGAACCAGGATCCCACCTGCAGTGCCTTGGAAAAGCAAGTCAGAGTGTTCGCCCTCCAAAGTGGGCTGAGTAGTCAACTCAGAACAGAAGAGTTCAGCAAGGATAGCTACAAAAAGGCAAGCACATCTGACTGAGCCTTAGCTGCTGCACTTACCTGCCTGCCCACAGGCAGACAGGTGAAGGCTTTGCTTGAGACAAGCAGCCCAGAGAAGTGCTTGCAGTGGGCACTTGACCTATGGCCTAACTCTGCAGCCGAGAAGACTTGATGCAATACAACACTGCATTGCTCCTTTATATTTTGGGGCTGAAAGAACTGTTGTTTCCTCCCTTTCCCTGCTCTCTATTTCCCTATTTCTGGCACTTAGCTCCTACTTCTCTGCTGTTCTGCCATCAGGAGAGTGAAGCTGTGGCCAAGATGAAAACCAAGCAGTAACTCTAGTGCTGGGGCTCTCCCTCCTGTCTTGTGGGCATAGCCACCTTCCTGATAGTCTGTGGCATGGCAACCAGGTCCCTCTTCCATAAACTTCCAAATAATTCCCTCAATCTGAGCCTTGCAAAGCAGCATTCAGCCACACATATCAAACTCGGATGTCCCCCCTCTCCCCAGGGATCCCAGGACGATGGCACAGTGCTGCCAAACCCTGTGAGACTGCCTCTCAGTTACCGGGAGTGCTCAGCCCTGGTACGTGCTGCGGCATTTTAGAATTGGTTGGGTTTCATCGCTGCGCTGTGTTTAGCTTAGGGAGTGCAAATAAGTTCCCTGAGACCCATCGTGTGGTTAGTGTGAGCCAATGAGCAGCCTCATGGAGGGCACCACTTGCCAAAAGAGCAGATGTGTCCGAAGCCTGTACCAGTTAATTTCGTGACCTACTGAAATCACTGAGAGATTTATACTGCTAATTACTGACTTTGTTTCTGATTTAATCATCCTTTCGTTCACCTTTCTCTAAAGCTGAGAAGGGAAAAAAAAACCTGATAAACATCTCATCTCCAGCAGGATATTGTTTCAAATATAAGCACAAGAATAAAAAGATGTTTGGGGGTTTATTTGGGAAAAAAATTTACATAGAAAATATTTTAACTAAAGCTTATGATTCAGCAATGAGGCATATCTTTACTTCATTTCCAGTCAGAATCCTTAATGAAATGAAAACAAAGGTATTTAAAAATACTTTTTTTTGTTCTGGACATGAACAAATGAGCTACAAGAGACTGAATTTTTTTATAAATGCCCAGGAAAATAAATGACAGGGATGAGAGGCTGTTGAAATGTTATAATAACACTAATGTCAAAATAACACTAAGAAGTTGATTCTGCAAAGTTTTGCTCCCATTCATAAATACTTTAAGCACATTATTTCACTGAACACTCTGGCATTATGTGCCTCACTCCTCCCTGCACTCCTGATGCTGGGTTCCCATATTTTCCATCAGTTCTGGTGCTAGGCATAGCATATAAATACACACTCAAAAATGCCTGAGAAAGAGCTGTGGATTAATAGACTGAACAGAAAGAATGTGCCTTTGTTTTTTGCATAGCAATTCCAGCTCTGAAACTGATTCTTCCTAAAGTCATGTGCAAATTACTCAAACCTCTCTCCACCCATCAGGAAGGGCAGCAGCTCCTACAGAGCTGCTCAGCAGCCTGGTAATGCCAACAAGCTGCCATGACCAGCACAAAACAAAGAACCTCAGTGTTAATGTTCTTTCCTTCAGGGGAGATTTGGTTGCTGAAGAGAACATATAGTGGGACAAAGGCTCTATTTTGATGTTCTCACTGCAAATGCTACACCTCAGAGAGCAGATGAGAAAACCAAAAGAAGAGCAGGACAATCTCTCTGTGTGTTTTACTTCAGCAGCTGCATCACTTGTTGCACTGAGTATTTTAATGCTGCCAAATCCCAAGGCAGCATCAATTTTTATGGGTTGTGCTAAGGGAGGCAGGACTGGGACCTCTGGTCTCATTTTCTTCCCCACAGACACCATGAGCCTTGCTTCCCTCTCTTCCCACCCACTTGCTCACACCTGAGATTTGGGAAAACAAAGAACTCCATAAGAAAAACTGGTTTCAAGCACTTCAAGGCTTCTGTTGCTCCTTCTTGTGTTTTCAAACCCTCTCCAGCTGGTAGCCTGGATGTTAACACACAAGTGGCACCGATATACTGATGCAGTCAGCCTCGACTGCCTCTCCGACCAGGAGCCATTGAGCTGTGTATGCCTCTCACGATCTCCTCCCGCAGTGTCTCTGAAGTTAACAGAGGTGCAGAGCTCTCGGCCCCCCAAACCAAACCAAACCAAACCAAACCAAACCAAACCAAACCAAACCAAACCAAATCTACCTACATTAGCATGTGGCACGATCGGTTGTTTCCCTGATCCGGGAAAATTTGTTGTCAGGGACTTAACTCTGTATGAAAGGAATGTTGTTTCATTTCAGAACCAGAGATTTCCGACAAGACAGAGCATGAGCTTTCTGAAAGGCGAGAGCTTTTTGTTTTTTTCTCACAAACATGCTCAGACATAGCTTTTCTTTCAGCTAATTAAGCTGTTTTAAAGCAAACTGGTCAAACAGTGACATCGTGGTGGGGAGCCTTGGAATCAATTGCATGATATAGAAGGCAGGACATTTAAAGGGTGACTTCTGCCATTGTTTCCCCTGGCTGAATCTTTTCTACTTGGTCAATGCTGCCAGAGTGACCCTATACAATTGGGAGAATTCAAAGCCACTGACCTCAAGAGATGCCATTAAGAAGGCAACTGCAGAATAAGATTTCATGGTTGGGAGCCAAATTTACCTTCTCCTTCCATGTCTTGATGCTTGCAATATTTTATATGTATGTTTTCTTCCTGTCATTAGCATATTCCTAAAGCAGCTAGATAGAAAGAGAAGGCAGATGTGAGGCAGCATTGGTAATAACTGCATCTTGGCTATATAGAAGAGCTGGACTATTTTAGGTGAAAGGTATTGCTGCAAACAAATCATTACAGTGGTTCCTTCAACTTTGTGACAGTGAGCAATTGGTAGGAGTAAGATTCACTTTGCTAGCACAGAGGATGGACTCTGCCTAGCCTATATTTTATTCAACAGAGTATGACATCCATTGTTTTTCCTAGCTGCTGGATATAAAATCAGTGAGTTTCAACATCTGTCAAATGACTATACAGTTTCCCATGTGCAAAGAATAGACAAATTTGAAACATTCTATTAATAATCTGAAGCACTAGCAAAAATGGGTTCCTCGCTGTTTTCTTTCTGAGGATGTCAGGGAGGCCATTCAGTCAGGCAGCTGACACACAAAGAAACCTTGGAAAACCTGCAAATGGAGGAGCTGCTGTTGTAGCCCCTTGCAAAGCAATGCTAAATGCAACAGACACAGCTAGCAACAGTTTCCTGTGCCACTGGAGAGATGCTCCAACCAGCTTTTTCCAGCATGCCCAAAGAAGCTGGGTCTGTGTCGAGGTTCCCAGCATTGGGCCTCCTTTCTGCAAAGACATCAGACGTGGTGGTTTACCCTGTGTGCTCAGCACATACAAAGTGGAGGTGCTACAGAACTGGGTTGTAAGGTGTAATGAATGATCCCTACCTGTCCATTTCTGCTCCACAAGAACCTACCTGAAGCCCAGCCAGCCCTCCTGGGCATACTCTGTGCCATTGACCTCCTGCACATACCCCTTGCCACTGCATCTCCTTCAGGATCAGAGGAATACAACATCTCACCACACTGCATGAGAGGAGCAGTGCCCTTGCCTGTGCTGAGGGACTCAGGCATGGTTATCCTGTGTCTCTCCATACAGTTACACGGGGCATCTCCATGGATGTGGGGCTGTCTTGCACCTGCATCATGAGTGCACAGTGTTTCAGAGAGTACAAGAGGATCTCTTTTAAAAAGGATCAGCTAAATATCTGATGACAGATTATATTGCAGGGCAACATGACCCACACAGAAATGCCGTGTGGTCTGTTTTTCTGAAGCCTGGCTGTCTCTGGGAGACACTCATCTCCAGGCCATGGCTGCTCCCTGCCCAGCTGTATATCAGGGCAGTGCTCTGTCAAATCAGCCTGGCCTGTCCAAATAAGAGGGCTACAGCTGCAAGTGCAGAAGAGTCAGAGGGTGATGGAAGCTGCTGCATTGCAAGGGGTTGGTGCCCACTTGCACCCCAGAGCCAGCAGTTCTCCTGGAAGTGCAGAGGAGCTTGTCTGTGGGAGTGCATCACCCCTGAGCCTCCCCCTTTCCCCACGTTCACACACATGTGTGCTGGCATGAGTGGGCACCCTCCCCTTCTGAGGGGACACGAAACCCCACTGGACCCCACTCCCCTTTCTGTGATGTCGCATGTTCAATGTGATGACTTGCTCTATAGAAGCCATGTGTTGTCATAATGTAACATCATTAAACAAAGTGTTTAGAGCAGTTTTCACAGAGCCAGAACATGAACAACAAAACCCGCCAATTACAGTGTCATTTTGTGTAGTTGTTAAGGTTTCAAATGTCTCCAACTTTCTCTGGTAGGCCATATTGAGCATGTCACAGCGAACATCTGAGATAACGATTTGCTAGGCAATGTGCAATTCTCGCCTTTTTTTTTTTTTTTTAATATCCAAGAAGAAAGAGTTCTTTATAATAATTTGGCTCAAATGTCTACACACATTGCTCCAGCGTCTGTAGCAGCATGTGTTTCTAGGATTGTTCTGGAAGAGAAAATGCAGAAACAGCAGGGAGCAGAAGATAAACAGGCAATTCGTGACTCATTAAAACAAGCATTGGTAGCCAACATTGTGGAGTGTGTGAAGGCCCCAGATCCAACTCGCCTATAAACTTTTTTTACCAGCTGGACTTAGCATCTGTCAGAGTTTGGAAGGAGAGATAATCTGGTACAAATGATTTCAGTGTGTCGCATTTATTAACCTGCCACCTTACATAACACTGCTGATTGGGAACCAGGGGACTGGCTTGAGCAGTGACACAGCTCATTGTCCAAACAGTACGACTTTGCTATTAAAGATGCTGCCTTCCGTGCCTCTTTTTAAATGATAATGAAGACAATAGAGCAACTGCAAAAGAGATACTGAAGTGAAAAAGCAGTGCAGTTTTGAGAAATGCATGTGCCAAGGTAATATCCTCAGCAGGTCTTTTTTGCTTTGCTTTTTTCCCCCCAGTCCCCACTTTATTCCACACACTCAGAAAACTTTTTAGCCTGCTTGTCACAGGAGCTGGGATCCACACCTCTACATAAAGCAAATGCCCTATTTCACTCCCTGAGCCACTGCCTGGCCAGCACAATGTTATTTACTGCTCAAATAGCTCCAGGAGAGGAAAACATTGTGGATGTCATGGCAGGCTCAACACCTCACATAAAAATGAACATGTTTTTTTTCAAAGCATTTTGGAGAATTTCAAATATGTTCTCCATTTTTAATGCAGTTCTTTCATTAAGGGCCTGATCCTTCTCTAATTAATGTAGATGAAAAAATTCCTTTTGGTTCCAAAAGGGAAATGGCTGATTCCTGAAGCTCTGTAGAAACTGATGGCTTGGCTAGAGGAAAAAAAATCCCTCAAAAAATAATATATATGTTTATCTTAGTTTGAGGTTTGGCTCTTTACAACTCACTGAACACTTACTAGGGACTACTTGACAAATAGAAAACTGCAGAGTGGTGTTTTGCTTCTGCTCCAGATCAGATGCTATGAATTTCAAATTAATAGAGATGTTTACTCTCTAATACAAAATTTACATGTATTAGCTTATAAAATATGAATGTGCCCGTTCCTTGCTGCAAAATACAGCATTTCCATTTAAAAAACAAAAACTGCAGAGACTTTGGGAGAAAAAAAAAACAACACTCAGACTTAGCAATATCTCACATTTCATTTTGGTTAGCCTATTATTTGTAGTTTTGAAACTTTATTGGTCCCTGATCTAATCTTTTCTGAGTATGAAAACATTAACATATGGTTTAACACAGCACAGGGCTGGAAAGTCCATATCCCAAATGCACATTGTATGCAGGGTGACATTCACACTAAATACCATCCCACAGGGTCTGTACTCCATTTTACCTGGGATTGGAGAGCCATGAAATCTCTGGAAAAGTTGTTCATGAGTCTGAACCAAATGGCGTGCAGTGTACTGAGATACTAGCAGCGTGTGCTGCTGCCAAAGGTTGTGGCTCAAATGTCTCTCTAAGTAACATTAAAAATCTGCTGCTTCATGCCTATGAATTTCAATATTTATAGCGTTCAATAAAATGGTCCACTGTCAGAGAGAGATGTGCCACTGTGCACTCTCTGAGCAGATGGGCTGCAATATGGCACATTTACATGGACCAGCTGTGGAGTGCAGAAATGAATGCTGGTCAGAGGCAGGCTGGGGGCACCACATCTGGAATGCAAACAGACCTGCCTCTGTAGCCGCCGGGATGTTTCCTGAGCAGGGTGAGCTCTGATTTAGGGCCGCCCACCAGTGTACCTTAAACTGTATCAAGAGTCCTCATTAACACAAGAGACTATGGTGAGGTTTAGGGCCTGGAACTTCTCTGCTGGGCATCTGTTAGAGCCCAGGGATGGCACTCTGCAGCCTGGCATAGAGGCACCCAGGGGAGACATTCTCTTCTCTCTACCATGTTATGGGGCAAATTTGATTCTTTCTTTAAATTCTCTCCTGTACAGTGTTGTACACTGAATGCCTACCTATGCAAACACCAAACAAGATTCTCTCATTTCCTTCCCCACCTTGCCCTGGGCAACTGGAAAGTCTGCCAATACTCTGAAATTTAATTAATTTTTTTAAAGCAGGAAGCAGTGAATGCTCTAATACTGCATAAAAAGAATAAAGCACAAATCTTGGGGGATTTTTGCACCTTCAGATCACAATTTCTAGAAAAATGACTGCTGGCCACTTCTATATAAATAATTTTATACTGCGCTTGGGCAAAATCCCGGAGTCTCTGAAATCAATGGCAGAATTCCCACTCATTCACAGTAGAGTTAGAATTTTGCTCAATTTGAATAAATAGACCTTAAAGTGGGTATAAAACATAATTTACTCTCATATTAAGGCCCCTCTGTGCTTTCAGAGTGGTCTAATGTGTCCTTAGTGTATATAAAAATCATATGTTTAAATCAAAAGGAGAGAGCAAACGTCTATCTAATTCAGCACAGAAATAATAAAAACCAAATTAATACATCTGATAATGCAAATCAGAGATTCCAATTTTTCCAGATCAACATATTTCATCACCACATTTTACTTTCATAGAGGTGTTAAGAGTTTTCTGGGGAGGGGAATACAGGTGTGAGAGACAAAACACTTTTTGAAATAGGATATTATTTGTCATTTCAGCCTTCCAAGAGCCAATACTGGAGTTGCAGTACCAGCTGAAATGCAGTGCTGCCCAGTGACTGGCCTGCCACATGGCAGCTCCTCACTTACATGGCTCGGAAGTATAAATGAAGGAGTTTAATGTGTCACTGAGGCTGAACGTGTGAAGCTGTGAAGAACAGGTACTTTTCTCCCAGTGAGTTTCCTAGCCTTCCTCTTCCCCTTCTCTTACCTCTGCCATTTATAAGTTTTAGAGAATTTTTTAAGGCTTGGCTGGTTTTAATGAACAGGCACACGAAGCGGGAAATAAACTGCCCGGTGCATGCTTGCTTCAGTCTTTTTGCTGGAAGAAGGCATGACAAGAACTAACATGAACAGGGCTTCAAAAAGAGCATTGCCATGTGTCTAACTTATTCTTCTTCACCACCCCTGCATATCTGTGACACTCCGAAGGCCAAATGTGCTGAGGAAATCTATAGTCAATACCTACAGAAAGGGGTCTGTAGCACACAGCATAGTCATGCATTTAAAAATTATCGTGGAAACAGATACATGCTCTTTGTGCTCAGTTCTGCTCTCAGGGAAAAAAACCAACCCTGAGCCTCCCTTCCAGAGACCCCAGTAATGGAATAACCTGGACCTCAGCCCTGGGTCTAGCTGGTAGTGTAGGCAAAGCCCTGGCTTCTTTGCCTGTGAACCAGAAAGAAAAGTCCTACCCCACCCCAGGATGGCAGCAAGTGAAAGTATACATCAGGTTGTGAAGAGCCTCAGGACTGTGACCACAGGGCAACATTCACTCCAAAAATACATGGAGGGCTTTACACCCTTTTTGGACTGAGGGCTGCCTACTAATCAAGGAAAGCTTAGGTAGTTGCAATTTGAGGCAAGGCTCACAGCATCTCTTTTACTGTAGCCTCTCAGGTTTGTTAGGGCAATTTTAATCCAGATTTATGGACAGCACCTTCCTCCTTTGCCAGGCAAAACCATGGGACCCACCTGAGTGGGAGGAGAGCCCTGAGGCCAAGCAAGCATGGCTGAGCAGCTCCCAGCTGCCAAGAAATAAGTTACAGCACTCAAAGCCACTATGTGTCTCTTGCTTCCTGGGCTTGAAGGCAGCAGACAGAGCCGTTACCATCACAAATCACTCCAACGTTGGATGTCCATCAGGCAAGCGCTGTTCCAGCACAGAGCTGTCTGGCACAACATGTGCCTGTCATGGACTGCTGCACATGCAAGTTTTCCCATCTTGTAGGAGATATTTTGACCATATCCTTCCTGACAAGAAACAAGTCTATTTATGGCTGTCTTCTTTTCATAAATAACCTAGCCCGTGCTACAGTGCACACATGTGAATTTGGCTTCTAGTGTTATTTATTATCCTTTTTTTTTTCCTTTCTTTTCCTACCACTGCAGAAGTGGCACAGGGAAATTCAAAGTTAATTAAAATTGCCGTAAGGAGTTTTGTAAGGACTCAGACCTCAATGACTATTGAATCTCATCTCTTCTCTGACAATAGCAGCATTTGATGCTTGATAGCAAACACTGTAATCCTGGGTGACTGCACAGTAAAGTGATATTTTTTTTTTGTTCTGGTAGCATTACACACAGTGGAAAAAAGGCAGGTGTTAGGGAGTTACTGCCAGATCTCAGATGCTCTTGCTCATTCCCAAGACTTGCTGAGTCTCAGCTCCTAGCTAAATTTAGAGCAGCCTGTGGATTTATCTAATTTACACTGTTCTGGCAGTGGTCAGCAGAGGGGTTCTTCCAGCTGATGATGGGCTGGATGAGATGAAATCATGGGCTATATCCAGCCACAGACTGTATGTTCCCCATCTAACAGTAGCATAAGAGTACTAAGTACCACTTTTAAACAGCAAACACTCTTGATTTTACTGAATAGAAAGATCTCTGCTTTACCCCCATTCACAGTACAGAACTAGCACCACCCGGGGAGAAGAGGTGGATTTCTGTATATCCAAGAGAGCTGTTTAGCAAGGAAGGCTTAGAGGGATTTTTTTTTGGTACTCATGGAAATCTGTGGGTAACTGTGAAGTCAGCCTGACTTTCACATTCCTTCATTGATTGCAAAAGGAAAACTAATATTTTCTTTTTCCTAAACTGAGTACATCTCACCTGACAACCAATGCAAAACAAGCGTAAAACTCTCTTCCTTCATGCCAAGCCCTTTCCAATGTGAAGGAAAGGCGGTATGGTGATGCACCTCAGTGTCCCCTGCATGTGGGAGGAACATTAAAAGAAATGTCTGCAGATGATTAAATCATATTTGTTGCAGTAGTGTCTGCAGTCCCATTTCTGGTGCAATCATTAGGGATCATGTTGCTGCTTGACAAAGCAAAATGATCACATTATATAGCTGGAACTGAGATGCCAAGGAAGGTCAGTGTGTGCTGGCTATCAGCAGTCTAGCATGACCAAAGAAGCAGCAGTAGAGCTTGGTCCGTATGTTTGTCCTGCTCTCGCTGCTGAGCAAAACCCTGCTGCACTGTTTTCAGAGCTTTGAAGGCCAGAAGGGACCTTTATATCACGCCATCACCAGCCCTGGCTGGGACTGCCCAGGCAACAGATGGCTGACATGCAAGTGAAGCTCATCAGGAGAAAAAAAATTCTGCTTTATAATAATTTTCCAGGGTAAAAAAAAAAGAAAAAAAAAGAAAAGCAACCCAAATACAGGAAATCCTAAAACTTTGTATAGAGCTTTATCAGCAAGGGAAAATGAAAACCCAACCCTGCAGTATTTTCCTTTAGAAGCATCAGAACATGATGTTTTTAAAACAAATCAGGATCCCTTGGGCTCTTGGCAGCTGCCACACTGTTTCATCCCCCTTTTTAACAGTGGGAAGCTTTTCAGACATAGGATAGTGTAGTGCTGTCAGCAGGGGGTACTCAAGTGGGTCGGGGCTTTGCTGAAGGCTCAAACCATGCCACTTCAAAGCCGTATGTCCTCAGAGGAGCTGTGGATTGCCACCACTCATGGAGCTGTGCCCTCTCCAGGTGGTAGAGCTGGTGCTTAAGCTAGCAGGGAGGCAGCTGGCAGGGCGAAATCATTCAGGACTGGGAGCCAAAGCAGCTCCAGGTTGTCTAGGTTTCCTGCCCTTTTGGCAAGGTGACTTCCCAGTGCTGAGTGAAGCGACCTGGTGGAGGCATCTCAGGGCCACTGGGAATGTGCTCAGCTAACACAGGCCTGGCAGCCCAGGCCATCACTCGGCTCCAGCCCCACTTCCCATCGTGGCAGCCAGCCTCTGCTGATCTGTGCCTCATGCTGGCACAGAGATCCTTGTGCAAGGCTTGGAAAGGTGTCTGTCAAGCCAGGGTCACCACTCGAGTGCCATTCTTCCGAGCAGTGCTTCTCCATAGTGCTCACAAGCACCGCAGCCCACACAGACACCGCAGTGGCGGCCCACCCAGGGTAGCAGACCTGGCGACAGGCGAGCCAGCCCTCCATGAACAGCTTTGGCAGCCATGCGTCTGCAGCCTGCACAGTGCCCAGGATCTCACCCTGTGGCAATGCAGCACTCTGCTCCTCTGTCTTGGTGAGGCAGCCCTCACCCCTCTCCTTTCTCTGCAGCATCTCCTTTCTCTGCAGCATGTTGCTTTCCCTGAAATCAGGGGCCAGAGTGAGATATTGACAATAGTCTGATGCTGTTTTCATTTTGCAGTTGGCTGCATGATCTGAATAGAGCTGAGAGTGCTGCAGGGACAGTGAGTGAAAATTCATTTATAAAAACATGTGGCAGCATCAAGAGTGTCAGGCAGAAAATCAGCCCAGGTAGTGGTCTGCTGGTGGGTGGGGACAGGTGGCACTACACCCTACCTAACACATCATGCTTGTAATTAGCAAAGTATAGGAGTTTAAAACAAAGTGTGTTTAAAGGGTTTCCAAAGAGCAGCTGAGCTGATTTCTGATTTCTGCAGTGATTCTTCGTCTCTCCATGCCTCTACTCTTTATTTCCATGTTTTGTTCCTCTCTCTCAACTTCCAGGGCAATCCTTCTGCTGTATCACAGCAAATACCCCACAGTGCTCACAAATCTTCCTGCAGGTAACTTCTTCCAAAGAAGGCAAGGAGCAGAGCAAAGCAGAGCCCCAGCATTATAATGCTTCACACGTCACCAGCAGGGTCCTCTGTCCTTATAAACTTGTACCGGTCTTTGGATTTATCTTAGACCTGGAAATGAGTAATCACACAGTAAACACTCACTGGGGAAACTCCAAGCAGAACATCATTCATGTGCTACATTTTCTCCGAGTGTCTATCATAATACTACTTACTGTCCAGAAAGACTTTGCAGAGCAGTAAAACTGTCTCCCTCTAGTAAAATGAGAAAGGGTGTAGTACGCATAGAGAATATTTGCATTTAACTTCATCTCATGGAGACAGAACATTAAAATGCTATTTGGTAACTTAGTCATAGAGAATAAAAGCAGAGCCATAGGTCTTTTTTCCTTTTTTTTTTTTTTAAAGATGTAACTCTTTTAAGAGCCCCCTTAAGAGCGCTCAGTAGGGTGTGTCAATATTGCTCCCCATGGAAATCATATGGTTTGCCTATGCAGACAGTGAATTGTTTTGTGGCTGTGAAATATTGTGTGTTGCCCTGTGAGCAGTGGAGCCAGTGGCTCGAGGAACCGTTGTTGAGACTGACAGTTACATTGTGCCACTGAATAGTGAAACGGCAGAATCAAAAACTCAAGTGGACCCAGACAGAATGTCCTGACCTTTAAGTAAAAGGCTGATTGGATATGGTGGGAGCTCCCCTTCATCTTCCACCATAATCCATTACACCTTTCTTGGCAAACCCTCGTAATTCATGTAGCCGCACAGATACATTTCCCATAGAATTTTTTTACATGCTTATCATTAAATTTATCTCTTATAACTTACTTGTCTTTGTACGGTCCGGTTGCAGTGTGAAGTGTCAGTTTCCTATGCTGAAGCATTCATAGCATCCTGCCTAAGAAGTAATTCTGCATCTTGCAGCATGAAAACCCAGCTATAATAAATTTGTGGGAACCCAGTCAGAAGAAAAGTTTCTGCAGCACAGAAATAAATACATGCAAAGATGTTACATAATGACCTGCAGCGGAAAAAGAAGAGACCCCAAACACAGGAAAGCTGTGAACTTCATTACACTAGGTCCATATTTTAAATTTGTCTGAGCTAGACTGCGAAGTATTTAGGGCAGACACAGTTTATGTGTCTGCAATGTGCCATGCACACTACCGTATGAGTAAGAAAGAACATAATAATGGCATTATTAATGTTGACTGCAAACTCTGCTTTAGAGAGTATTAAGGTTGCATAAAAAAGAAAAGCATGTTCTCTCAATCTTCACTTTTAATTTCAGAATCTTTTTTTACCAGGATCAGTAATTCACTGAAATAATAGCTAGGTATGCCATAAGGAAATATAGCAGTGTGGAAACACACTGACTAGTTTTTATAAGAATATTACTAGCATGTATGAAAAAATGAGCTTCCTTCTCTAAATGCATCACCTTGATCCTGGGAGTTAAAACTAGTAAGGTTTGTACCCAGAACTCTTTTAAGGGATGACCAAGTAAAATGCAAATTTTGTATCCCTGTGTCCAGTTGCATTTTTTCCTTAGAAACATATGAACTTGTGGACACATTGTTTCCCTTAACAAAGTGTTTTAAGGACTGACTGCCTCTTTTTTTCTTCTTCAAATATGTTAATGACATTTATTTTTGTGAATTTGAGAGTGAAAGCTTTCATGCACCTTAGAGGTTTGCAATACAGCAAATTAAAAACCCACAAATAAATTTTGTATTGTAGTACATATAAAGGCATATTCTTGTCTATGAAACTGTATATACAGACATGTTATTTGCCTGGATGCTATCTTCTCTGTGGATGGATTATCCTGTTATGTGCACACATTCTTCTTGCCCAATGGTATGCACTTCACCCACTTGCTTTGAATGAAACTGTACGACAGCTCTCGACACGTCTGAATGTGGCACTGGCATCTCTTGCATCCCTCTTCCGCGAGAGGCGAGAATCTTCAAACTCAATTAGCATTTTAAAGAATAGGTTTAGCTTTGTGGTCCATTAAAGTCAGCTAAATTGATGCACTGCATGTCTTTATTTCAAAAATAAAGCTGAACAATTAAAGCCCATGTCTCTTTGCTCAGCTTTTGATTCCTCACAAAGCTTTCCCACTTGCTGCCTTTGGATGTAATGTTAACAAAGTCAGTTAACATCAAGAGCAGCGCTAACAGGCATGGCACAATTCCTTGTTTTTGCTCAATCAGTCTGTGTTCAAACTATCAGTTTGATTTATTTGTCCACGCTGACCCTTATTCACCACTTAATTATCCTCGTATAATGTTTCAAGAGCCTCCTGACACAAGGAGAAAGACAATTGCCAATGTTCTGTGGAACAACTGTTGACCTGATGGCCAAAATGACGACTGCAGGTCGAAGGTTGGTCGCCTTTTGAAGGACCCACTCCATTCTTGAGGGCTCTGGCCAGAGCTCTTTGCCTGGTTGCCACTGGCACTGGGCAGCCTTCTGGTCCCCAGTCCTCGCAGCATGCCTGGGGTCAGCCCAGCCATCCTGGCTGAGAACAGCCAGATGATAGCCAGTGTCCCCTGAGCAGCAGCTTATTTTCCAAAAAGACAGGGTTTTGAGCAGGCAGTCGGTGGGCTCACTCTGGTCTCCTCCATCCCTGTTCTACTCCAGCACCAGCACTCAACTGGGAATAATCTCAACATGAAATTCCCAAAACCAAGATCAAAACTACATCTTCTAGGAAAAGCAGAAGCTATAAGTATGATAGTATCCATCAACATCCCTGAGCAAAGGGGCTGGCCCATATTCTTACAGCAAAGGATGCTAGTTTAAGGTTCCCAACGTGTACGCTCAGCCTCATGCCAGAGATCATGCACAATGATCTCCATTCATCCGGAAAGTGCCCTTTCTGCCACTCTGACTTGGAAACACTGAATGACATTCCTACTCGTTTCCCATTCAAAAGCGAATAATCAACTAATAGGTTGATTTTGACAGGACACTTGCATCTCATGGGGACAGAGGGCAGGGTCTGTATTTTCATGGAAGCTGAAAGAGGGCCCAGGAACTGGGGAAAGAAGGGGCTAAAGTGGCACGGTGTGAGAGACTGGGTGTTAGCTGAGCAAGTTGTGCAGGTATTTCAGTTGTTGGCTGTCAGAAGCTGTGCAGGGAAAAAAAATCTGACCCTCTTTATAAAAACTGATATTCATCTCAAGTAGTAGTCAGTCAAATAACTGACCTTCCCTGAGCATGTGGGGTTTATAATTCAGAAAATTAATGCCATTTTAGACCACTGAATTCTGCTGCTGAAGGATGTACTCAGCCGTAAACACCTAGAATCCTCACCACCATCAGGTAAAACCTGGTTAATCAGTTCCACAATACCTGATACCAGGAAGATCTTGCAGCACCACAGAGACAGGCGGGTCACCTTGGTCTCTAGTGTCATTGCTGAAAGATGTGTGAAGGCATTTATTTCTGTCTCATCTTTACAGTCTCAAGGAGAACTGGCAGGTACCACAACTGGGGGCAGGCTTTGGGCTGCTCTAGGTGGAATCCACACAGTGTGCAACCATCCCTGGAGCAGAGGGGTACGTAGCCTAATGTGGGACCTCCTCATTTGTCTATAGCCCCAGCCACCACCAAGCATCTGAGTCACAGCCAGGGTGAAACCACAGACAAAGAACATGGCAGCCATGGGGACAGGCTACAAATTGGCTGTGCCAGCTCTTCTCAGACTGTCTGGGGCAAAATGCAGTTGGTGCTTGGCCTTCTGCTTTCTTTGAAACCTCCTGTCTGAGCAGAAAGTTCACACATTTGTACTATTGTCACCTGAAAGGCTGTTATGCTTAGTTATCATGAAACATTTCATGTTTTCATTTTCAATGAAAATTCAAAAGCTGTCAAAGAAATATTTTGGCAAGACAGAGAAAAACTGCTTTCATTAGTCTTTTCCAGGGGAGAAATAAATAAAGGTTCCCCAGCTGTCTTTACTAAATCACAGACATCTAATTGTGAAGGCAGGATGCTGTCAGCTCTTGACTGGTTCTCCTCTTGATGTCCCTGGGAAATAACCCTCTCTGGTGCTCAGAACCTGGTACAAGCAGGGGCTGCTCCTGTACTGACACTGCCCACATAGTTGACCCCTTCAGACAGCAGAAGAGGGAGCAGTTACTTGCCATATTGCCCATGTCACAAAGGTATAATAGCACAGAGGATGAAGTGGCCAGATGCACAGAGCTCCAGCTTGCACCTTTGAAGATCTGGAGGTTGCTGCTGGATTGTGAAGGTTTATAAGAGACTTGCTCAAGGTGGCATAGCAAGCCTCTGTGCCAGGACAGGTGACCTTCTCCTTGAAGCCTTGTCTTGGCTGCTTTCTGTTCCCCATGGCAGGGATCACTGTCTCTCCTCCATCTGCTTTCTGTGGGCTGGGTACAGTTCTCTGCCTCATGTCACTCCAAAAGCAAGTTGCTATCTAGGTTTCTGATCAGTTCTGCCTGAGGGAGTGGGTTGGAGAGCCAAACTGGAGACCAGGGTGGCATGGGACAAAGGCACGATGAGAGCTGGGAGCATGCACAGTGTTTGGCCAGAGGACATTATGCTCAGCACAGGGCCACTGGGAAATCATATTCAGCACACCCGAGGTTTTCAGTTTGGATATGCCTCAGGGGAAGAGCTCAGTGTTCCTCCATGTTTCAGCTGTGCTAGCGTGACGCTCGGCATCCACACGATGGGCCTTGGTCTGAAACCCACAACTTTCATCAGTGCTAGGAAAATCAAATTATGGCTATTTTATGGTACCTAGGAGAGGGCCAAGAGTTTCCCTGAAAGCTCATCTTTCATTTTGAAAAGAGCATCTAATCACTTAGGGGCAGAATAGCAGGACAGGGAAAGTTTCAAACCTTGTCTGAAAGATGGAAAATTTATGGCTGCAAAGGGCAGCATATATCAAAGAGCTTTTGGCCAAGGCTCACCAATAAAGCAATTCACCTACTGGGTGATGTGAGGACAGAGCAAGATGAAAGTAAAGTTCGATCATTTCTTCCCATCACAACAAAAAGGTTGATAAAGAATATACTTGATATCAAACAGAGCTTCCTGCTGTCTCTAGTTACCTGGGAGTTTGGAGCCTGCAGTTTGAATAATGTTTCCTCCATAATAGGGTTGACAGCAGAAGTGTGGAGAGACTGATGGGCCTTCATGCAGGCTCAGCTTTTGTAGTTCAGGCTCATTCTTTATTCTCAGAGTGGAGCAGATAATAAATGTGTAAATAAATAGTTACCAATCTTCTGGCACGGTAAAATAACTAGTTGCTTTCTTGTGCTGCAAAAGAATTCAATCATGCTGATAGTAAAACCACATCGCTCGCAATGTTTCATGCACTTTGCAAATAACTCGGGAAAGTCATTTGCATCATTTGAGATGGAGTGTGGGTAATGCTAAATGTGTCTGCCAATAGGACTGAAACAAAACAGCCACCACTGTAATTTGGGGAAGTTAAGTGCTTACAAAAAATAAAAATTCAGGACTTTATTTCTGCCTTTTGTTTGTAAAAACAAGTTCATGCTAAACTCTAATGTTATTGTCGTTTTTCTTTGTGTAGTATGAGCTATGAGGAAATGATTAAATTAGATTAATTTATATTGAAACATATGGTCATAAAAATACATAGAAAAAATATTGGGATTTCCACTTGTCTGCAATGGCTGTTGGGCTCTTGGGCTGTTGAGCCCAAGTTCATGCACCTTGGAGAGAATTTTGTCTCTTAGTTCCACAGAAAATCAGAGTCACAGTGAAATATTGTAAATGTTTCTAGCTGGGATTTTTTTTTTGTGGGTTTAAAAAAAATTTATGAGTTTTACAACATTATTTTAACCACAGATATAAGCTAAAATAATGCACAAGTGCTCTGGATATGTCCAGGCAAATTAAGTATTTCCACAATTATTTTCCATTAAAATGTGAGCAGAAAGTTTATAGTTCATCATTTTTTAACTGTTTGCTACAGCCCAGCCCTGTCACTAAACAGGCTGCCGTGCACTTCTCTGGTACATCGGAACAGGTCAGGGCTGTACTAATGAAAAGATGCCATCAGTGAGTACATTATGATTTTCAGAGTGCAGTTAGATGAGATAAACTGGGTAGTTTTAAGGAGGGGCCCTAGAAATGAGAGTGAATACACCCTGTGAAATTCTCCTAAATTAAAGCATAATCTCTGGGGAAGACCTTTAGAGAAGACTGGAAGTGCCATTATTCCCCTCAGCTTGGTGCTTCAAAGGCACTTTTTTTTCTTCTTTTCCCTTCTGTGAGCAACTTGTTCTCAGGCAGCTTGAAATGAAAGCTGGCTGAATTTTTCCTTTTTTCAAAGAGTAATTCAAAAGATAACTGAGTCTTAGTCATAAAGTTACCGCAGAAAATTTTTGTCAGTGTTTTTATAATGGAATAAAATGCAAACAGTTAAATAATGTCTATAGGATTTTCTCCTTTTTTTGGTCATTACTTTTTATCTATAGTAAAAATGTTTAGCTGAAACTGCTTTTTTAAAAAATAAGGCATTTACTGTTTTAGTTTTCATTCTGTAATGACAACAAAAGCCTGAAATACTGTAAATTTTGATCAATAATATCTTGGGCTGTATTTCACAAATGAGTAAAGACAGATATTTTTCAGTAGAGCTGAGTGGAATATGCTAGCTATTTTTCTTTGTGGATTTTTTCCCCTTTTCTCATTTCTGCCAAGATTTGCAGTATTTCAGGCTTTTTTTGTCATTACAGATATTATTGATCAAAATTTGCACAAGGTTTTTGAAAATACGTCTTGGTGTTCAAAGGGCAGTAGCCTGTGCAGAGCCAGTACTCTGAGAACCCAATGCAGAACTGCTTGTACAGTTTTAGACGGCATCTCGGCATTAGCAGCATCCTTGACATCAAATGCCTGAAGCACAAGCGCAAAGTTAAATAAAGCCTAAACGTAATGCTAAAAAGCTGCATTGACACTTCATTAATTACTAAATTAATGCCTTTAGCAAATAGCCTGTCTGCACACTCAGTGTCTGTTTCCTTCGCAGATCTCTCCAGGCAGTATTAACTGCTAGAGGAGTAAATACAATTACAATGGGCGCAGATTTGACTGCCCGCGGCAGTACTGATTTAGATGATGAGGTAAAAATCTTCCAAAGGTGTCGATGAGGGTAGCATTTAAGCTCCCCTTCCCTGCGGTAGTGCTATAAGCTGTCATTACATCGGGCTTATGGGAGTGAAAAGCTTGTGTTTAAGTTACTGTTTTTATTTAAACACATGTCTCTCTGACACAGCAGCCACCAAATCCCTGGCTTCCAAAGTGGAGGCTGACATTAGGTCTTTGTCTCGGCAAGTGCATTCAAGTGCAGCAGCCACTGCGTGGGGAGCCGTGAGCCTGGACAGGAACAGCTGCAGCACAGGACTGCCGTAGGATCACTTCTTTTTGCAAGTGAGATTTTCACTGAGAGGTTTATTATGTCCGTGCTAAAAAGAAAGTTTTAGAACAGAGATGTGAAAGTGGATCTAACAATTTTGTTTTACTCTGGTGAAGAAATTTTTGCATTCTTTGGAGCAGAAAAGAGGGAATAAACTCCCAGGCCGTCATACAAAAGTCTCTTACAGATCCAAAGCTGTGAACCCTGGTTAGAACTGGAGGGAGAAAATGGGATTTACTATAAAATCTGCCTATAAGCAAACAGTGCTATATCATTTTGGAGACAGGATCACAGCCTGTTTGCAGAGAGACTCCCAGTCTCAGATAATACATGACTACATGCCCAGTCTGCTCCCTTTATCTTCAAACACTGCCCAAGACCAGAGCTGGGGCACTTTAGTTGCAGCCTTAAATTCTTCCCATCAGTTTACTACATGTTCACATCCACAGAGCCTGAGGGATGAAGCCAAATCCTGGGCCATTTGAAGGCAGAGTCTCAGATCCAAGACTTCTCTCCATTGTCATGGCAGGTCATTTTACTCACATTAAGGCTCCTTCTAGCCAACTTTATTCCAGGCTTCAGCTGGTTTTAAAAATAATTGTGTGTCCATAAAGAAAAGAAGTTTCACCCCAAAAAAATCACTGTTAGGCTCCCTCCAGCTTAGCAGCTGGGAACCCAAAGGCATGCAGGCACAGCACCCCTACAGTAGAGAAGTATCATTTTAGGGATTTCTTCCAATTTCCACTTAATATAGATGTGCTGGCACAACCTTACGCTGACAGGTGAATGCTGGTGGAAGAGCCTGCAATTAGAGCAGCAAAGTTCTGCTTCCCCTGGGAGGGCCACAGCCGCCCCTACAACTCCAGCTGAGACCTGGGTAGGATCCAGCAGACATTTTTTTGGTCAGATCTCTACCACAAGCCACAAGCCACTCTCTCAGTGTTTGCTTCTTTAATCTGCCAGACAGGTCACTAAATCTTTGATTCCCAAGGGAGCCAGACAATCCTTCATGGAGGTGTCCGTTTGATTGTTTGATTGGACAGACTTGGTTTGAGATCTAGTGATGAGAAGTACTAGACTGGATGATTTTTTTCTTTTTTTCTTTTTTTTTTTTTTTTCTGGTCATCTAGTGATTGTAACAAAGGCAACTTCCCCTTTAGCAAGGTGATGCCAGGTTGCAGTCTGAAAACACCCCTGTGGAAAGGGGGGATATTTTGATGTTCAGCTTTGCTCACCCCCCACTGGCATCATACACACCCAGGGCATTGTTGGCATCTCCCCCAAGGCTGCATGTGGGCTCGCATGGGGGCTATCCTGTTCTGGGAGGTGCATGACTCTGCACAACAGTTTAGGCTGTGGTGCTGTCCCAGGAGCCAGGGTTTGGCTGTCTGGCTCCCAAGGGCAAGTGGCTCAGCCCAGCTGCCCTGCTGGGGCTTGCCGGCTGCTGGCAGAGCCGGGTGCAATGGGCACTTCCCACCATTCTGGGCTGCCAGATGAATTCCATGCCATGCTGTGGTGCCTGCCTGCCTGCCAGCCTGTCTCAAAGCAAGAGCAGTATAATTAAACACGAGATTTAGGGCCTCGCTGGACTGGGGCCTCAGTTATTACAAAGTCCCATATTTCCTGATTATTGACAATAGCGGAAGGTTGTTTATACAATGTAATCATTCGGCAAGGAACAAATGCATTAAAGACACAACAAAGATAGCAAATGGTTTCTAAGCTTTTGCTAATACTTTATGTATTTTATGTGGAAGTAACAGGATAAAAATTATTATTTAACAACCCTAACTCTGTCACTTACCCTAAAACATATGTTTTGGATGTACTTTTTTACATATTATCGTCATGGTCAGTGCAGCATGAATAGTCTGTAAAAATCATATATTTATATTTAGAGGACACCATGACTGCTCCAGAGATATGAAGATGAACTGCCTAATATAGCCTATGAAAGATATTTTTCTGTGTACTGCTTTAGAGGAACTAAGCAGTTAAAACATGTGAGCTGCCGTCTGTCTTTCCAAAAGTGCACAAAATCAGTTTATTGTCAACACATGTCAATATATTTACTTGCACTGAGGAAATGGCTTCTGTTGATTGTCTTCAACCAGACTGATGCCTGTATGCCAGATTTGCAAATCGCATGTTACCATTACTCTGTTTCTGGCAGAAGAAAATGGAGCTGTAACTGCAGTACTGAAAAATATGTGTCTTTCACAGCCACCTGAGAGCATTTGCAGACAGGGGTATGAGATTGCATCTTTTCTTCCAGGGAAACAATGAAGAAATGTGTCTCTCAAATGACTGAGTCTTTCAATTATAAATTGTTTGGGATGCGTTTATATTTAGCTTTTGGCAATAAGGAAAGAAGAGCAAAAAAGCACCAAACTCAGCAGGACTTCCAAGCGATTTACGAGTAGTAGCTGGTTGAAGGGAATTGCACCATATTGCAAATGTAGGCAGATCACACATGGACTGGAGGAATGCTGGTTGGAAGGGATCCCTGGAGGTCATGCTGTCCAGTCCCATGCTCAAAGCAGGACCATCACTAACCCTGGATCAGGTCAGCCGTGGCCATCATGCCAGTCTTCAGGAGACTGGACGTAAGTGTACATACAGCTCATCCATAAGGTCCCCAGCCCACCCATGTCTTTATGGATGTTTCCATTTGCCTTGCTTTCATGAGTTGAGATCCACCAGAACATGGTTTGAAAGTGGAGAAATGACAGTAGCAGGCAGGGGTGACAATGAAGCTTAGTTACTTGAAAGCAGTGGAACTCAGAATCAAATCTGGAAAGCATCAGATCTCACTACTAATTGTCTTTGCCCATTAGCAAATCTCAAAAAAATTAGACTTCTAGAAAAACAAAATTTCTTACCTTAAGCTGGAAGGTCAATGGAAGCTCCAAAAGATTTTTTCCCTGCAGCCACCTGATTCACATTTTCCCATGAATGAAAAGGAGCGTGTTTCCTCCATTATCATTCCCATCTCAAACACTCTCTAACTTGTAATTACTTCATGTTAAGGAAAGGTCCAGCACACGCTTAATTGCACCCACATCCATGCAAAGGGCATGTAAGAACCAGGAGCAGAGTGTGCAAAACAGAATGGAGCAAATACAAATAATTTTGTGTATGTTATAAGAAACTCTGTACAAATACTTCACTTCTTTGCATCTATAGCATCAGACACAATGTTCATAGACATTCAGCTTCTAATGATCTCAAACAGTTTCTACTCTTTAAATTTAAGGGGACTTTTCACTGGGAAGATGGTCCATATTCAGGACTAGAGCTTGTTACAGCTACAGAGTCTGGAAAACAGCATGTGGAATCAGTCAGTACCAGTGTCTAGAAGAAGAATAGGCTCAGCCTTGAATGTTCATGTTGGATATTGTCTGAAAAGTTGCCCATCATGTTACTGCTTGGAAGCTCTGGCAGTCAGGGATGACACGCTCCGGCTTCCCTATTAGCCCCCCTGTGCCGCCGGGACAAAGGGAACTGCAGGCTCCCAGCCAAGCACATACATTTGCAAACTGCCGCCAGTCAGTTCCCAAGGCCAGGGGCTGGATGCCATTGACAAAGAGATGTGAACTGCAGGCATAGCCTGCTCCTCTCTCCCTGCCGAGCAAGTGGGGCTTCTCATGGAGATCTATAGGGCCTGCTCTCTCCCCTTCAGCACCCGCAAAGGGCTGGCCAGGACCTGCTTCTGATTTTTCAGGTTTTAAACCTGTCCCTTCTACCCAGCATAGGAGCCACCAGAGCATCAAACACTCCCTGGCGTGATTCGCTTCAGCTGCAGATCGGTGTGGGGACATTTATCTGCCAATGCCCACAACACTGCATTCTTTAATCCACAGCGTGGGAGATAAGACCTTGATAATCCAAACAGAGTTGCAGTCTGATCTTGTGGGTTGCTGTGAAGAACAGCAGCACAGCAGTGGAGGAGCTCAGGAAAAATCGCACAGCCATGCAAAACACAGACAGCCAAGAAAAAGCCTGGCTTACTTTTTCTTGACGTTGCTTTTGCTGCTTTCCTCCAACAACAGCCCATAGGGCTGAAGGGAAATGAAGGGGAAATCCTCTGTGAACTGCAGCATCCAGCTGGAAATGCCCAGTGTCCAGGCTCATGCTCCTGCCATGCTGCTATCCTAAACCATCACAAAACCAAACAGAGGGATTTTTTTGCCAGTGTTATTAGCTGTGAAACTGCCCTGAGCTGATCCAGACTGAATTTCAGCTCTCACTGAGTCACCTGGGCCTCAGCACAGCCTGTGTGTTAAGGGTAGCCCTGCATTTGTCAGGGTGGTGGCCCAGCCAGCCAATACCTCCTTCTCTGGAGAGAAGCTGGTGGGTCTCCAGCACACGGCAGCAGCCCTATGAGAGGCAGCCATGATCCTACCATGCCTCCTGCTCCAGGTTAATTGCCCAACACAAGTATGGAAAGTGACCTGAAAAATGTTGCTACTGGGACACATGAGAGCAAGATACAGGGGAAAAAATGAATTTCCAAATTGCCTGTGAGATAACATTTGCAGTTCCTGCTCATCCTTAGAGGGGACCAAGGCACAGGGGAAGGGTGATGCCGACCTTTAGAGAGAGACCAGTACAAAGAAAACTTTTTTCTCCAGCACTTTCCTGACAGCACATGCTCTCCCTGTCTCTTTCACCCTTTGTTTCCACCTCTTCATTTTTCCCATCTCTGTGCCTGGGCTCAACTTCTCTCTGCAATGCTCCAAAGGCATGGTATGGACATTCATTCTCAGTCAGTCTGTCATCAGCACTAACTCTTGGGTGGCTTTTCAATAGCTACCTGCCTGTTAGCTGGGTCACACATGCTTAGTTTTCTCACACAAGACATACCACTGAAACAAAGGAGTTGTGACACTGGACTTAACATAAGTGTCTTATTTAGAGACTGAAAATACTAGCCCTGCTTGGAAGTTGTGGTATTCGTAGCAGAATTTCATCCTTGCCCTGTGACCTTGTCCTGACAGGGTTTTATGCGTGGTTCTTCTACAGGTAGTTCTAGCCACACTCAACTAGAACTTTCCCACTCACATGAACTTTCCCAGACCACAGTTGTTCCTGAGCCAAGAACTCTGGACTGTGGTTCTTGCTATGAACGTCTCCACTGCACTACAGCACTCTTGCCTTTCCCCATCTGGTTATGAAATGGTGTGCTGCAACATTCCTTCTTCCCTAATCATCAGTCAGGCCACTTCAGCCAGAGCAGCCCCATCTTGATGTACACAGATGATATTCAGTCTTTTGCAGCAGCAATGGATTTATCTCTTCTTTTTTTGGTGGGTTTTTTTTTTTTTGGTTCCTTAGTGCAGAAATGGATTGTGACAATCAAAAGCTTCAAACCTCCCAAGCACAAAGACTGAGGACTGTGTTGGCTTCGAGACATTACAAGTACAAGATGACGCAATGCTATGAATTATATCCCATGAGGGAAAAATCTGGCAGTTTACTATTTTGCATTTACCTAAGAGAATGTTTCTATAAAATATATATGAAACAGATTGATTTTTTTTCCAGCAGAATTTAATTCTTTCCACTATGGATCAAACTAGGCACCCAAGAATGCTTTGAAAAGTGTATGTGGATACCAGGAATCCACCAGGCTGAAGGATCACTGCATTGCTGTGACACCATCATACGTACCTGATTTTGCAGAGCAGAGATACAGACCTCACATCATCACCACTCTCAGTTTACTCTCACATTCACATCTTTAGGCTGGAGCAGGGCAGTGGCAGAAATGGAGCAGCTTTTCCTTCACTTGCAACCCCCATTTGCAAGCACTCAGTAGTCGGATTGTGGACACATAGCAAATACTGGCTTTGCCCTCCTCCTCCTTTTTCTCCCTAAGACTCTTTTCTCTTCAGCAGCGATTTGAAGCATGCAGCCTTCTGGCTACAGCAAATATCACAGGTTCTAAAGCATTCTTAGACATTTGTCTAGTTTTTAGCCCAGGTCTTTACAACCTTTTCTCCCTGTTTAAAGCCAAAACTTAAGTCAAGGCAGTGGTAACAACTGTAATTTTCAGCTAGATCCACATGAAATGAGAGAAAGAAGCAAAAATCTTCATTCCATCGGGCACTGCATTCAGAGTCCAGAAAAATAAATACTGTTGTCACAACTAGGAAAGAAATCCCACAAGGCTGAAAATGTGCGTACACATGTGAATGCAACAAATACGCAAACCCAGATTTTTATGAGCTGTGCTGTCAGCAGGGAGATTGTTTATAGTTGCCAGTAATTTATGGCTTTTAAATGTAATGTTGGAATGCAAATAACTTTCCCCATGCCCTTCCCTCAGTTATCTGCTCATGCATAGGGCTGAAAGAAAGCCATACCAGAGACACCACCAAGGAGGATAAGGAGACAGGGAATGACTCAGCCTGCCCGCACTTTCTCCCAGACTCTGGAGATGTCATCCCCTCATCATGGGATCTGCTCCCAGCTCAGTGTGGGGACTTACTCAGTGCACAGCTGGGTGGGATGTGATACTTAAAAAACTCCTACCCCAGGCAATGAAATGGGAATAGTGCTCAACCTACCCTGCAGCAAAAATATTTGAAATAGCATTAAGCAAAAAAAGCCCAAGCTTATGGAGCTTTTGATAGGAAGTCAAGATTTTTCCTTTCCCTGCAAGATAAACATCCATCCTAATAACTTCCTCTTCTCTTTCTTCTACCCTTTCAGATCATTAGGAAGGAGGAGGTATTGAAAACTCTCTTTCTGTGCCTTCAGTGCCATTCAACATCAGAGCTGCTGACATCAGTTCTATCACTGTTTAGTGGTAGCACTACAAATTTTTAGCACTCTCAGAATTGTGCTTTCTCTTTATACAGTTACAGTCTGATTAAAAAAACTTCCCAAGGGTGCTCTCCCAGGCAGGTGCCTTTGCCCAGCCTTCCCAAAAGACCAGACTGAAATCAACTGCTTTGCCTGTAGGTCTCTGCGAGGTTTGATTGCAAAGACTCACAGGAAGATATGTGAAACAAAGAGGCCAGCAAGTTACTGTAGTGTCATGCTCACAGTGCTAACAAAAAAGGTTGTCTGCAGAGCTTTTAATCTCCATTCTCTGGTGTTTTCACTGTTGGGTTTTTTTCCTCCTCCCTCCCCCCACAATGACAGACATTTCTATGCATTTATATCTATGACAGGTTGCAGTTTAAACTCTATAAAACATTTTTGGGACCTACAGGTGAAAAGGCAAAAGTAGCCTGTCACATATTTATGAATAAACACAACTGAAAAGATCTGCCTCATTTCTTGAACTGGTGAAAACCAGAAAGCTATGAAAGAGTTTATGAAATTAGGCAGATGTGAACTAAATTGTCAGACTGATCTCTAGTAAAAACAGCTATAGCTGATTTGCCAACATTTGTTGTCTGCATCTTAGAGAAATAATGAAGAACCCTGGGCCACTAACTGTTTAAAGAAGTCCCCAAACCACAAAATAAACCAAAACAAACCATAATGAGTGTTTCCAAATGCTTGAAAAATGAACATGATATTGAACTTCATTTAATGTCTACAAAAAATCTAGAAGGTTTTTTGATGGGCAGAAGTTTAGAGTCAGCTTTTCCAGCTTCTCTTCATCACCTTTGTGGACAAGAAAATTTTGCTGGTTTGGACAAAGGCAGGTTACAACCACCCCAGCACTGGTAGGTTTGGGAAAAAAAATTTCCTTGGAGGAAAGTGAAAGAGATAAAAAACCTATTTATTCAACAAACACACAGGAAAAGAAAAATAATACTGAATAATAAAACCTCTCACTGTGGAGAGAAACCCGGGAATATTTCAGATCCCTTCTGTAGGTGTGGTCTCTCTCCTCCTCCTTGGAGATGGGTCAGTGTGGGCTCACCTCTGGGACCTTGGTGGAAAATTCTCCCATTGTGTTCTGATGTTGAGACAGTCCAGAAGAGAGGAAGGGAAAGACTGAAGTCCCAGGAAGACAAAGTTCAACTCTCCATCTCCCTCCAGAGAAAAGAGCTGAAAGCTGGCTGAAAAGCAAGAAGGGTGCTTCCTCTGCTCTTGCTACTGCAGAAGCAGAGGAGTGTGTATCTGTGTCCTTGAACAAACTGCTTTAAAAAGTTTGCTCAGTTTTTTTTTTTTTCTCTTCCCCCTCTCAGGCTCAGTTTAAGGGCACAGAAAGGTGCAGGATTGATTTCTGGGCATGAAGCAGTGATAGGGGATACACATCATAAAGTCACCCCAAGACAAAAATCCTGTCCCATTTTGAAGCAGAGGCTTTGCTGTGCTCACATGGCAGCAGTGAGGGGATTGGAAGGGAGGCATTAGCATCACAGCAGCTGGCAGCGCTAGGAAAGAGGGCTGTGGGGCGAGGGAGCAGCAGCTGGCTGGGGAAAACCAAGGGGAAAGGCTGCAGGAGACCAAAGAGGGACGCAGACTTTAGGGTCACCATGTGACTCTACATGCAGCCTAGTATTTGTAATGCATGCCGATACACACACGTCTAAGGTTGGAGCAACACTCTCTTGCTAGAGACAGCATGAGTGGGCCTTGGTCTGACGAGTTTTGGTTTTGTCACGTGGCAAAAGAAATAACGTTTTTGTCCCCTTTTTTATGTATAGATAACAAGTCCAGGGTTTTAAGCACTTTAAACAATTTGAGCTACCACAAATAAACAATCTATATTGTTGCTTCACCTGATTCAGATAGATGAGTTGAAAATTAATTTTGCTGGTTTTGTTTAAGTGAAAATCTCTGCAGGAGTCATTTTTTCACATAAGACCATCAAGATTATTATTATAATCAAAAAAACCCTGAAAAGCAAATAAAGCAGACACTAAAAACTCCAATATCCAACAAGTTAGTTTTCATCTGGAAATTGTAAATACTTTCCTACCAGTTAAAAGTTTCAATTTGTCTGTTAGAGAATTTTCAATTTTTTAATTTTTCTCATTTTCTTCCATTTTTTTCCCCACAAGGACCCCCAGTCTACAAGGAAACATTTTTTAAGGTTAAGGCATTCAAAGCAAAATACCTGTCTTTTGGGAGAAGCTCTCCCTGATGTTGCAGTGTCAGAAGTGTGATTGTTCCCACCACTGCCAGGGCACTCACACCTTCTGGTGGTGACTTAGTCTGTGGGAGACCAACCTCCAAATCTTCACCTGGTGAGCATGGTCCTATTGAGGTGAGTGATATTTTTGTCCCTGGCTCCATCTAATACAAGATCACACTGAATCTTCACCTCACTGAAGTCTTAGGAAGATGTAGCTGTCTTTTTTGACAGGACAACAGGCTTTCTGAAGGGCTTTCAGCATAGTGCAAAACCAGACTCTTGATCCAGAGCAAGTGAAATAATACCAATTTGGAAAGCTTAAGGAACAAGAGCACACTCTCTAGCAAAATGGGGGATGCCCTGTGCCTCAATGGGTTCAGGTGGCTTTTGTTCTATCATCCTAAAGCCCAGCTTGTTCTTTCTGAGTGGCTCAACGCTGGGAAGCACCATGAGATTTCACACATAAAATGAGTCTTATCCACAACATTTTGCAAACTGGGTTTGAGGGCAGCAATGGGCTGTGCCTTGTCTCCAAGAGCATCCCCAGACCTGCCCTTTCCCGGGGCTCCCTGAGCTGTGTTTCAGCCTCCTCCATTCTCATATGCCCATGATAAGCCAAAACCAGGGTACTTAGCGTTTTAGGACACTTCCTAATTCTTAATTAACTTATCCTCCTTCCAGGAAGGATTCACCTCAGGTAGTTTTCTCCTTGCAGAGAAGAGGGAGCAGCCCATTACTGCAGAGCAGCTCAGGGATCACCCCAGCAGTGCCCCAGGGCAATGTCCTAGGCAGGTGTTGCATATTTAGCTTTAAAAGCTCCAGAAAGTTTCTGCTGTCGGAGGACTTCAGAATGCAAATAGCAATTGGCTTCCCTATATAAATTACTAACACCTCAAATGTCCCTTAAAATCCTGTAACAATTTTCAGGTCAAATTATTGTCGGCAGTTTAACCCAGAAAGTATCACAGGAACATGAGTTAAACACATTTGCCTGGAATTTGAAGCGGTTTCACTGCCAACTACTAAACTCCAGGCTTTGCACTGAAAAATCCTTCATGACACAATAGGTATCAGCAGCATACAGTAAAATGTTTCTGCCCTCCCTCTTCACCTTCTATGTCAGTAGGAACATATGATCTAATCAATTTAAAGGGAAGTTTTTATGTACTTAAGGTATCCAACAATTCATTGTGTTTTATTGAACACTGAGTACCTTTTATCAAGCAAATAAAAAATGAATGCAACAATTACCTTGAAAAATGCTGTGATACTGTTAATTTGGAAAATTTTAAGCTGTCATCACTTGCTAAAAAGAGCCAAATGGCCACATTTATAGTATATACAATCCTAAATTGCAGCTAATATAGTTCTGTAACAGCACTTCTTAGAAAAGGGACTGCACATTTGTGGAAGTTTATTGAAGTGTTTCTCTTCATTTTGAAAATGCTCACATTAAAAATGTCTGCATTTTCTTGGACCTGTATTTCTTGGGAATATTTCAGATTCTTCAAGTCCTCTGCTTCTAGGCCCTTTATGGAATTCTAAAAGTCACAATATAACCCTGCTATATATGTAATGTATAGGATGAGGGTTTGCTGTAGAAACAGATTGCATGCAAACTGGGGCTGGATTGAGCATACAGAATGAAGGTAAAGGAACCAAATTAAATATGTGATTTGCCACAGTGGAAACTCTATAGTGTGCATTTGTTAATTTTTAATTATACAGATAGTGGAAATTGCACCATTCAGCAGAGACAAATTAGACTTCAGATGGAAAGCATAATTCAGGTCAAGTAAGTAGCTGAAGGAAAAAAAAGATACAATTAAATATTGCCATTTGCATCCTAAAGACTCAGATCTACTGGATATTGATTGAGATACTATCCAGCCAGAAGCTAAACAGTATTTTTCCTGAATAGTTCTATGGAAGAGGTTTTCAGATTCTCCCAGACACTGTGGCAGTCTCCATTTAGATGTCCTCCTGCACAATACTGCAGGCTGTTTTATCCTTGGAACATTGCAAAATACCGATGTTCTATTCTGTGGTAAGTAAGTAAATCTATAGAAATATTCACAATAGGATCCTCTGGTTTCTTTGGGCATATTCTGCTGACAAGATCAGTGTTATGACAACCATTAAAACTTTAATGTTGGAAACCATTTCAAATAAACAAATCATTCCTAAACATATCATAATATTTATCCAAAAAAAGTAAATTTATGTGATGATTATTGCTAAATAGCCTTTTGGTTTTTCATGAGTGAAATTACTTTTTAACTATTATTATTTCATAACTCAGGCAGAAATAGAATATATTCTTTATTCAGAATAACAGGGGTTGATATGTATGTTTTACGTAAGATTTAAAATATGTCTTGCCATTAATAGGCTAAAGGCAGTAGCTTCCTTTCTATTCAGCATTTTACACCACGTTTACCCTTCTGACAAATGCTGTTAAATACCAATTGCCACAGTCTCTCTGGGGCTGCCCAGAGAATTGCAGCCTGCCACCGCAGTCTGCCCAGCATCAGTTCTGTATTCTGGTTTGATCCTTTGCTAAACTAACTCAGTATGTATTTGTCTGGTGGCTTAGGATATTGTTTGGAAGATACCCTTGCAATCAGAATGCTCGAGACAAAAAGAGACATAGCAACTATGGCAGCAGAGCTTTTGTAAATGTCTCTTTTGATACTCTGGCATGGTCTAAATATCTGGATTGCAAATGAAAATGTGGAGAAGGGACAGAGGATAGCAGAATATTTCATGAGAAACATGACTAGGCTGCTCCTGCCTAGGGAAAACTATCCCATCGCTGAAATACACCGAAGATTTCTTTCTAAAACTGGAATGGATTCATGTCCATTCAAGTAATTATTAGTGACTGAAACTGTAAGGTAATAATTTAATAGACTTTTAATACTGTTCCTTATAGCTATAATGCTTTTCTACCTCTCTGTCAACCAAACCATTGAGAATCACTTATTTTAATGTTCACTTGTTATACCGCATGTTGTCTTGTTAAAAGGCATGCTAAAAACGCATTGCATCACTTTAGACTGTTGTACAGTGTGCACTGCTTTGTATTTAATCCTTTGTAATCTTTGCCACATTTGTGAGATTTACTGTATAATAGTAGTGGAAAAAAAAAGATGGAAGTTTTAAATTAAAATTCTTAGGTAAAATACACTGTTCGGTGTGTATAGCTTACATCCCAAAGATAATGCTCTTCTCAGTAGCTGTGCTCTGTCACTCTCTGTCCATTTCTGCAATCTTCATTTGACACTGAGAGAGCTGGGTTCTTTCCAGTCATGTCTCCTTCTGTCCCAAAGCTTCCAGCTCCGCAGAAGCACATGTCTACAGAAACAGGACACTATGATCAACCCCATTCCTTCCATGGGACTGTGCACCTCATATTTGCACATACCTCAGTGTACAAGCGGTAGTGAAATAATTGCTTTGTTTTCCTAACAATAAATGCTTTTCTTTTACACTACTTTGTGATGCATAAAGATGTTCCTCAAACACCCAGGAAAATGCACTCTGCCAATATCTGCTTTCATAACCATAAACTCCAGCACATCATGCAAGGCAAATGTAACAGGGTCAGTTGTTTATCAGCAGCTCGGACCTGGGCGGGCAGTGCCGCTGCTCACAGCAGCGCGGCCGGGGGATGCAGCGATGGAGCCCGGGGCCGCAGCCACCACCCGGCTCTGCCGCCGCCCCCCGCCCGGCCCCGGCCCGGCCGCTGTGTTACAGTGACTCCAAGTGGATTTGGGGAGATACTGCCGTGCCCAAAAAAAGGAAAGGATACTTTGGGGCAGTTTGTTTTGAAACAATCCACACTTCGCAGCCTCTCCTTAAGCTCCTGCGCAGCTCTATCCGGCAGTGGCGACGCTGGTGTTACTGGCCTCGCCGACCTGCACTTTAGGTTTATGCGCACGCCTGCGTCCGAGTCCTTGGATTCAGCTTCCATGTAGAGAGAGATACAGACACAAAGAGGATCCGAAATCTAATTTTGTGAACTCTTAAGCACATCTTTGCTGAGATTATACACCAGGACTAGCTGTGGGAGGTGGCAGGCACAGGTATGCCCAGCTGTGGGATGCCTGAAATCCCCTAAATACTCTATGGCCTCTACAGCAACCAACTGCAAATTGTCGTGAATTTGCCCCTATAATTCATCTAAATACTTACTTCCTGAGATTTTCTGAAAGGAATGGCCCATGCACTATCTTGATAGATGTCAAGGTGGTATCTAAGCCATTTTTTCCTGGATAATTTTTACTTCAAGATCTTACAGCAACGACATCTTTATAGAAAAATGCCCACATTTTAAAGCAAAAAGGAATACCTTTCACAGCCACATTTGAAGGTAAAAAAGTCAGGTACTTCTCCATATCATTTATGAGTAAGTTTGTTATGATAAACAAGCAGTGAGCAACCTACAGAACTACAAAAGTTTTGCTGTGCTTTAAAAGGCTTCTTTGGGCACTGCCAACAAAGTATTTACAGATAGAATGAATTTTTCGAAGCACTCATTATCATTCATGCAGCATGCTGGGATTTGTCTGTCCTCCTAGCCTCGGGTGAAGGGTACTATTCACCTAGCAAGCACTGCCTCTGTCCACATTTGTAATTGAAGCTGCAAGTGTCTGTGTTAGACAGCTGTCTGATACCCTGCATCCACATCCAGATCTGCAGGCAGAGTTTTCCAAGGGGAACATACATCTGGCAGCAGGACATCACAGCCAGCTGTGAGCTACCCCTGCCCAGCTGGGGAACTTCTGGAGACAGAGGCAGTATGCCTGTGGGAGTCCTTACCCATCCACAACATCAGGATTGCAGTGCTGGCCACCAAAGGTCTCTCTGAGGGGTGCTTAGGCCATGGGTTGCAAAGTACTAAGTGGTGCATCTGCATTCTCTGTCTTTTGCCCTTGTGCGAAGTAGGTATGAGTAATTTCAAAGGCCTGGAAAATTCTGATATGGGAGAGTTTTAGGTGCCCTCTGCACAAGTGTAAAATAGACCCCATACAGCTGCTCTATCAGCTGTGCTATGCTGTCCATGTTTCTTCATGTTTTTGCTTATAAATATGTTTCAGGAAGAATTTTAGACACAGTCAACATCCAGCTTCCAATCTTCCAAGGTAAGAGCGTGTCTCCAGTAAATTGCTGGCACCTAAAAAAAAGGCCATATCATTCCAGGGAGCCCAGCTTGAGTCATTTAAAAGAGAAAACAACTCGCAGAGCCGCTACTGCTCCATAGTGAGCAGCCATTATTAAATGAATTCTCAGGGGCAAATTCGGTTGCGGTTGGTCAGTCATTTAAATATTCCTATTCGGCTGCCTTCATGCTGTCCAGGACATGAAGCAAATGAAGCCTGGCTGTTACCCAGATGATCCACGATGTTGTGACCAGATGGAACTTCACTTACAACATGTGTAGGTGCCTGCTGGACAATAAACAGGCTTTCGCTGTCTTTTGCTCTGATGAACTCAAGGGGGTTACTGGCAGGTTAAAACAATCACAGCCCCCAAAAGATTTATTGTTATTTTTTTAATTTATGCCAGATGAGCAGAACAGCAACAACAAAAACAAAAGGTTAAATGGATGTTTATTTTTTGTATTAGTGCTGATTTCTAGTTTTCCCACTTAACCTGGAACCAGCAAAAAAAACAAACTGCTGTATCTTTGCCTATATGTTTGTGTTTGTTTGGTTTTTTTTTTAAATCTTGAAAATGTTGTGATAGCTGCAAACACACTTTATAGGTACAACAAAAAATGTTTATAGCCTCATTTCCATTTGAGGAGTAGTGCTTGGGCATGTGCACACGAGACACCCCCTTGCCCCCCATGTATACTTCTGTACAAGTGGTCATCCTCTCTTCCAAAAGCTTGCAAATTAATTGGACAAATTCAATTAAATACCATGTAAATTCTTACAAATATCATAAAAATAAAAGAAACAGAGATAGAGGGAAGAGATTCTAGCTCCCACTGGAAGGAAAGCTGTAATGCAAGCTCTACCCTTGCTACTCAGCAGAAGTTTGAGGAAAGAGAGAGATGTGTACATACACACATATACACATCAGGACACTTCTAGTTGCAGTAAAGCCCTTATTAGACACCAGAGAAGATGCAGATCAATGGCCAAACAGGCTACAATGGCCCTACTGTGCTGTTTCTCAGAGCATGGACACATCAGAGAAACACAGCACCATTTAGGTTGGAAAAGACCTCTAGGATTGAGTTTAACCTTTGACAGATCACCACCTTGTCAACTCCATGGCATCCAGTCATTTGTTGAACACCTCCAGGGATGGTGACTCTACCACTTCCCTGGGAAGTCTATTCCAATAATTGACAACCCTTTCCAGGGTTGTTCCATCAGAAATGCAAGAGCTGAAATCAGTAATTCTTCCTGATGAACCTCCTCTGCTGCAGCTTGAGGCCATGTTCTCTATCCTGTTGTTGGTTGCCTGGGAGAAGAGGTCAAACTCCACCTGGCTACACCATCCTTTCAGACAGTCAGAAAGAGTGATCAGGTCCCCCTGAGCTTCCCCTCCTCCAGGCTAAACACCCCCAGCTCCCTCAGCTGCTCCTCATAGCACTCCAGACGGGTCACAATCTCTGTTGCCCTTCTCTGGACTTGCTCCAGAACCTCAATGTCTCTAATATAGTGAGGGGACCAAAAGTGGACACAGGATTCAAAGTGTGGCCTCACCAGTGCTGAGTACAGGCAAACAGTTCTGCCCTGGTCCACACTATTCCTGATACAGGCCAGGATGCCACTGGCCTTCTTGGCCACCTGGGCACACGCTGGATCATGTTCAGCCACTGCCAACCAGCACCCCCAGGTCTTTTTCTGCTGGGCATCTTTCCAGCTGCTCTGCCCCCAGCCTGTAGCACTGCATGGAGCTGTTGTGACCCAGGGGCAGAACCCGGCACTTGGTCCTGTTGAATCTCATACAATTGGCCCTGGGCCATTGATCCAGCCTGTCCAGATCCCTCTGCAGGGCCTTCCTACCCTCCAGCAGATCAACACTCCTGCCCAACTTGGCATCATATGCAAACTTACTGGGACTACACTTGATACCCTCACCTAGCTCATCAATAAAGATATTAACGATATTAAACAGGACTAGGTGTACAATAGAAGAAGGACTGGGCAGAGACCAGGGTTATGCAGAAATCCCACTTATTTTCTGCACCTTCAGTTTTTTTGTTGGTTCATGAAGTCTCCGGCTGTTCTCAGCCACAGAAGAGGCAGAACCAAGCAGCTTTTAAATTACATTTCCCACTTATGACAAAGGATGCAAAAGCTGATCCAAACACCCACACTTTAAATGAAACTTTGAGGGAAAGTTGTTTTATTGCCCCTCACTCAGATATAACAACCCGTTCTAGAAGCTGAGCACTGATGGGTTGTATGAGCACACTCAATCTGCTCCTGGAGAAATTAGTCTTACTTAGCTGAAATCACTGTTGAAGCTCGCACTAATATAACCACTTTTTACTGTAGAGAACACCCACCAGATCTGTTCCAGCAGCTCAGCTGTGTGGGGAGCAATATCCAGATGAGAAGTTGTAATGAACAACTGGCAATTTTTTCAAATGCTTCTGCTGGCTCTCAAACAATTATGTAAAATGCCTCTGCAAGAACAGAAATACCCGCTTCTTTCAAGAAAGGAGGTGGAAAACAGCACTGTTCAATATAAAACATAGTATTATCCTGTAGGTCTTCACAAAGGATATGCTGATTTCTGGAAATGCCTCATTTGTATTGGAATGATTAAAAACGAATCACAGTTGCCATAGCAGATGAACTTGGCAGCCTATGCCTTTTAGTAATGCCATTCTGATGTTAAATATGTTGGAAGCCTGTATCAATTTAATTTCCATATTTTCCTACTGTTGAACTTCCTTCTGCTAATGTTAACTTGGTTGTTCTTCCTCAAAAAAAAAAAAAATAAAAATTATTCTATAGAGCTATCACATGTTTGTGATGTTGAGGAAGAAACATTTTCAAAGGTGACTGGTGGGTTTGTATTTTCGTTTCCTGAAGCCAGAAGGAGAAGCATAAGATGACAGGAAAAGTTTAAGCAATAGTTGTGTCTAAAAAAACCAAGACCTATACCGGCAGGCTGTTTCTTGCTGCCATGTGTGGAAACTAACAGCTGGTCAGAAAGCTTCACAGACATTGATTTCAGCTCAATTACTCTTTACCCTTGAGAATTCAGCTTGCACCCGTGAGAACTTAAATATCAACAGAAGCAAGAAACTAAAACAAGAGAAGAAAACATGCAGCTGTCCCAGGGATGTTGTTTTTAACTTAGAATTGTTTTCTTATGAGCGGTGGTTGCAACCTACCAATAAGAGGTGTTAATGTAGAAGCCTATGAGGACACAGCACAAGTGCCAAGAAACTATATAAATGGAAACTTTGTAGAATAAAATGTCTTTTCTGTCCTTTTGCCTTCTGACAGAGCTGGTGTGCATTATTCATGAGTGCTGCATCTGTCTCAACTGCGACAGCCATGGATAGCTGGCGCCAGAATGGAAATTATGCCATAGAAAACAAGGTGTGCTGTGGTGAGGGGCTGTGTCAGGGTTTCCTAAGGAAGGCATCTGTGATGGATGCCTGATCATGGAGAAAGGGGAAAAAATCTGTATTTTATCCTAGTAAATGCAAACACTTTAAATAAGAAATGATGGAGTAGAAACTAGTCTCTAGAACCAGATAAATCTTGGCTTGAAAGTGTTTCCACAAACTTATACTGAATGTTTAATCCAGAGGGATAAACTACTTCAAACAAGTGAACATCCAGGAAGAATGCGCATTTGAAATGTTCTTGACAAATGGAAGTAGAGAAGATCTTCAAGACAGCATGATCAGACTTGATGAGGAAAAAAGACAGGTTAAAGATACATGGGAAAGAGGAATGCAGAGATGAAATTACCTGTCTCTGTGTGTGATGTGTTGGACAGAGCACTGCAGCACCAGACACTTGAGTCAATTAGAGATGTCCAGGCAGGACACCTGCTTTAAGGCAGCGCCACCCTGGACAGTTCCTCCCTCCAGAGGCTGATCACACCCAGCTCCTCTCATTCCCCAAGATGAGATTTGGAGTGAAAAATCCTGTCAGGGCAGGTGGGTCAGGAGCAAACAGAGCCATCAATATCCCTTCAACACAGATCTCTCAGCTGTGCAAGGGCTGAAAATAGCATTCATAGCCCCTGAGATAACTGAGTTAGCAGAAAAAGAGATCCCTAGCCACCTTTCACTGAACATCAGGTCCAGTTTATGGACTTATTGTCAACAGCTGTGAGCAAAGTACACAGCCTGTTTGTGCTGTGATTCCAGGGCACCTGTGTAGGGAAAGAGCTAATGCCATCTTCAGCAGACAGGCATGTCAGCACTCTCTAGGTACAAGTCTCTGGCATAGCTGAAAGCCCCCCCCAAATCTGCTGCCTGAGTCATCAAGACCTGCCCAAACAACTCTGGGACACAAAGCCAAGACAGTCAGGTGGTGAACTGTTAGGCAATGACACAGCATAAGTTTGGTCTGCTGACAGCAAAGCAGCCTCCTGAGGGATAGGTATTATGCTAGCATTTCAAATGCCGTTTGTGTTTTCCCCTGTTTATGCAGAGATAGCATGAGCACTAGGTCTCCCAAGCTACATTCCCAAAGTCCTGGGCAATGAGGGACAGCTCCCAGCAGAAAAAAAATACAAAAGCTACACTTACTCTACACAAAAGCAAGTTGCATTGGAGCAGTAATCTAAACCCTCCAGGACTCATCATCAAGCATCTCTCCATTACCACAGCATCCCTCTTGTCTCAAGAGGCAACTGCAATTTTTTTAAGAATTGGGAAAAAAACCCCACATGCACACACAAAACCCCCAAGAGAAAACAGGAAGATTTTCTCCAGCTTTTTATAGACAAGAGTAGTAGGATTCTTCACCCTGGAATGTGGTCAATGGACAGTGCCCTATTTTCAAGGATTGAGAGGGGGCATCATGTGCTGCTTTTGGGGTTGACTTATGCTAGAACCAGTCTAGCTCACCAACTCCAAATCAACATCCTGATAGTGAGGCAACTGGAGACATGTGAATGGCAGTCAGTCACTTAAGACTGTGAAAGTCCAGTCCACTCTCATATGGTTTGGTTCTTCTAACATACTCTTCCTTGGAGTGTGTGGGGATTCCTCCCTTGGGTAGGGAATGCCCCCAACGAGACCCCTCAAAGCTGACTGGAAAAGATTAAGCCCTCGGTTGTTGGTATGGGTGAACTACACCAATCTCTCCTTTAATTATTGTTTCTTTTTGCTAGCTCTATTATAATTGTTTCGACACAGGGCACTATCCCATCCTATCCTATCCTATCCTATCCTATCCTATCCTATCCTATCCTATCCTATCCTATCCTATCCTATCCTATCCTACCCTATCCTATCCTATCCTAATCCTATCCTATCCTCTATGAGTAATTTTAGCTTTTGCTACTAAATAATTCTGATTAAGACCTTTTTGTCTAATCATTTATCATAAGAAAGAATTAATTTTTATAGAAATGCATCTGTTTTGCCATCATTAAGGCTGTGGAACAAAGTTGTGCTAAGATCACACCTCTGTAATTCCTTAAATGACAAAGTTTCCAAAGTCTTGGGCTAAGATTGCATGTAGCCACACCTAGACTTTTCTCTGAGAAGGAGTTTAGAAAGCAAGGAGGTCTTTTTGCACCATGTGAGTCAACAGGAGGGCTTCTTTGATAAACTTTGTCTGAACTCTATCACTCTCCCCACAACAAGTTAAAACCAAATAAAACCAAAACAAAGTAGTTATAAGATATCATAAATAAACGTTTTTTGTCAGGAAAATAAAATGCTCTGTCATCAGTTCTCCTTCCTACTAGAAGCCTAGAAATCTCTAAGGGTTCTTGTGTCTTCTGCATGTCCTGTGGCATGTAATCTCAGTTTATTTAGGAACTAAGGTTCTCTTCTATTTTTACAGTTCCGCAGAAAATACAGAAAAAGGATTTCAAAACTCCTTGAGGGAAGCGGTAGTTGAAATGTTCCCTATCATGTAGCCCTCTTGCACAATCTGAGCCTTCTTAAGCAGCCACAGCTGGTAATTTTCACAGACTTTTATGTACTCTTGTATAACTGAAGAGACAATCATGATCACCTAGTCCACCGCTGTGCAGTGTGACCCCTTCTTATTTCCTGCATCATACTTTTTCAGTTTCTGGATTCATCCCATAACACCGGGGGGCCCGGCTGGGGTCTGAGGCTCAGACCCAAGAAGCCGTGGCCGACCCACAGAGGTGATCCCGTGAGGAACCGTCTCCCAGGGGGTCGTGGCTTCTCTCAGCCCTCGGCCGGGGGTGCCTGCAGAGGTGCCTGGCTCAGCAGGCCATCAGCTCTTAGTGATTCAGGGAGTGATTTCAGCTCTGCTCTGCAAGGCAAAACCCCCCTTGGCCAGGCCCAGATAGAGAGAGGAGAGGACTCGGCTGGTGGTTCCGCAGAAGCAGCTTTATTCTTCCATCTTCCGCAAAGGGGTGACCAGAGACGGATCCTCCGCCGACTCGGGGTAGAGGGGTCTCTTTCATGGGGGTACAGGGGAGGTTGTGAAAGGGTGAAAAGCCAATAGGTATTAAAGGAATTTACATATAGTTTCCTAGAGGATCACGGGTCTGTCTTCTCTCGCCGTAACCAAAGACACATCGGCTTTCAAAAAGAGGCCTGCAGGAGATTGTTCAACTCCCTTATCTCCAGGCCTTCCTGCCATGGCAGGGGCTTGTCAGACCCCACAATTCTAGAACTCCTGTTAGCCTATGTTACATTTTCAAGAAAGAGTCTTGATCTTGATTTAATATTAAGCGCTAAAGATCCTGTCTGTTTTCTGCATAATTTGTTCTGACAGGACATATTATTAATAAATATGTAGATACATTTTATGCATTGCATCTGCTTACAACATTTTCCCGAGACTGTAGATCTATTTTCTGTTGAGGTACCTCTCCCCCGAGGTCCTGGTGGGAGGTACCCTGGAATGTATGGGTCTGTCCCTGTCCCCATGTCACATGGGGCCTGTGCTTGTCTTCTGATTGGTTGTTGGGGGCTCCCCGGGCTCGGGCAGAAGGGGGTAATCTCGTGATTGTGAGGTTGTGAAGCAGTCAGCCATGAGACCTTGGCCATGAGGAGGCTGGAGGGGAATGAACATCCATCAACATCTATCAAATTTCGCTTCCTATTTCCTTCCAACGTTCACCGCTGTCTTATACATGTTGTAACTATTCCCCATTACAACAATTTTCTATCAGAAAACTCTTCCATGTCTAGGAAGACCACAATTTGCCCTCTGTCAGATAAACTGTACTAACCAACTTGGTTTGCTTTTTTTTTTAGCAGAAGCAATTTCCAGATCTCAAATTATTCTTTCCTGGATGCGCTTCAATTTTCAAGCAATCTAAGCAGCATAAATAGTCATGACATAGAAGCATATATCCCCATTATTTAATTGATGGTTACAACATAGTATCCATTCTATGCTTGTCTGATGTTTTTCCACTTGTGCATTCCAGATTTAGGCTAGCTCTCTGCTATTCAGCTTCCTATTGGGAGCTTGTAAGAAGCAGCATTCTAAGTAAAATCAAGAGTCCATCAAGCCCTTATCCTCTCAGTGGCACTTAGGATAGGCTATGTAAAAGCTCAGATTAGGGAGTGCACACATTTAGATATTAGATACAAGGCACACGCAGATAGAACCCCTTCTTCATAACAACCTAGATCTGGACAAGTACCTCCCCAGCAAACTCAAAAGGTAAGTTTTCCTCATTGATCCATTACTGGCACCATGCAATGTTAAAGAGGTAAAATGTGTGACACCAATGCTTCTCTTTTTCTGCCACAAGCAACTTGATATACACCTTGCCAACTGTACTTGATTTGCCAGAAAAGCAAAATCAATTTGATATTGTTACTTTAAATGGCATTCTGGACATCTTCCTCACAAACACACTGTACTTCTGAAGTCATGGTTGGACATAGAGGCAGTGGTTTCTTTGAAATATTTTTGCCTACGTATGATTTTTTTCCCTATAAAATAAAAGTATAAGGACATCTGGGTACATTTTTTGCTGGAAGTAGCACAAGACCCACAGTTAAACAAAACTCATAATGAACATATGCCCAAACAATTAGTTCAATGACAATACTTCTAGATTTTCCTAAATGTAAACTGCATCCAGCTGATGGCCTCAGCCTCCTCTCGCTTTGACTCTGGATGGAACCAGGGTAACTAAATGTAAGGAGAAGCTAGCAAGTCAAAAGGTCAGACTTGCAAAGTTCACTTTGATCTGTGCATGGTTATCAGTGGGATGGATCTATGAATTTATCCACTGACTATCTGCTGCTCTCCTATAGAATTATCTTTACATGTGTTAATAATATTCTGACTCAGACAAAACAGAAAGAAATTATATTAAATTAAAACAAACATAAGCTTACTGTAATTTCAGCCAAACATACATTTGCCTTCTGAAGGCCATATAGATGGGATCTTATTAGTCTTTCAGTCCCTGTTTTGAGAACAGAAACTATTTCTTGGGAATGTTTATTGCCATTAAAAAAATGACACTGCGAGCAGTCAATTTAAATGTGATGTAAAGCCTTTTTATTAGATTTAGCAGTCCTTCAGTGCTTAGCTTGTAGATTTTAGGATGTTAAAAATGCACATTAGTGAAGTAGTTACATCCATTTCTCTCTGCATGTAGGTTTTAATACAAAATTCAAGGATACCCAGCTGTAGACAGAAATGTAATTTAGTCAGTGGATTATTTCACTGCCTCTCAAACACAGATTCGATTTCCTCCATAGCTACTGTCTGACATATTGTCTTGGTTTGAAAGACAGATGGCTTCTAAGGAAGGCAGGAGCCTCCCTTGAAATGGAGAATGCAACCTTCTTCTCTCTGAATTATTATAATTTTGAAATTAAGGGGCTTTCAGGCTAAAATATAAAGAATAGGAATAACAGTTCTTTACTAAAATACAGATATATAAACAGGCAAACAAACAACAATAACTGTGGCAGTGACAGCAAACAGAACCACAAACCCAGTGCAGCCTCTCTCGGCTGTCAGGCCCTTTCCCCTCTGGTGCAGTTCCAGTCACAGCCGGCAGGGGCGCTGGCGGCTCCCGGTGAGCAGGGCAGGTGCGATGGTTCCCCCGCGGCTGCAGGGGGCGCTCCGGAGCGAGCTCGGGGAGCACGCAGTGATGGCGGCCTGGGATCCGGGAAGGGATGGAAGAAAGGCTTCACAAACCTCCCTGGGCAGCTGATCCTGGGGTGTGTCCGGGCTCTCCTGGCCAGGCAGGCTGGAGCAGCAGTAGGAGCACAAATTCCGGGTGGCAGGCGAGATGTATCGAGCTCTGGAGCTGTGGTAGGAATCCCCGGAGGTCTCGGCAAGGCAGGACGAGCGAGGCTACAGAGTAAAAATGGTTGGAGTCAGCCGGGTCTGCAGCCCAGCTGCCAGCGGGGCAGGGAAAGACAGGCTTGATCCTGGGGTTTCTCCAGCAAGAAGGAAAAAACCAGCAGGAAGCCTGCAGTGCTGACGAGAATGGCACCCTCTCTCCTGAGCAGAGTGCCTTGCCACACCCAGGTGAAGACAGTAGCCCAAAATGGGCTCTGCCTCTCCATGGCCAGTTCTTTTGTTTCTCCCAGGTTCTCAGCAATTTGTTGCTTCGGTAACATATATGGGAGAAAATTCCTCCAGGATTCCTGAAGAGAAAGGGAACTCCCAAATCCCCAACACATATGTGCTAACAGTACACCCCTTAGTTCCTCTCAACAGAAAGAGAGAAAACTGAGGAAGTGCTGGAAGATGTCACCTGTAAAAGTCATTTGACAAGGCCAGCAGCAGGACCAGAAATTGAACTCTGGCGCCTCAATCATGAATTTCATATTTCCCTTCTTCTTGCTACCTCCTTTACTCCCTAAAACAGGCTATTTATTTTCTATTTAGATGCATTATAAATACTGCAATACTAGAACTCCACCTGTTAGTACTTCTTCAATCCACATGAAGTATTGTATCACATACAAATAGTTCTCCAGTTTGATCTGACAGATGCCTCTGAGATGACAACATAGCATGTTGAATATTGGCATTTTGGCTGAAAACCAGGTCACTCAGTCATGTGTTCAGACAGGAAAAGAAGACCAGTTACTATGTTTTTATTCATTTTCCTCTGTGTTAGTCTGTATGCTGGTTTCAATCATTAAATTTTACCTGCTTGCCTTCCTTTTCCAACAACAAATGTCAAGACCACAGCTCTTGGGGCATCAAAAACAACCACTCATTTAAATACAGAAGCAATTGAATCAATCATCTATTGTATGATAGAAGATTAAATCTGATAATCTACTTTTTATGCTTCAAAACATCAATATCAAAATTTGCTTTTGAGCAGATAGCTTAATACCTCTAAATGTCAGCACAAAGAATAGCATTCAGTTTCTTGACTCAGCTTTGCCAGCCAAGTCACTGATCTTTCAGAACTGCAGAAACTGGATAAGCAAGTGCCTATTTATAATTCCAGTCTCTTGAGGGAAAAGTAGCCATTTCCGCTTTAGTGAAAATAATACAAAGACTCGTCAATGAACACAGCCCTCTGGTGCATCTGGCTCCCTTTTTGACCCATTCTACATTTCTGTAACCTGCAGCTTTATTTATGTGTTACCAACCTAAGACAACCCTCTCCCATCTATAGGAAAAAAAAAAATCAAAAACGACAGAAGCATTTTTGGGCCTCCACACAGAAATCAAAAAAATTAACAGAAAGTACAGGGACTGTTTTGCAGCCCAAAATTGCTGATAATCTTCAGCCTTAGCCCAACATATTGTCACAGAAAATCCTGTGAAGAGCAATATTTATATGTCATGGCTTAACAGCTGAGTAGGTTTTTATTACATGTCTTAACATTTATTAAATTTTGCTCAAAATGCATAGCATTAGGAAAAAAAGGCTGAAAATTTTAAAATAGCATTTTTTTCTTCATACCATATTATTGGTGTTTTGAGACCAATATGAAAATGAAGATTTTATCCTTGATCTGTAAAGTAAAAGTAAAATTAATATTTACTTTATATTAACAAGATTCACAGTGTATGAAATGCTATCTTGGGTCTTCATTATTCATCTCATATCTGCTGTTATTTACTGAACACGCTGTTACTGCTTTTGATTCTAACTTGCAGAAACTTTCAGGGATTTTGGTTTCCTTTATAAGCAAAAAATTAAGATTGAGCCATGGTCTCTTTTCTAACAGAACCTAAACATTACAAGAAGCAAATAAAAAGAAGAAATGTATTTTCTAATACAGTCAAGCTTTCTCCTTCCTGCTCTTCCTAAAATGCTCCTGTTCTTTGTTTCATTCCCTGTTAATTATTTCTTCTATTCATGGAGAGAATACTTTCCTTTTTACTTTTCCTTCTGGTTCTCCACATGCTTCTGAATATTGTTTTCTGCAACATGTCCCTTACCACCATGTCCACAAAGTTCAGCTTCTGATTTGCACATTGGTCTGTGTTTGAGCAGTGGCTCTGTCTGTTTCTGCTATAAAAAGTATGCATGTCCTTGGTGCGTGACTGCAGTGGTGTCTGCCACCTGCAGTGAGGTTTTGCAGTCTCAGAAATTCAAATACCTTCTCTCTCAGTTCTGCCCATCTTCCCAGTGAAGTTCAGAGGCATGACAATCTGTACGGACCAAAAAGAGTGCAGGAAACAGAAATAACAACAGATTGCAAAAAGCAAAAATGCAACTCTTATAGAGAAGCCAAAACCCTGAAGAGCACTCATGCACAGACACTCTGCCACACATAGCCTTCATTATACATTTTCCTGATCAAAATCTTTGCTGTTGCCCAAGGGGCTCCAATCCAGACAGAAACAGGGCATCTACAGCATTCCAGAGGGAGGGACTCCCTATTGTCGGTTCCACATGCTGTAGATGCATCTGGCCAGCGAGAGAGGAAGCCTGGCTGTGAAGGCCAGTGATCAGAGTCCTTCAGTAGAAGGGGAGTCCTGGACTCTGGTTCTTACTGGTAGCAGTATTACACTTGTTATCTGTTTGTTAGCATACCAGGTGGCAGTGTGGCAGCAACTAGTCGGCCACCCTTTTTGGCCAGCAATCATCAGTGCTGTGCCTTGTGTCCTTAAAATATCTGGAAACAGCATCTTCTCAAGCACACTCTTCAAACTTTCTTGTTCTTCACTCTTTGCTGCACAATCCTGAGTCCACACATTGTCAGCCTCCTTCAACAGATCGAAATGCACCTGACCAAAGGTAGCTGCATCCCCATGGACCATCATTTCTTCCCAGTCCAATCTGGATGTCTTTATTTGTATCTGGTATCTCAGGAAAGCAAAATGCTCTACAAATCAATCAGACTTTCAGATTATGTCTCTTGTTTTTCCATGTCAGATTAATTTCTGGTTCCTATTAAAGTCTTATCCCAGACTGGATTGGTAAGACACTTTCCTGTGGTTAAATTCTCGTGGATCTCTCCAGCCAATAGCTTGAAACTTTCTCTTAATTTTCACTGATGTTTATTTGCACCATGAAGTTGAGTTTAGCTGAGCAAATCTCACAGAGAAATCAGATGAATTCTACCTGTGCTAACAAATTTTTTATCATGTAAGTGTTGGAAACTGGGCTCACCTTTGCTTTGTTTGGGTTAGAAGGAATCTAGTTCCAAGCCCCCGGGCTTTGCAAAAGCTGAGACTGTAGGCCAAGTGGAGACCTGGACTAGGATAGGTGCAGGAATGGGATGAGGTATGCAAATCCCTGTGGGAACACAGGGGAAGGGGCACAGGGGGAACAAAGAGGGCAGTAAGCAGAAAAGACTATGAAGGAGACCTGTTGAATATAAATGGGTCCAAAGAGTGTGTTTGTCTGTCTGAGCCCTGTGCATGGTCCCTACAGTCTGTCCCTTCCATGGGTGAGTGAGCTGAGTGAGGGGCTCTGCACCAGGGGCTGGAGCAGGGCTGTGGATCACAGCCTGGATGCCTGTGCCAGTTGCTGGGGGTTAACGTTTGTATCTTCCTCAAAGTGGGGGTGTGGAGGGGAGGGAGTGTGTGTGCTTACCAACAAACTTCAAGCTGGACCAGGCAGTGAGTAAGGGGGCCTCAGGCTGGGGCATCACGCTGATAGGAGTCAGTGCTGCCGTGCCTGCAGGCCTTGTGAACAAGGGGTGTCTGTAGAATGAGTGTGTGAGGGCACAGGTATTTGCAGTGAACCTCCATCTGAACTAACCAGCAACTAGGGGACTGGTGGGGGAGGCAAGTGAGGGTTGGATGCAGGCAGGTGACCATCAGAGGGGTCATGCTGGTGCTCAGGGGATCCATGAATGCATGTGTTTATGTACCTGGAGAGCACGATGTGTATGCCTGCATCAGTGACCTTCTGCCTCTGCCCCTCCAAGCAGAGGGGACTTAACTGCCTGTATTTTATTGAGCTGTTATGTGAGCTGTTGAAGGCCATGCCTTACTTGGTCACATAACATAATTTCTCTTCCAGACAGCAGAAGGAATTAGCAACTTGTGCATCTGACTTGCAATTTTTCTATCCTCATCTTCCGTTTTTATTCAGCAGATGGCTATAAGAGAGAGTAGATGACCCTAGTTAGGATCATCAGGCCAAAAATAATTGCTTTTCTACAACCCAGTCTGTATGCTTGTGAACCTACATGTGTCTCTACAAATGCATGTACCTACTGAACATTTGTACTGGAACGAGTTCAAAGGTGCATTTCTTATCTAAGATACCAGAAAAGTTTTTTTTTCCCCTGGTTGACTTCCATAAAAACAAGTGCCTTTGATGAGAAAAAAAACTAGTGTATGATCTTCTGATGCGATTGGGGGTAGTTTTGTCTTACCCATTCACTGTGTCCTGTTTTTCCTTTGGGAAGAGGGTGGTTAGGGAAACATATTGTGAAACGGTCCATGTGTGTAGCCAGCAGCTCTCCCACATGGTTTTCAAGGCTGTTGTTCGATTTATAGAAAGTTTTTTCTCCCAAATAAAATGCACTGGAATGAAAAAGTTGCAGTTTCACCTATCACACCCCGGTGGTGTTGCATCTACAGTATGCACACCCCCCCCTGTGATGTCTGGTTCCCATTCTCTCTCCTGGGAAAATGGTTATTAGCTCTGCAATTGAACATCAATAGTTTAGAGTAAAAGTAACATAAAAACTGAACCTGTGTAGTCTGGACAAAGCATAACTGCACGGCCCTGGCAGCTTTACACATTTTAGAGGAGTGATTTTATCTTTGCACATAATTTCAGAGATCCTCTTCTTGTCCCCAAATGGGTTCTTTCACCTGGTGTGCAAGAGGCTGATCCCCACACAGAGCTGAGGTGTTTGATGTATTTACAGTTCTGCACAAAAAGAGGTGCTGGGTGGCAAATACACAAAACCAGCACTCTGACTTTCAAAAATTTTCACTATTTATTACATTTTAGCAAACAAAGGCATTAATGTTCATTGGCTACAAGTTACCTAGTTCTCTTATTAATTAGTATTCTATCTTAATTGGTTAAATTATTTCCTTGCTTCTTACACTAATTAGTGGCCATGCTCAGTCTTTCTCTTCTTTTGAGTCGCTGTGTTACTTGGGTCTGTGGTTCTCGAGTCGGTGGTAGCTATCTCTCCCTGCTGGAATTGCCTTTTACCTAGTTGGAGAAGATTCAGCACAGTTACTGAGTTGGCTGTGTTAGTTTCTTCCTTGTTTTGTGAGTTTGTGATGAACCACCCTTAAGAGAAAGGAGTTCTGCCAAATGTCCCTGTGGCCTGTAAATTCTGTATTCCTCGTGTCCACTATGAGCTGTACATCCTTCTTCCCAAACTTGGTCAACCTCCACCTAGGACTGAGATCACTGAAGCACGTCAAATCCTCAAGTTTAACAAAGTAATTCTACCAACAAGTAATTTACCTTTCTAAAACCTGGACACCACTCCAATTCCCCGACATGTGCATGATGTTTAACTCCTTGTCTTTATATGGCTCTCCTTCCAATACAGACAACCACCACAGGTTTCAGGCTGTTCTTCAGGGGAAACAAAAACAACTGTAGAAAAGCTTACTGTCAGGAAAAATTCAGGAAAACAAAATCACACAAACTACTAACTGCTTGGTTAGCTGCCTGTTTGTTGAGTAGCAATATGTTTTACTTATGTTCTACAGTATGCTATATAGGTTTGTTACTTATCAGTCTCAGGCACAATTAATTTTGTCTTATACAATCTAAACTATTCTTGAAATTTTTCATTTTGACAACTAATTTCTTAGTTGATGTAATGAGATATGCTTTTCTTTATTACTCTTACTATGTCAGAATTGTGCCAGTCTGTGTGCAGAACTGCAGGGCATTTTGTTTCAGTATGCTTACAAATGAAACCCATGTCCAGCAGAAATCAGAAAGACTCCTTATTAAATCAAGTGCTTTTTTCCTTCTTTTACAGGTTTTATTTCTCTTTTGGCACTATTTCAAAGTATCATCAGAAGACTTTTTTTTTCTCTTTTGGGGATGTAGTTTGCTTTTTGTCCTAAAACTTTTAAAAGGAAAGGTTTGGAGGATATCAATAATACACTTTACAAGAAAAAGCAGCTCTAAAATACAATACAAGATAATTTTTATATACATTCTTCAATTCACTAGTAATACAGAATTACCAGATTACCCTTGTCATTGCTAGAGCAGGTAGTCTTCTTTAATAATTACTTTTAGTATAAACAAATTTTATTAGGCTTAACTAGATTTTTATTCCCATTAATCTTAGCCTGAAACTGTTCCAAAGTCTAATCTCATGAAAATTAGAAACTTTCTTCTCATTTTCAGCCTTAATTCAGGCAGAAACATTTTGTATTTCACGCTTTTGCGTAAACTTTATATTTTGGTTTAAAAACCATGAACATATTTGCAGAGAGGAGAAGTTTCTGTTTCAGCCTTTTCTTTTACCAGACTAGACAAGACAAGCAATTTTATCTTCTCCTCAGGATACCCACTTTCAACTGTGGATCAGAATAGCTTCTTTCAGCCCCTCTTCCTGACTGCAATGTCCTCTTGGGACAGACATGAGCAGTACAGTGCACTGCTACAGAAAGTATCTATCTGTTTCCTCAAGTGCTAGACCTGCTATTTCCCTCTCTCTACTGGATTCAACATGTTTATAATTTACTAGCCTAATAGCTGATAAAAAGCATATGATAACATTTTTCATCATCTATTAATTATCACACAGTTCAAATGTGGCAAGTTTCCCAACAGAATAAATCATTGGATAGAATAAAGACCATGTGTTTGTTCTGGCTTCAGCTCATGTGACAGTTTCCTGACTCACCACTAACTTATCAAATATCCTTTGGTTATTTTTAAAAAAACAGAAGCATAAGCCAAACAAATTATATCTAATAAATGGCCAAGGTAACAAAATCATGTTGATAAATTTGGAAAGGTGGGTGTCTCTGTCAGTCTCTGCCATCTGAAATTTCTCTGAGATTGTCTCTCATGTTCCTGGAAACGTCCAACAGTGTCCAGCTCAGGAATCCCTTTCCCTGTGGGATCCTGAACGGAGCCCTACCCCATCTCAACTCCACCTAAGGGTTACAGCTTAACATTGTGCACAAATGAGTAACTGAAGATCCTTATTTTCCTCTTCCTGTTCCTATGCAGGACCTATTGCAATGGAGGATGTTTGTGAAAAAGAATGAAATTTTGGCTGGCATCAGTACACACATCGGCACTTTAATGTATTGATTCATCTATTTGACTTCACCTTCTTCCTCTGCTACTCGTTCCAGTTACTGTTTATTTGGCCTCCTCCCTTTCCAGATAACAGAACTTGCTTCAGCAAACACATATTCACATAAGACAATTTTCTGTGAGCAGCAGAATTAAGGAAGCCTGGTTTCCTAGGGATTCACGTTGCTGATTCCCAAGTTCCATCCTCACACCACGTCCCCCAGGATACCTTCACTATGCAAAACTAGCACTTTAAATGGTCAATGTGAGTCATATACCTGCTGCTTGGTTCAGCACTCTACATCCATTGCACAGACAGTGAGATGACTATGTTCTTGTGGTTGTTGCCAAAGAGAATATACTGAATTCATTTTTCTGACTGGAAAATATTTCTTAAAATAGTTTAAAATTAAAATAAAGGGTGTTCCAGTGGAGCTCTCTGTTTCCCGGAACTGTGAATTTAAAAAGAATGGATAGCCAAGGAAATGGGCATGCATTTGAAATGACTGCTGGAGAGCTAGGAATTATGCTCCTGGAAGATCAAATGTGTATTTTTACTGTAAGTCTATATGAGAAGATCACTGAACTTCCTGACGGATTAGTGGGATGTATAGAAGTGTAATGATCACAAATGAGCACTTTTAAATTTTACCACTTTTGGGGGCGTGTGTGTGTTTGATTGCATTTACCTTTGGAAGGTGAGCACAAATAGTGCTTTTAATCACCAGGGAAAGTTCTGGTTAGAGGTAACTTCTTTATGTCTGTGATTTCTCTTTATGATAACATTTAAAGAAAATGTGGTGCAATGACTGTGGTATTGAATCCAAGGCACAGGCATTTCAGAATAAGAGAGGTGAAAATCCTGTACCTACTTCTTCAAGGATAGCAAAACCACCTGGAGTGCTACTAGCACATGCCTGTGAAGGCACAATAACTCTGTGACACAACTAAGTGATAGCTAAGCAAACAAACAAGCAAGCAAAAGGCTGTGGAAATTTGTCCCACGATGTGTGAAGTTGTTTATCTAGTCAGGATCTTTCCTGACAGAAAGGCACATGACCAGCATTTGGGCTGAGAGAGTGAAGAGCATGACGAGCTAAGGAGGAAGTTACAAGACAGTTTGCAAAATAGCCAATTTTTTTTTTTTCCAGCATGTAACACTTCAAGACAAGGATAAATTTAGAAGTTGGCAATGTTCTGGTGGTGATAGACTACATTGACTGCACAGTGAGAACAACCCCTGCCAAGAGTGGTGTATAGGGTTCTGGTGGTGCAGGCAGTGGGTAGGCCAGGAACAGCTCTCATAAGTGGAGTTAAATTCACTTTCTCCATACAGAGATGGTTTCATTTTTATTCATTGATTTCCGCTTTCATGTTTTTTCAACTCTGTGAAGTATTGTCATAAAACACCCACAACCTTATTAAGCTCTGTTTACGTGACAGCCACCTTAGGTGCCTGCCTTTGATACAACTGTCAGAACACCTAAACTCTATCCAGGGCTGGTGATTCCTTGTTCTTACCTAATTTTGCATAAAACATCATTTCAATCACAGAATCATGTAGGTTGGAAAAGACTGTAACTATTATCCAACTGTTACTGAAACATTACCAAGTCCACCACTAAACTCTAAGTGTCACATCTGCGCTTCGATTATCCAGTGATAGTGACTCAACCACTTCCCTGGGAAGTCCTGTTCTAATGTTTGGCAACCTCATTGATGTAGACTTTTTCATAATATCCAAGCTAAACTTCCTCTGCCACAACGTTAGGCCATTTCTTCTCATCCTGCCATTATGTGCCAGAAAATGCATTATGTGTTAGAGAACACCATGCAAGAATGTCACCATGCAGGAAGTTAAAATCCACATGCCAGTGAGTGGTCAATACTTCAGTCAAGGCAGTTAAGTGCTTCCTTGTTGTACAAAGCTTGTTATTGCGCTGCATTAAGCACAAAGGTCTATCTGCAAGTATCATTTGCTACACAACACCAGTGTGGTTTCACAATCCATTTTCTTCAATCTTAGCACAGCTGGGAGGAGATGTTAGCTCTCTACCCCACACCGATTCAACACCCCACAGCACCACCTCATCACCTCTGGAAACACCAGGATTTCTGAGACCATAACAGTGAGGTGGTTTTCTTCAGCATCCATTGCTGGCTTGTAACCTCCTGTCTCCTTGCTACTCACTCCTTTCCACACAGCAAATTGTGCTCTCTTGAGTTTTGCCAGTGTGGATAGCGAATGGCAGGAAAATAAATTTCCCCACACCTTTCCCTAGGAAGTGAATAATGCTTGGGACAGGAAATAAAGGCGAGTGAGCAGCTGAACTTTTTCAAAGAGAGGTATGAGAAAGGGGAAGCATAATGGCTCTGGCAAGTAGCTCTCTTTCCTCCTCCTGTCCCCTTGAAAGCCTGAGAAGATGTGTGGACGTCAAGGATTTCCCAAGGTGCTTCCATTTTAGGTCTAGAAAAAGCATTATTTGCAAAATCACTGACAAGAGCTTAAATAGCTGCTACATCTTCATCACAGCTGCCGAGGCCTGTAGCAGAAGAGGTTTCTTTTGTGTCCTAATCATCTGGCCCAGGGTGGCCTTGAGTTTGAAACATTAAGGTGGAGAATTACCTGGCACTGGGACACTGGATGGGAGACACAGGAACAGCAGGGTGGCAAAAAACTGCAGTCTCCATCCTGCTCGTTAGAACTTCAATTTTTTGAAGTGCATATACATTTAGGTTATTTCCGAGAAAGAATAAGGCCTCTCAGCTTAAGTTAGGATTCCTCTGCGTGTATAAATTCAGTGTGCTGTTTCTGAAACATTTCACAGGGTGAAAACTTCGTGTTTTTTAAGAAATGGGGAGAGAGCACAACTGGCAACATGACGAGGTGGATGGTGCTTTCCAAGCGGATGGGGCTGGCAGGTATAACCCAGCAGCGGCCCGTAAAAAAAAGCCAGGGCGGGTATCGCGGAGGCCAACATCCTCTTCACTGTTGGAGCTGCCGCCAGCCCCCGGTTCAAGCCTCTTTCCCCCCGCCGCCTCGGCGCCCTTCAAGCGCTGACCGGCTGTGACCCCGCTCGCCCCCGCACTATTATCGCCAGGCGTCCCGCCCCTTCCTGGCCGGCGCAGGCGCCGCAGCGGGCCAGGGCGGAGCGGAGCCGCTGGGGCTTCATGAGCGGGGCGGCCTTTGCTCGCTCCCCGCTAGGCGCCATGTGGTTACCGCTGTCCCTCCTGGCTTTCGCGGTGCTGCCGGCGCCGCACCGGAGCGCGGCTTTCCAGGGGGAGCAGCCGCCCACAGGTAACGGGCGAGACGGGAGGATGGGGCGGCTGGGGCAGGCCGACCGACTGTGAGCAGCACGGGTCACCTGAGGGGCGGCGGCACCGCCCGTGCCGCGCCCTGTCCCGCAGTCCTCCGTGACCGAGCGCCGCCAGTGGGGCCGCCTGCCCCGCATCGCTGCCGCCGCTCGCTGCGGGCGCTGGGAGCCGTCGGGGCAGTGCGAGCGGCCGGGCGGGGGCGGGGAGGAGCCTCCGCTCCCCGGGGCTGTGCCCCCCCCCGAGCTGTCCCCGGTGCGCGGTTCAGCCTGGCCGCGGAGGCCATCTCGTGGCGCGCGCACCGGCGGCGTGCCGGTGACATCAGCCTTGGTTGCGGGGGTTTGCGCGTTTCGGCACGCATTTCGGCGTGTGCATCGGACAGGCCTGCTCCACTGGGCCTTAGGACTTCGTGTGTCCGAAGAAGTAGAGAAACTGGGAATTTCAGTGCGAAAACTGGGAGCACGGGACAGGGGAGTGCAAAGAAGGTATCGGGAGCACGGCCTGGAACACGCATATTGGCCGAGCACTGCTGGGGAGGAGAGGTGACTTGCCAGCAAAGAACAGTGTTGTGTCTCTGTTTGCACGGAGTTGTGGCAAGTAAATTACGAAAGAAATAGTCAGGTTTACAAGTTTCACTTTAAAATGGAGCAGTTCATTAAAAACAGAGATTGCTATCTAATAGTCAAAAGAGAACATGCATTTAATTTTTATTGAGACTGCTGAGAGCTGGCTGTGTGCCCATGCTCCTTGGATTCTGCAGATGGAGATTTCCTGGAGTTCAGATCCATGGCCAGGTGAAGTGACTGAACTTGATTGCCCCTGAGCATGGGCTTCTAAAGCAGACTTTGGAAATCTGCTTAAGTTTGTCTGATATGGACTAGTAGTGCTAAAAATAGTAGTCTGCTTGCATTCTTGTCCCTTAATAGTTTGCATTTTGAATATCCAGTTTGTTTGACTTGGTGTCTGATTTTAGCTGGCTAACCATGCAGGGAAATTATTTTTTTGCCACGTTTGGTCAGTAAGGTGGCTTGATGTGTTAAATATTTTCTTGTGTGGATATGATAAATATTGTCTTGTGTGGTCTGACTTAGTCTCTTTAAAGGGCATGCTGTTATTGCTAGTAAAATATGCCACTTCTACATTGTATTAAGCATTTTTAGGGTAAAAACCACAATACCAGTAAATCACTTGTCAAATAAACCTGCTATAATCTAGCCTAGTCCAGCACAACAGTTATCTCAGTAAGAGTAGAGAGCAGTGCTCCAGTGTAGATAATGTAGCAAGCTGCCTAGAAGCAGAAAGCTCGTTTTTCTGCATGCAAGTGCAGCAGCAAACCCTCAGCTTAAAGGAGCAGAATGTATTTTTGAGTTAGGTTTTGAAAACTCAAGCAGCATTTTCTTGGTGACTTGTACTCAGCTTGGTCACAGCCACTATAACGATGCCATTCAGTGACTTCATCATATAAGTAAAAACTTAGTTTTTTAGTGAACAACAGCATCATGAAGGGAATTCTAATTGATATTGCTGTGTATTAGTTGAAAGAAAATGCTGGGTTTATATGTAATGTCTAATTACATGTCCTTACTTCATTATAATATTGATGCAAGCAGATGTGCTGACTTATGGGGGAAGAATTAAGGTAGAAGGGGAGTCTGAAGCATGTTTATGAATATCAGGGTGGGTCAGGTTGGAAGGGACCCCACAGTGGGTCAGCTGGTCCAACTTTCCTGCTTAGTCATGGTCATCCTAAAATACATGGCACAGGATTGCATCCAGGTGGTTCTTGATGATTTCCAGTGAGGGAGACTCCACAGCCTCTCGGCATAGTCTATTCTGATGCTTGGTTGCTCACACAGTAAAGAAGTTCTTCCTGATATTTAGGTAGAATTTCCCATGCATTGGTTTGTGCCTATTGCCTGGCACCAGTGAGAAACTGTCTTATTGGCACTTCTCTTTCAGATTTTTGTAGACATTGATGAGGTCTCCTCTCAGTCATCTCTTGAGACTGAACAGGCCCAGCTCCTTCAACCTTTCCTCATAAGGTGCCCCAATTCCTTGATCAGTTTTGTAGCTCTCTGGTGGACCTGCTCCATGAACTCCATGTCTCTCTTGTACTGAGGAGCACAGAGTTTCCATGGCAAGAGTTGCATGATTATTTTTTTTCCTTAAGTCTTGCAGGGCTTTCAATGTGCCTGTTGGGGACCTTTTTATTTTCTATGTGTGCCAGTCATATAATACGTGCATCAAGACTGAGTGTGTAATGAGGAAATGTTCAGTCATCTTCATCTTCTGTTGTACAACACCATTTTCCTTAGAAAAGGAATGAAGCCAAACAACCCAGCAGCAGATGGAACACCTCCTGCAGTTCCTTCAGCTGGGTGCCTAATGTGCCTGCATTGATAGGCCTCTGATTCCACAGTCAGAGGAGCTGAGTACTTTTGATGGGAACTCTCAGTCTGTATTTTAGTATCATGGAAGACAAGGTCTGTGGTCAAGGTGAAGAGGATTTTGAGGTTGTGGTAGCAGTTCAGGTGCTTACTGCACATTGGAAGCCAGATTTGAGGATGTGTGTAGTTCATTTATGCAGCTGACTAACTGTTGTATGGGATAATCATGGTGGTCTTGAGTTGTTCTTTTATGGCTCAGATTATTGGCATTCATAGTAGTTGATGAACTGCGAACAAAAATTATGTGGTAGAAAGTGCTGTATTTAAATATCATCTATTACAACATTTCAATGACAAAAGGGAAGAATAGTCATAAAATAAATAAAACAGTATTTAGCTTGTATTATTGCGTCAGTTTTTTCAAGTGTCCATCTTGTGCAACTTACTGTGCTTTTTCTCAAGATGGTGATCGCAGTCTGCCTTTCCTGTTAGTACAGCTTACAACCTTGTGGAAATTTTTATCATAAACAATGATTTTAAAAATTCCACAGACCAATGTCAGACCTCTGAGCCCTGAGAAAATACAATTCTGTTGTTAATAGGAGCTGTAAAAATGCTCTGTATACCTCTGTATACTGTGTATAATGTTTGTTCATGATACTTAGGAAATCATTTAAGTTCATTTCAGTAAATATTTAAAAAATAAATAGCTTTAAATTTTACCCTAATCATGGTATTCCATTTGTAAACTAATTCATTTGTGAATTTGAGGTCTTTTAAGAACTTCTGGTAGAACCTTCTGCATAAATTGTTGTTACATGCATTGAGTTAAGCTTGTTTGTAGTACATTTTTTAAGGAAGTACCATCCAGGTATGGCGTTACTAGAGAAATTCATGTCCTGGGTTTCTTTTGGAGGGATAAATGAAAGTGGGTGAAGGAAAGTACGTGCAAATATTTTCATGTACACCATGTGGCTGCTGCCACTTAAAAGAAAGCCAGTCAGGTAGCAGGCACAAAATTTCTTCATCACCTTGCTCCTTGGTGCTTGCCAGCCTGCCAAGCTCCCAGCCAAGCAGCGCCAACAGGCAGCTCCCCTCCAGCAGTGTGGTAGGAGCAGGAACTGTTTAGTGCCTGGTCTGCTGCAAGCGCACAGAGGGGGGTGCATGCTAACCTAGTGTGCTGCCTTGAAAGAGAACGTGGCAGAAGGCAGAGCCACTGCTCTGACAGACATTCCCATTTCTCCCCAAGGCACATGCTTGGTGCTCCTGCAGCCTGTGGTGAGCAGTGACCCCTTTCCTGCTCAGATTCTGTCTTGTGGTGCTGGGCAGTGCTCCTAGCTCTCCTCCAGCCCTCAGATGGCTGCTTTAGTGCAGGCCAGCTTTTTTTGATTTAGAGCAGATTGAAGTGAGGATATAAATCGTTAGGAGGACCATTTGTCATGGTTTAACCAAGCCCCATGCAGCTGCTTGTTCACTTCCAACAGGATTGCAGAGAGAATCAGAAGGGTAAAAGCTGGAGAACTTGTGGATTGAGATTAAGACAGTTTGATAGGAGAGACAAAGTCCATGCACATAAGCAAAGCAAAACAGGGAATTAATTCACTACTTCCCATGGGCAGGCAGGTGTTCAGCCATCTCCAGGAGAGCAGGGCCCCACAACGGTTAAGGATTATTTGGGAAGACAAACACTATTACTTCACATGTTCCACACTTCCTCCTCCTTCCCCCCACTTTATGTCCCGAGTGTATATGACACAGAAAGCAGCAGTATCCTGGTAACCTGCCAGCCCATGTGCATTGCCATGGCTGTTATCAGAATGCTTCCAGGCACACCACAGTGAGGTGACAGCAGTACAACAAGCAGTGAAAGCAAAGAGCACTGGGCTCCAATATACAGTCAGGAAAGTGAGCCCCAGGGCAAATTCAGGAGCCTACTCATTACTAGCTAAACAGCACTAACAGCTGTAAATTCAGTCTAGTACATCCCTGTCAAGTCTGTCATTATCTCAAACCCTTTGGATCCCAAGTTGGGCACCAAAAAAAATTAAGGAAATTCAGCTTGCAGAGGGAGACTAAATTCTTTTTTTTTGTGTTATTTTTCATCCTTAGCATTGACTTGCTGCCATTTTTCACAGTACTGGTTGCCTTTTTGCCACCTTTTTTTCTGTCTGTTTTTTTATTTTTTCCAATGCATATGGCTGCAGAGGCTTGCAGCAGCATTCAAAGGCAGTGCAAATTTATCTGATCTTTTTTCCTTGGTTTCATTTTCATTGGCAGTGAAAGTAAGGAGAGTGACTTTTTTACATTTGTGAAGTCATCAAAACTGCTGCCCTTTCTGCGTGCAGTTAAAGGGGATATGTGAGCTCAGGTCTCTGGGCCATTTACGTAAGAGTTGGACTTGGTGATCCTTGTGGGTCCCTTTCAACTCAGGGTATTCTGTGAATCTATGAACTGAAGCAACTGTAGGTAGAGCACAGGGCTAACACAAGCAAGACACACTTCACCCAGTCAGGGGCCTGGAAGGGACCGATTCTTTACCATTGCAGCTGTCTGTCTTTAAGTGATGAGCTAACCATGATTCTACAGCACGGTTCCAGCTGTTGTCCCTCTTGGCCTGTTGAAATGGCTTTTGTTTTCCTATGATGTATCACTTGGGGATTATAAGGATTTGTTTGTTTTTAATGGAAATCCAAAACAGGAACAAACTTTCAAAATATGTTTTTACTTGTTATTTTTGCACAATTTGTCTTTTCAAGCTTTCGGTTTGTGCATTCAGTCCATATTTCAGTGCCTAAATGATGTTTAAAAGGCATATATGACTTGAATGAACTTTTATGGCTTTTAGGGCCACTGTTGTCTCAGATAGCTGTACTATAAATTCTGCATTGTGGATTCATCTGGCCCTGTTCTGTTGCGAGTGTTATTGCACTTCAGCTGAATTCCGCTTGCGTGAGCTGTGGTGACAAATCCCTCTGGGTATATAGTAGTGCCAGAATGAGGGAAGGAACTTCAGTGTTGCACAAGATACAAGTACCGGCTTGAAAGCTGTCTCATATTTACTTCTTGGAAATGTCCAGTTCATTGAATTAATTTTTGCTCTAAGCAATGCATTGCTGAGGCTCAGTGAACAGGTTGGACATCTGCATAGATACAAAATATTAAGTCCTTCTGTAGATGCTTTAAAAATAGGTTTTATTGAGTATATGGCTGCTTCAAACTTGTCTTTCATAAGTACTTTCAGGTATTGTTACATAGTGAACAAGAATGTCAGGTTTCAAGCTGGTAAAAAAGTCTATATGGTTCACATGTCTGACCCTGCTAAAATTTGTGAGAGATGTGCTGCAGCGGGTGTTTTTGACTCAGAGAAGTAAATGTATAAAACAAGACAAGTTAGACTTGGTCTTCACAAGTTACACCTGTCTTGTAGGTAAAAACAAGCATTTTATGCCTTGATAATGTACACTTTTGAAGCACAACTGCATCATATATTGTGTGCAAGTGTAGTGAGTTAGTTCTAACAGTTATCTTAGTCTCAGAAGAGACAACTAGGTACACTTTTTTATGTTTCTCTGAAAAAAACCTCCAAACCAACTCAACATCCCCCTTATTTCTTAGCAGCCTGAAATCAAACAGCAGCAAATTCTAGCAGTAAAATAAGTCTTTCAGGAGTTTGGCTTTTAATTTCATCCTACGTGTGTTTCCTTCCTGTCTGCTCTGCAAGTTTGCTGAACATGTAAATGTCTACTAAATCTTAAATACTTTAGTTAAGATAATTGCACACTGAGAAGATGTTTGATTATGTATATATACATTTGTGTCTCATAGTAGTCACACCTGATGAGATCTTTGCAATCTGTATGGCAGCAATAGTTTGGGTTGTTTGCATGTGGACAAATTAATACATTTCTGTCCAAGTTATAAACTGATGCAGGTGTGAGTTTCCTGAGATAAACTGTGTGGTTGTATTCCCACATCTGTTCTTTCTTAAATGCTGAACTTCCAGGTCACCCTGTGGTCATGCTTGTCTTTGCTTTTACCCCTCTCTTAGTCCTACCTTTGCTTTCCAAGATTCCTATTCTTTATCCTCAAAATACAGGCATGTTTAATTTTTCCTGGCACACTTAAAAAAGGTGTATCTGATTGGCCTACCTTTGCCCTTTATTCTATGGATGTAGACCTGCTTTCTGAAGCTCCTTTATGTTGTTTTACAATAGAGATACACATTTCAAAAATTATTCTTGCTGTTCTATGTTGCTTTCTCATCAGCCAGTATTCCTGTCTTACAAGGTAAGGTGTACTGCAGATGGGAATTGCTTTGTTTGAACTGGAGGCAAACTAGAACTTCTTGAGTTTTCTGTGTCATGTATTACAGCAGGAATTGCTGATCAGTTTTCTTATCTCTTTCCATGCTTGCCATCTCACTGTTTGAATTTGCACCTTGAGTGTTTCTGCATTTATGTTCATTATAAATTTTATGTTTAACAGTTAACCTTTGTGGCACTAACTGCGGTTGTCATCTTTCCACTTATGCCTGGAGGACAACATAGAATGTGGCATAAAATGTTTAGAAAAATAAATGCTTTCATTCTGGGTTCATTTCAATGGGTTAAGTAAAACAGTGTTCACATAAAGTATTATGGCCTTTTAACTGGCAATGTGCAGAAATGGCATCTGTACGGATTAGTCATTAGCACTTTGAAAATCCAAAGTGTTCTCTGCGGTCTACACTCTTGATACTGGAGTGAAATGGGACTGCGGCATCCCCAGGCACTGTCTCTGGACTGTCTGAAGAAGAAACCATTAGAAATCAGACAGCCAGCCTCAGCAGAGGGGCTGTGAGCTCGACAATGAAGATCATTTGTTAAGCTCCCTCTGCAAGGCCTCGAATGCCTTGAAAGGGTAGGCAGCACCTCCCAGTTCAGGATTGTTGGCAAGTTGGCCCAAGGTGCATTCAACTTCTGCACCCAGATCATTGGTAAAAATACTGAACAGAACAGGCCCTAGGACTGGTCCCCAGGGAACACTGCTGGTCCCCAGCCAGGTGCAGCCCCATTCACAGCAACCCTTTGAGCTCTGCCCTTCAGCCAGTTCTTCACTCACTGCACTGTGAACCTGCATGTGCCGACTTGTTCAGAAGGACACAGTGAGGGACAGTATCAAAAGCTGTATTAAAATCCAAAAGAAGTGCATCCACTGCCTTCCCTTCTTCCAGTAGGTATGATTAACTGATAAATTAATAAACTAGTTAAACAGGACTTTTACTTTGTGAATTCCTGTTGACTGTTTCTGGTGGTAGTATTGTTCTTTCAGCGTCTTTGAAGAGCACCTGGCATGATCATCTCCATCATTTTTCCAGATGCTGAGGTTGAGCTAACAGGTCTGGATTCCTGGGTCTTTCCTCATGCCCTTCTTGTAAATTGGAATAGTGACTGGCTTCCAGTCAGCAGGGACCTCCCAAACATTAGGCAGGTGATGGAGGGGTCCTGTTGTAACATTTACTACCCCCTTCAGCGCTCTAGGGTCAACCCCATTTGTTAAGCAATTTCTTTTGTATAATAGTACACAAAAGTTAAAATTTTTTAAGGCTAACTACACTGTGGCTTAAAATGGCATGTTTGAAGTAATGTTTGTATGCTTTGTCCCATCTGTGTACTTGACACCTCTTCTGTCAACTTGTCACCTTTTTTTTCTTGTGGTTGTGAATTAGATGATCATGTTCCTTTTTTTTCCAATAGCTGAAATACCACTCTTGTATGTATTAAAACATAAACCACAGAACCATTGGCAGAGTGATTTGTGTTTCATGTATCAAACCTTTGTGGTCAATAGCATATCTCAGCCTCTGTGTATTACTTTCAGTAATGCGTTACATTTGTGGTCTTGTTCTCAGGATGTGAAAATTGTTTACTTTCCCCAAATATATCACAGAGTGAAGTTGCAGTACTTGCTTCGTGAACAAAGAGCAGTGTAGAGCAGGTCAAATATGAATTCTCTCAATATTTTGTAAAAGCTACATTGAGAATACTAAGGGTGCCAAACCAGACATTGAAAAGCTGAGTTGTAACAGTTAAATTTGGCTGAGTGACTTTCATTTATCTTTTCTTCCTTTATCTTATGTGGCAGCCTTCAACAGTTACAGGATCCTGTAATTTTCCTTCCACTGCAGCTGCTCCATTGATATCCCTGTTGCTGCTTAAAACAGATACTTGTTCAATATAGAAAACTGTCAGTGTTGCTTCTTATTTTTGTATTGCTTTACTACATTACCTCTGATATAGATGTATATGGAACTACATTATAGCTTCAGTGTTCAAATTCCTTACAAATGTTTGTAGTTTATTTTGGTCATCACAACTTGTTGAAAATACTGCTGGAGTGGTAGAAATATCACTGTTAGAAATTCATGTGGAATATGGGCTTTCCCTAGCTGGCCTGTTGTATTTTTGCCTTGAAGCTCCAACACTGGCACCATCTCCCTCCCCAGCTACTCCAATTCAGTTTATGAACAGCAAGTGAAATCTACAGGAACTGAGCTGCTCTCCTCTAATTTGAGTAAAGTCTTACTCTCTGTCTTGCTGGTACATCTGTAAAAGACCAGCACAGGGGTATAATCATCACTGCCTATGGACCTGATATGGGCTGTCTGATATGGACTTGCTTTCAGTGAGTGTGGGTTATCTGATGTTGCAAAGAGGACAAAAGCTGTCTCTGAAACAGAGATGAGTAATAAATCAGCTTACAGGGCTCATAGGTGTCTGTACTGATGACAGACTAGCTTACTTGGGGCAAATATTTGTGATTTTTATGTCTAGCATGTTGTCTTTTCCAAATAATTTAGAAGTACATTTGGCTGTTCTTGTGTTTGCAAGGGTCTGTTTATCAAAGTGCAATTGTTCTTTCTTCTAGTGCCTTCACCAATGGACATTACAGTAACATCTGAAAATTTCAAAACAGTTTTGCATTGGCAGTACCCATCTGTGCCAGAAACACCTCGTTTTAATGTGGAAATCAAGCCTTACAAGTAAGTTTTGTTATTTCTTATGCCTGTTATTCTCTAAAAGCATATAAAAGCAGTCAGTCTGTGGTAAATTCTTTTGTTTCTATGTAGTCAAGTCATGTAGGGTGAAGGTTGCCCAAGTGTAAATCAAGGCAAAACTTGTCAAATAACAGGATGGTTGAGGTTGGGAGGTGTTAATTTTCTGTGTTTTCATTTTCCCTCTGAATCTCATGTTCTTTTACTCAGAGTTTGAATTAAAAGGCAGGGGATGCTAGGTTGTTCTTCAGGCTTAGATGTTTATGATTTTCTTATCCCACAGCTGCACAGGATGTCCCTCTTAGTTAACAGGGTGGAAAATGGCCCTGAGTTCTAACTTTCAAGGCCTTTTAAGGTCCAAATCGCCCAATTATAAAACTTGTTTTTATTTGTAATCCAATAACTATCCATGGTCATGCAGTGTGGGATTTTTGACCCAGTAACAGAGCACTCAGATTTGTGAAGACAAAGGAGAAATGAAGAAGGAACAAATCTACACCCAAACCCCTCCATATTGTTACACTTATATATAATAATTATATCCCAGAAACCTAAATTCTCTTAACCCAGGATTTCAACAGGCAGGGATCTCTGGAGGTTGTCTAGTTCAAACCCCTTCCTTGAGCAGGTCATCCAAGACTAAGTCTAGTTTAAATATCCCTAAGGGAGGCGACTCCGCAACCTCCCTGGGTAATCTGTGCCCTCATGGATTCTGGCCACCCTTACAGTTTTTTGTTACAGGCAGTGTATTGTACAGAATTGTGCAGTTGAAGTTGTATTTATTATTACTTGATCTGTCTTACAGTTTAGGTTACTATAAGAACGTCTCAACTTGTGTGAACACTTCAGCTCATTTTTGTGATGTCTCAGAGGAAATATGTGACCCTTACATATCTCACTGGCTTCGAGTTAAAGCTGTTGTTGGGTCACAACTATCTGAATATGTTGAGACAAATGAGTTTATTTTGCAAAAGCATGGTAAGTTGTATCTAAACTAAACCTTGTAATGTTTTTCAAAAATTTATAAAGTTAGTAATTGATTATTATTTTTGCTGTGTTATTGCGCTGCATTTGGGAATATCTGAAAGCCAGGAGTCCAGGATGAAATGAAGCATGAAGAGTAGGAACTTCCCAGTACTTGTTAGCCCTGACTCTGTGGTATCTGAATATTTGTTTCAAAATATCTAAAGGCAGGAAGGTTATGCTGATGATGCATTCTGAATCCTTCTCATATTCTTTCCTGGTGCCCCAGAAACCAATTTAGGGTGGGAAACTGTCACTAGACAATGTGGACTTTTAGGCATCACTGAGGTAGTGATGCCTTGCTTGATGCTAGAATGCCATGTGTGGATATCTTCAGGTCTCTAGGTACTATCTAGAAGCTGTAACTGGATAACTAAGTTACTAGTTTTTCATGTATATCCTTGAGGCTGTTTTGGGAAAAAAAAAATAGTCTTTAGCATCAGTACTGTAGAAGTAAATTTTGTGTCTACAATCCAGTGTGGCAGGCTCTGGCATTGCATGGGCAGTGCAAAGGAAATGCAAGAGAGTGAGAAAAGAGCAAGAGACTTCTTACTATGTTGAGCAACCATGTTGCTCCATACCCAACTTACAGCTTTCAGGGGAAACCTGGTGCATGAGATTCTATCTGACTTGGGCTATGCATTAGCTAGAGCTGGATTTCTGTATTGCTGGAGCTGAAGGAGTGGAGTCTCTCTTTGTTTTCTGCTGTGATTCTGTCCCCACTCAACAGTCCTGTAACTTGAAATAGTGGCTGGCTTCTAGAGTTTGACAAAGGGACAGAAGTCAGGATACTTAGTAATGCTGAGTGTGACAGTTTCCAGAAAATTGGTAGCCATGTATGGAGAAGGGAGACAAGACCCTTTTCCCACTGAACAAGAAACTCGTGTTCAGTCAGACCATTAGATGTGAAAATTTCACATAAACCATTGCCATGGGAAATCCAAAGTTTCCAAATGTTGCTCACAGTGAGATTTGTTTAGCTTTTTATATAGCCTTTGTTTCAGTACAGCATTGTTTTTAACTGAGGTGATTTATGGTGGGATCTAGTCAACAGGATCTTATGCTTGGTTCTTATTCGTGTATATTTTTAATTGCTGTTAGTTTTTTCTGTTGTCAGCTGAATTTTTATGGCCTTATGTGTGTAGGAAAGTTGAATTGCTTAATAGTGAAATTCTTCGTGGACAATCTGTTTCCATTTTAGAAACTTTAGTTTGTTTATTAATTAGTTTATGTATCCAAATGCCTCCATTACTTCTAAGCAACAAAGAGGTCTTACAGCATGAGAATAAATACGTAATTCTTCTCAAATCTGTGATGAGTTTTGGAAAGCTAAATACAAATACCATTATTTTATGTTAAAAGCTTTAGCCTAATAGCAATGGTGCAATATGTTGCAGGAAAAGTAGGACCACCAAAACTGAATCTCTCAAGACATGGTGATAAAATCGTGGTTGATATTTACCATCCTGAATTTCCTCTTTCTTGTATTGAAGACATTTATTCAGAGCTTGAGTACTTGGTGACTGCTCGGGATAGTAAAAATATGGTAAGTTCCAAAAATAAAATTCAAGATAAAAAACACTTGTTTACCTTAAATGCTTGTACAAGGGATTTACTCCTATGACACACAGAGCTAACAGATACCAAGCAACAGTTGAACACCTAAAATGTTGGCATGTTACAATGAGATATGTGAATGAAAGGTCTGGGTTTTAGTGACCAAGTCAGTGCTTATAACAAAAATTAGACTTTTGCATTAGCCAGACACAAGAGTTACCTGATCACATGCTGCTGTTTCTGTGTACATGCTAAACATTGGTAACTTTACTTGTGCCCCCTCACTTGTCTAAAGAGACCTTTCATTTAAGAAAATTACCTTTCAAGGTATTTATAGCAGTTTATTTAGCAATCATGGAGGGTGAACTCAAGGAAAATTACAATAGGTGTGTTTACTTAGTTAGCTTTTCATATGTATCCAGGTACAGGTTTTATAAATTAATTAGAAATGTGAATCTCTACTATGAACAGCACAAATTTTAGCTGGAAAATACTGTGGTCTGATCAAATACAACATCTTAAGGTAGCCAGTAAGCTGATGGTTACACAGCTTTTGCAAGGAATATGGCTGATGTAGGAAAAAGTGGTGGAAGGTACTGTAACTCTGTTCTAGTGAGTCAAATGATGTAATGTGTCTTCCATTTTTTTGCAGACTGAAAAGTTCTACGAGGACAACTGTACAATGCATAAGTGTAGCCTCAAAATCCCAGTTCCTAATGAAAGTTCCACGTACTGTGTTTCAGCACAAGGATTTTTTTATGTTCTGATGCAAGGCACTCCATCAGAGGAAAGCTGCATTCCTGTTCCTTTCAAGCGGACATTGAGTAAGAGGATTCTAATACTATTGTAAGAACATACTGAATCTGAAGACAGATCTGATCTAGCAAGTATTTGAGGTCTGATACAGCCATTGGATGCCTGTGGGAGAATAGAAGAAGTAGGGAAAGTTTAGTCACCCTTTTCCAAATGCACTTTGGTAGTTCTGACCTTTACAGATCATGCATTTTTTTCAAGTGACCCTGACCTTCTTTTGGGGTGTTTTTCCTGTGTTGTTGGTATCACAAAACCTGTTTCCATTGCACATGATCATTGGTGTAATTAAAAAATCACACATGGATCACTCTCTGAGCTGTGTGGGTTTTGTGTTCATTGCCTCTTCTAGCAGCTAGCTTTTTGCTCAGCTTCATCACTGAGGAAAATGTAAGTAGACTTTTGATTTGAAGCAACTATAAACTTGCAGCCATTAAATTAAGATATTGGGCTCTTTTTCTTAAAGAGAACAAAAGGCAGATAGTGAGCCAAATTTATATTTCTGAACCTCTTAAAACATTGTAATTGTACTCCATTATGGCCTGGAATTTCAGCAAAGAGATAAAATTGATAGAAGTGGTTTTCTTGAACACACAGGAGCAGCTGTCTGAGTGAGGCAGGAGGGCATTAAGGAGAGTCAGACTAGTAATCGTTAACAATTCTGTGTTTTGGAGGATTCCACGTTTTACTTTTATTGTACAGTTATGTCAGTTAATATGCTATCACATGGAACATACACAAATCTCATCATCCCATTCTGTCATCTCTAAGGAACAAAAAATTAGTTGCAAAATTCCTTTATTTCTGTATAAACATGATTATGTTTATATAAATTGAAAAGCGTCTGTCATTCTCATTTTTATTTACTCCATAAAAGTTTTATGGATTAAGTTTTTTTGAGTGAAAAAGGTAGTAAGTTGACAAATCCACACATTACAGCTAAGCGTTCTGAGCTATTACAATTTCTGAAATTGTTCTAAGTGATAACAGCAGTGGCTTGTTTTTCCAAAATTCCTAGTAGATTTTGCTTTAATTTCTTAGGTACACATTTTATCATCATTCTATTTGTTGTTATTGGGACCTTGACTGTAATACCAACTGTATACTGTGGCTGCAAGAAACTAAGGAAGAGGAACATAAAGCTGCCTAAGTCTTTGGTAAGTTCTGTAACTACTTTATCTTTATGCCAATCTCTTGGGTTTGTTTGGTTGGGTTTTTTTTTCTTTTCTACCACTGTCTCATAGATATTTAGAACTTATGCCAGTCTAATATTCTTATAGCCTTTGCAACTAGATGCCTCTTATATTTTAGGGCTAGACTTCAGGGTCTCTTTACCTGAAGTAGCAGTAGTTGGTCTAGTTTGAGAATTTGATTCTTAAAAAACCTCCATGTGTGTACCTAGAAGGTTTGTGTTCATTGTAGTAGCAGAGACACAAAACCACAATCACTGGTGGGGCAAGAGACTTTTTGAGGTCATCTACTCAAACTGTCTTGCTCAAGAACAAGAGCAGGTTACCCATGAGCATATCCAGATGGCTTTTGAATACTTGCAAGGAAGGAGACTCCACAGCTGCTTTGGGCACCCTATTCCAATATTTAACCACCCTCACAGTTTTTCTTATATTCAGAAAAAATTCCATGTGTTTCAGTTTGTGCCCATTTCCTTTTGTCCTGTCACAGGAGCTGTGAGATTCCTTCATTAAATGGTAGTATTGGAATTCTGCTAATTACTGCAATGTTCCTAATGATGTGCAGAGTAAAGGGAGGGACTAACAGTGCTGTAGGAAGAGAGGAGGACATAGGAAAATCTGTTCTTACACTGAGCAGTCACAGGGAAGAGAGGTCAGCCACTGCTCTGTCTTAAAAACTCCCTGTAGCCATCCCTAGGGAAACAGAGTGGATGTTCCCTAAAGAGCAGCAACACTTCTTGGTTTCATGTCAGGTAAGAGTGGAGTATCTAACAACTACGATTGCAATATTCTCCTGGTGTCGTGTTAGTTACAACAAATGAACAACCACCACTTCAGAGAATCCCACCTGAGGCAGTAGAAAACAAGAATCACAGCAAGAGTGTCTTCTTAGTGGATGAAGTCTCATGTATGTAGAGAGTAGGCAATGATCTTTGATTCCATGTTCTTCAGTTTCAAAACCCTTTGAAATTACACACACACACACACACACACACACACCGTGGTCAATGCCTGAGATCCCTCTGGAATCTGCATTCTTTAGAACAGAGTATCAGGAGGTAAGATTGCTCTGACTAAATGGAGATATCCAAGCTGGAGGTGGTTCCTTTGTAGTAAAGCAGTAATCTCGTCCACCAACTTGTGCAGCACAACATGATTCATCTTGTTCTGAAATTATATGCACTTCTGGTCAGACAAAAATGCTCTCTGAAATTCCTGTTTCTTTCCATGGACTGTGGTGGAGCCTGGGGACTAGTCTGGAGGTAGCCATTCATACTGTAGGCTTTAAAAAATTAGATGAGAGCAACTTCTCTGATGACATCTGCAGCTAGGGCCCAATATCAAAGCACGCAGGCCTGTAGAGACACTGGAGGCATTTTGTCATCTTCACACCAGTGTGTAATTGTCTGAATATGTAACATTCTGTCCTGTGTACACACAACAGTAATTTTTGTGGGTAGGATTACAGTGTTATGCTCAATGGATAGTTATTTTAGCTTTCCTGTACCACTGTGATAGCCCATCTAAAGGATTGGGAAAAAGAATATCACAGATAGAATGTGTGCTCCTTAATGCTTGTGAGCTTCCTGATGCATGCTTCAACTTCATGCTTGAGGCTCACCTTGCAGAAACTCATTTGTGTTCCCATATTCTCATTTTACTGGGCTGTTCCTTGTCTCCAGTACCACAGTATGGTTCACATGCTACATCATATTTTATTGCTAAGGAGCTGAATGAAGCCTATAATTATTTATAAATATTGTTAGCTAGGTGATCAGGCACTGAGACAAGCTCTCTTGGGAAGTGGTTGCTGCCACATCCTGTTCAAGAAGCACTTGGCCCGTGCTCTGAGATGTATGGTTTAACTTCTAGGTTGCCCTGGGTGGAGTCAGGAGGTAGATGCTGATTCTTGTGGGTCCAAGAATATCCAAATTGGGATATTCTATATTTCTGTCCATTTTCATTGAAGTCTCTAATGACAAATATAAGTTGTAGAGCTCATAGAGGTAGTTTCAATACAGGTAATATGGATACCATGGGAATGTAAAATGAGCAATTAGTAACTTAAGAATAATTATTTTACGGTTAATCATTTAGCCTAATGAACAAACAATTCAAATAATTAATATGAATGATAGATTTAATTATATTACATTATCTCTATAGACTTAATGCCACTTGGAGCCTGTCACTGACCTCTGAATGTGTTCTAGGCATTTCTTTCTGTACGTGTTATGATCATTGCACCTTACCTGAGCTTGTCTGAAAATAACACATCTAGGGAGTTTTTCCATCTGTTAAAAGGCTAGGCAAGATTTCCTACCTTAGAATTGCTGGTTTTCAGTATTCTGCTTCCTGGTGGCTTTAAGTAGATGGTAAAACATCATTTGAATGACTTCTAGCAACTTGTAATTTTCCAACAGAAGGAAAAATAAGAGAGTAACCATAAAGCAACTACCTTTGCAAGTCTCATATACTTGGAGAAAAGAAAAAAATCTATTGCCAGTTAGAGCTCCAGAGCTTTTATACTGTCTTTTCTATGCTGCTCGTGACTCCCAAGAATTACATGTCAGTCCTGGTCCTGCTTCCGCAGTGCAGCTGTCATTTGGTGTAGGCAATGAATGATTGTCTTCATCAGAAGACATATTTGTTTAAATGTTTTAAACAACATTATAAACAGGAGGATCCTGCCAGGGATATGCATATATGAAGTGGGACAGAACATGTCAGTCTTCTGCCTGGATCAGGGGACTCTGATGTTTCAACAGTTCAGTTGTAGTTAAAACTTTCTTTTATTTATCCCAAGAAAAGTATTATAAGAGGCTGTCTCTTTCTACCCATTGTCTTCAGTCACTGCAGTTTGTGGTTATTCCTATACTAGATTTTTGTTCTAAGATTTGTGATAAGGGCTTACCCACTTTTAAAGGAACTTGACCCTAATTTACTGATATGCTGTGGGTATCTCTCTCTCTGCTTTAATGTCACTATCTTTTTCTTCAGTGCCTTTTGTCTTTAAATTATGGCAAATATTTTTGTGGGTAGAAAACATACACTCTCTAAGAGAATGAGCTAAAGGTGAAAGTTGTGTCTTGAGCCAACTTTTATGCAATCTGATGCTTTTTCTGATTCTGAGAGGAATGACAAAGCTGTGTTCTTTTTATTTGTAGAACACTTAGGGATGTTCACAGAACACTTGAGAATTTTCTTTGCAGCTGGTTTTTTTTTAGTTATACAATATAGATTTTTGATGTGGAGAAACTAGTTGTTCCTGTAAATATTGACTAACACCACAAATAATTGTTATCTTACAAGAGAGAAGCTGCTTCGTTACTTTTGTGAAAACTTTGTTTTCCATGTGAGCATCTACAGGGGGCAGTAATGTAGTCTTCTGTTCATAAATGTACATAGCATTAATGTTTTGAGGAACCATGCAAAGCGCACAAAGATTTTTGCTGTCATCCTAATAAGATTTGAAATGGAGTTCTCAAACTCTTTTCTGGGAAGCATGCACCTGAAAACTACTTGGATCTCCTAGGTAGGCACATCATTAGAAAAAGAAGTTAAGAAAGAATCTGTTAATTACCTTAACTGTTATGGATTCCTTGGGATATGTTATTTATCTATGTCCTTTAGCCTGACTTTCAGAAGTTTATTTCCCTAGTCTGTTAAAACAGTGAAAGACCTGAAAGCTCTGGTGCTGTTACTGGAGACAGCAAGTCATGTGAGTACCTGCCCATGCCAGGAAATGCTGCTTATATCCATCTTAAGATCACTGGCTGTCAGTTTGCTAGTATTAGATAATGTGCATAAAAGAAAAATATTAACTTGCCTGTAGTAAATACTTTTCTTCAAATAGTAACCGTATCTTAATTACCCTTGTTACTTAAGATCTTTTGAATGGCCTTCCCGTTAGTGGAATAAGCTGTGATTCTTATCTTTGAAGCTAGAAACAACTGCATGGGTTGCTAAATTGTCTTGTAGTCATGACTCAGTGACTCTTAAAAAGCCTTTGGTACCGGGAAACATGCAGGAATTTTATCTTCTGATTGCTTCCTTCTTTTGTGAATGGGAGTGTCTTTGCATCATCTTGCCTTGGTCTAAAACTTGCCAAGAGAAGAATGGGTTTCCTCTTTTGAGAAGTCTTGGATGTATTTGTACAGAGAATATGTATTTTATTCTGAAGGTCTCTAAGTATTGCCAGCATTCACTGTGAAATGCTGGACCTGTGTAGAATACAAGGTGATCCCTTAACACATTCTAGGAGTGTAACTTTTTTAGAGCTGTATGAAAATCCTAAAAGGACAGAAACAAGAACTCAATGGGTTTTGTTTTTAACTTCAGTTTAGCGTATACTGGTATGGGGAGAGATGGAAAGCTGAAAATGCAGCTTTTGACCAGGATTTCTGTAATACTTTGTTTTAATTCACATTCCTCAAATATTCCACCTTACACAGAGAATTTCCTTCTCTTGTCATTTGGTGTGTGATTATTGGAGTCAGATTTTTGCTAACCCCCACCCCAAAAAAGTATAGATTCTGGCCCCTTGGTCCCTTCAAGATCAGTGTTTTATAGCTTAAGTACCCAATATTTTGGAGATATATCCACTAGTACACTAGTTCTTTAAGTTGTTCTTAACATTTTCAGTATCTCCCCTTTATTGATGGTAATCAGTTCCTTGCAGCTAACTTTTAAGCATCTGCTTATGAATGAGTGGTTTCCATGAATTCTCATGGAAATTGCTCTGTATGTTCTTTATATAGTATTCTGTTTGCACATAACAAAATGAAAATCCAGAGACAGTGATGGCTGAATGGCAGCTAGGTTGTAGTGTGTCAGGAACCACCTGAATGCAATTTTTACTAGTTTTTCAGTGGCAACCCTTGATTCCCTGGGGGATTGCCTCACTTCGTGATGTTCACAAGGCTGTTTGTAAAGAAAACTTAGATGATCAGTAACTGCTCTTCAGGGAGTAGTGTTTGCTCGACTTGTGGTGGTGCTTGTTGTTTAGCTGGTTAGTTTTGCTAAATTGTAATGTTTTCATTGATCCAGCCTTAACCACAGTATCGTCAGGTATCAGGGCTACTAAAGGGAAAGATAATAGGACTGAAGTGAGAGATGAAGGCAATTTCTGATGATGTCAGCACATTCTGAAGGTATGAATGTAAAGCTACAGCCTCACAACCTTTTAATCAGGGAAGACTCTTGATAAGCACAGTCATATTTGGATCATCTGGTTTTGATGGCACTTGCAGTTCTTACACTAATACAGACTGGGAGGTTCTTTGTGCCTATTTGTAATTTCTCTTAATATTATTTTTCTTCCTCTTTCTTCCTCCTGTATACATCTCTTTCTTCCAAATTTGCCTCCATCTGAATTTTCAGGCAGATTTTTTTTTTTTGCAAAGTATCTGAAAAAAGTGATTATGTATTTTATTAAGAGGTTCTTATATCTATAATACTTGGTATTATGTATTACACATACATTGTGAATTATGAAATTTGGAAAAGGACACTATTAACTTTCTCCCTAGGCATTCTGTTATCTTTAGGGAATACTTAAATAGCTGAAAATTTACCCTGTTTTGTTTTTCATGTGTATGTGTTCTTGAAAAGACATTAAAAAAAAAAGGCTAAAGAATCTAACCAGCCTGAAGGCATATCATAATTGTTTAAAACAAGCTGGGGCCTGGCCATTGAAAGAATTCATGTGATCCTCCTGTGGAGGGGTTTCAAAGTGAAACATTAAAGTTGGTTGGAGCATTAAGGGACTGCTTAGTGACTCTGTGAAATAAGTTGGGAGACTCCAGCATGCCTGTGGTTACTGGGTGTGTTGTTAACTTCCCTCCTGGCTGAGACAGGTGCCACTGTAAATTACACTCATTAGCTATAAAGTATGAAAGGTTTCCCCAGCTGAAGAGTTTTGCGTCTTTTCCTTCTTTTGATGTTTTCTCTGCACTGGAATCTAAAAAATACAGTGAGTGACATGAAATGGATTTGATCCTTGCCAATGTGCTTGCCCAAAGAAAGCATTTTTGAGATCCTGCATACAAGTGTTACTGGAACAGTTGAACTCATGGACATAAACTTACGACCATGCCAGATTTAATTCTGCAGTTTTATTTTGGAATTGGTTATAAGGATGTTAAATTTTTTATTATCAACACACATTTTTTTTCAACTTTTAAACTCAAAGTTAATTTTATTATTTTTTTCCATTTAAGGTCAATGTGATGAGAAACCTGAGCACAGGTGCCTTACTGGGACCAAAATCAGAGGGGAAGTATATATCTGTAATTAGCTTCCCATCAGGCCACTTGGAGTTGCCAGTGAGTGGTGAAGTAACCTTGCTGGAGATGGAGCCAGAAGAAGAAACTGCTAGTCCTGTGAATTCCAGTGATGGAGAATCTTCTGTCCCTTCCCCAGAGGCACCAGCCAAAGAAGAAGAGGTGCCTGTGCAGGAAAGCACAGAGGAGGTATCTTTTGATGCTGATGAACAAAATTGTAAAGGAAAAGAGAGTTACTTCATTTCTGACAGTAGCCAAATGGATACATGCAGTAATTCTTCAGGAGCAGAGATTTCTACCACAGAAACACAGCAAACAGTTATCCCAAGCAGCTGCTTTGTGTTTTCTGGCTATGACAAGCCTCATGTTCCATTAGATGTGTTAATGATAGATGTTGGTGAAGAACAGCCTGTGAATGCTTACAGGCCAACTGAGTAACCAAGATGACTGAAGTGTTTAACCACAACTCAGAACAGCATTACTGAAGGTTATGGAAAGTCTGGGTTAAATCGTGAACATCTACAGGTCATACTTGTTCTGATCAGTCAACAATTGAAAGTAGTACTTGAAAATGACATTAAAAGTGAGGGGAAATTTCATAATAACCACTTTTAGAAATGCTTTTATATAGGATATAACCCATTACTTCTTATTTGAAATAGTGCTGTGTTTTTTTAACAATATTCTATGGAAAACATACCATTGACTATAAAACAGCAACTGTGCCATTATTCACTTCTGTTTCAAATCCTTTTCAAAATCAGTTCAATGAATGTAATGCTTAAGAAATCCTTCACTTGATTATGGTAGACGTGTAAGAATTGGGAAGTTTTACCATTATTGGGGGTATCCTCTTGCTTAAATTCTTTTGAAGAGTATTTTTATATTAAATGCTACTATTTCTTTTAAGTAAGACTATGCCTATAAGCACTTCCTGTAAATCTTAAGAATTTGATTCCGTGTCAAAGAAGTAAGAAGTAATGGCCATAAGCTAAGAACACAGGTTTGCCTCGACATGAGGAAGAACTCCCTTACATTGAGGGTGGGTGGCAGGGCACTGGAAGAGGCTGCTTAAGGAGATCACGGAGTCTCCCTCTTCAAAGACATTCAAAACCCACCTGGATGCATTCCTCTGTCACCTGCTCTCCGTGACCCTGCCTTGCCAGGGAGTTGGACTAGATGATTTCCACAGGTTCCTTCCAGCCCCTAACAATTCTGTGAAAGTACCAGTTGTTTGTAGTCTTTGCTGTTACTTGAGTACAGCAGCATCCATTTGGATCACCTAGTGATGCGAGTAACTGTCATTTTGGAAAACTCCAGAACGTTTTAGCAAGCTGTGACTGATCATCACAGAAGGAAAAAAAAAAAAAGTCTAATGGGTGGTTGCACAAATTCTTTAGAAAATGTTCTCAAAATTCAAAAGCCTGGTTTCTTCTGGGGCATTTTTATTCTAATTTTTAGAACAGTATGTTTTTTAAACAGAAATCAATAGAACTACTTCCAAGCATGTTTCTTAGCAGAATGAAAATCACTACCATTTCCCCCCCCTTTTAATAACCTAACTTATGAACTACACAAAATCACCCTCCAAAAATATGTCTCAAGACAATAGAAAAATAGTGTGGTTAAATTGGACTCCATAAGTTTGTCATCTGACAGCCTTCTGAATTTTGTATTACAGAGATTGTAGTTTTGAAAACTGAGGAATTAGAATTTTATAGTTTTATATTTAATTTTTTTATATTGAAATGCGTGCAATCCATTTATTTCACTTTGGTCAAGGTTTTATAGGTATATTCTATTAGTAGGAAATGTTTAGAGCAATTAATGAAGTTTTGTTCAGGAGAAGAATGCTTTACGGGTACAAGTTGGTCCATTTACATAAAACTATGATTTTTCTTTAAAGGCATTTTTATAGGATTATCAGAATTGTTAGTATGTTACAGCAGGTAGTTTTAAAGGAAAACCAGTACTTCTGTCCTTATATATCTCAGGGACATGAGTATTCTTAAAGTGAAGTTACTTTGTACAGCAGTTTCAGGAGTGCTTCCATTCTTGTATGTATCAGTTATTGACCACAAAGATACAAAAGATTTAAAGACAATGGGTATTTTTATTCAAAGGAAGGTAACAGATTGGTTAGCAGGATTTTGATAATTTTAGGAAAAGCCAAATTAAGCGGGTGAATTTTGTAGTTAGAGTGTCATGGAAAGCCCAATTTGTAATTGTTAGCTGGCTGTGATTTGTTTCTGCATTATATTCAAATGTACTGAGACCCCCCAGCAGCTTTTTCAATGTCATGTTCTGTATTTAGTTCCTAGAAGGCAGTGCTTAATGCCTTACTGCTTAGGATGCACTAATGTGTAGGTCTCCCCATGGCAGAAGTGCAGAAAATAACTTGCTTGGTGTTACAAGAAGGCTTTTTTAAAATCAGCATTAATTGCACTTGAAACTTCAACTAAACTGACTTTCCAGGCAGTGACAGGGTTCATCACTGAAGCTCCTAGCAGGCTGTCTGCTAAGTAGAAGAGCAGCTGTGTCTTGTGCAGAGATTGGAGTTGATGTAATTTCTTCCTGAGTTTGGAGGTTTGTTGATGAATATGAATTGCAGTAAATACCTCAGGAATTTATAAATGTCAGATAAGTGTTTAAATTGAACTTGGCTCTGAAGGGGTAAAGAGGGCATTAGAAACTGTGAAGTTCATCTTATTTTATGAGAAGAAGTTTCTGGTCAGACAATTTGCTGAGTATTTTCTTTGCAACTGCTCAGAGTGCTTAACCTTGCACTTGGTAGTTTGTTTTCCTTCTCTCAGTTTTGTCCCAAATAAATGAATAAGATGTTGGTTTTCTCCAAGAAAGTCGGGAATTAGCTCTGGCAGTTGTTGGATTTGATGTATCTGCCTTAAAACCAAGATCCTATCAGAAGAATGTAATTTTTTTAAAAATTTGATTTACTTTCTTAACAGTGCATCAGGAAGCCCTGGTGCTCCTAGAACTAAGAGTCAGCATCTCAGATTTGTGTGAGCAAAGTGTTTCATTGTTCTGGAAGATTTTCCTTTGCTGACACACTGGAAGAGGAATGCAGATAGACACATTTTAAAACCAAGTGACTATCTCAGATTCTTCTCTCTTCCTCCTGCAATACAACTACATTGTACATTCTTCTGAATCTTTGAAATCACATGGAATCAAACGTGAGTAAAAGGACCCAGCCTGGAGCTAGGATATCATTAAGAACAGTGATGTTAAGATCAATAAGAAATGACACAAAAATACAATATATGGGTAAAATGTAGCATGGCAGATAGTCATGTGTAGGGGAAAGGCAGTGTTATTTTATAAGCTGAAAATCAAAACCAGTGGAATGAGTGCTTTGTACTATATCATATATATACACACACAGCAGAAATATCTGCTCTTGAAATATCACATGGTTAAATGTACTTTTTAAGCAAAATTTCTGAACTGTTAACTACAAAAGCCACTGAATTAGCACCATCCCTGCAATCTGTCTTCTGTGTGCTGTATACCTAACTAGTGGCACAGGGATAGTGTAGATGTTTAAATTGCTCAGGCCAGTTTACAGATTTTGTAGTTGTGAAATAAAAAAGTTTAAGGGTGCACAAAGCACAGGATTCTTTTACTAGCTGAGACTAGTTGAAAATGTGAGGCCACAGTGAGAAAAGGATGTGTTTCTGGGTCAGTAACCTCTGTTACCACCAGTTCTGCTTTCAGCAGTTGCCAGTAGTATTGAGAGCCTAAGTGTAGGGCAAGTCGTGGTGGTAATCTCAGGACACAGTCCAGTAGCTTCCAGTGTGAGAACTTCTTGGGATGGGAATGGAAATACTTTTCCAGCTACAGCTCGTTAGCCTTGGTTTTGCAGTCCTGTAATACCAAATATCTGAGCAATGTGCCTGGGAATCTGTCAGGTAGTATTTATTTATACTTTTTCACCTAATTGAGTTAGTTTAATATTCTTGTGATGAAGTAGTTTGCTTGAGCTTCTGGATATTCATACATAGCACCTTGATCCAGAATATGAAAGTGCCTAACGATTATACATTCAAAATCATTTAATATTCATGCCTTTTACAGACCTGTCAGCTATGCAGTGTGACACACTTAGAAGGTTTTGACACTTCAGATCTTTTCAGATGATTTTTACCCTTGTCCTGCCTACTTTGCATTCCTCCCTTTGTCCTGAAGATGATTTGGGTGGTGATGTAATATAAGACTCCAAAACATCATATCCTGTGAAAGAGGACTTCACAAAATTTTGGCCTCATACCTGACAACATTTCTAAGAACTTCAGTTCTTGTTCTTGAGTGGACATTTTAATTTTTTGTTATTAGCTCTACAATTAACAGTGAAGTGTTGCAGCAGTACTGTGTGCTGGCACAGAAACATCAAATCTGCTTTTGTGTGGTTTTCACAGAGTCAATAATGTAGTTTTAAAAAAACAAATTGTCAAATCTACTGACATCTGTGGAAACAAGACACCACGTAGAGCCCCAGTTGCCTGGAACATACTTCCATATTTTTATGTAATCCTCCACTAGAAGACTGCAGAAAAGGAAACTTGCGTGAGAAAACCTGTTTTTCTCAGGGTTAGGAATAACCAGTTGCTTTGAAGTGCTTCCATGTAAGCACTTGGAGTATTAATAAGTAAGAGATTGTTGTACTTGGTTCAAATTGGTATTTTCAGCATGTTGTAAAAAACCCAAAAAGCAAAAACACAACCAAAATGACAAACCAAATACGAAGCACCTTTCATCTCAGGGAAAGGAGACCTGTGTAGATTTCTTTAGTGGGATTTTTTTTTAAAATAATTCAGTCCTTTACCTATGAAGTTCTTTTTTATTAACGCTCTGTGTTCTCTAAATGGATGCAATCATTGGGCTGGAATCTGTAAATTCCTGTAAATACTATACATTTTAAATGTTTTATAAGAAAATAAAAAAATCTAAGAATAAAAATGTGTGTCCTTGCCTCTTTATGACTGGTAGCTTTAGTTCTGAAAATTAAATGTGCTTTTGAAGCTCTCTCAGTTCATGTTACGTGTGTAATGTATGCTTGAGCATTATTGAGAATCAAAACCCTGCTTGGGGGAAGTGTGTGTGGCCCGGCTGTGGCTGTGTGCAGACAGTTCTTGGATCCTGCTGACCATCTTCATCCTTGGTGTTGCAGTTTCTCTTCTGCCCTTTGACGCTGTTGATGCAGCCTGCAGTAACTTAAATCCAGCTCTATTGTTTCGGCCTGGGGATGCTTCCTCATGTTCTATTTTAAAATTGTGGACCAGGATTAAATAGTCAAACCATTTGAATGGATTAGTTGCTACAGAGTGAGGGAAGCTGGCTGTCCTTGAAACTGTTACTGTCCATTAGAAGTTTAAATGATCACTGTAGTCTTACTTGTATGATGTTTTAATTTCTGCTGTCCAGCCACAGCTTGAAAGAATTACAAGCAGAGCAAATGATGAGCAGGCAAATCAGGAGGTTCTGCCAGCCAGCTTGCAATGTATTCTACAGTTGTCAAATCCTTGCAATGTGCATGGTACAGCAGGAGGAGTATTGACTCTGATACAGCTTTTTTCTGTGCCAACATCACGTGAATAACACAAACTCAACAACTTACTCCCCTTCAAAAATGCTCTTTCAGAGAGAGTAAATTAAATCTGTTTGAAAATACATAGTGAAAAGAACAAAAATAAATACACTTTATTATCTTTCTGGGTATGACTTTTATGTTTTGTAGCATATTTTGCAAGTTAATAGCAGCTCATTGAATTGTAGGAAGGGTGGGGGAACGTGCCGTTCCGTTCCAGAATAAAGGAACTGTTGTGTGCTTTCTGCTGCTAGGTTTGGTAGAGTTGAGGCCTGTGATAGCCTGCTCCACTTAGTCATTAAGTGTGAGATAAACTATAACAAGGAAGGGTTGCAAAAGCTTGCCTGAAAGGCTAGAGGGCAGTGGTCACAAGGAGGTAGAGAGCATCTTTGTCTTTTCTCAGTCCCTTCTTCCATGGGGCTTCATCCCAGATATCAGTCTGGCCTTATATCAGCTTTTACTATAGTACCAATTTGTACTCATCCCCCAAATATGAATAGAAATTGCAATAAAATAGTGTGAATTTTGAAGGTGAAATACAAAGAATTAATTTTTCAATTGCTTCAGGGTGTGCAGCAAACCTAGCAATTTTATTTGAGATACACCAAACTTCATTTCTTTTAAGACAAAGAACATGGAACAAAGCTTTTTTTTTGTCTTTAAGAATCACGGGGTGATCTAAATTGAAACTAACACCTCTGAGAGGTATGAAAACCAATTATGTTAAGTGTGGAGGGTTCTGTCCTGAACAGCTCAGCACACAGATTCCTGAATGCTCAGAGACTCTCCACACAAGATCTTCAGCATTGTATTTATTAAGGAAGAAAAATGCAGGCTTGTAAAACTACGGTGTATATACAAATTCATTTGGAGATGGTGGTGGTAAAGATTTGTGTAAGAATGGACTTTGTGGTCTAGAGTTTGCGCTCCTTGGATAGTGGAGAGCTGTTACTGAGAATTCAAGACAATTACAGAACTGAGGCACAGGCTAGAAAGTGTGATGCATGCAAACTTCACCTTGCAGAAGAAATGAGTGAAAGGCAATTTCTTTTTTTTTCTTCCTTCTATTTCTTCTTTCCCTTGGCCAGGGAAACCCCTGGAGCTTGCATCTTTCCAGGTTTTGTTGCCCAAAGTGAGTGTGTTTTCTCCTTCTGGAGCCCTATTTTTGCTGACATGTGGTGGCAGGCATCCCAGTTGTGTGTCAGTTCCTGAGTGCAGGCCTGCCAACCCTTTGCCCTCTTTGTGCTGTGTGCTGGGTCAGCCCCGTGTGGTTTGTAGCCTGGGCAGGACTTTGGTGATCAGGCACAGAGGCTTTGAACCACCCTATACGCAAAAATCAGTGTGGGGGTCACACCCTGCCCACACTACCAATATTCCAGGAGTTGCCTCAGCTGCCTCTGGTGGCAGTGTGCTGGAGAGCATTGGCATTACCAGGCTTTAAACCTTTCTTTACTTTAGTAGGCAGACTGAGAAAGCATGAGCAATGTTTGTGTTGTACCTCTCCAGTCTTATCTATGGTTTCTGTTGGCTGAATGAACACTTGGCACTTTTACTGTGCTGTGAAGATTACCTAAGCAAAACCGACAAATGATGGAATATTAATTCTATATGTCTTCAAGCTGGTAGTTTTTTTGTCTGCAGGAGGTTTGGTGAGGGATCCACAATCTAAAAAGTGGCTCTTAATGGGCTTCAACAAGCTACAGCACTTCTTGGTGGTAGGAAAAAATATAATTCTATGGCTTTGCTAGTGAGAAAAACTGACAATTTTAAGGGAACTTGTCATTTAAATAGAAGGCTTTGAGCTATTTTGAGGTTTGGTATTAATTTCAGTTTCTAATGAGTGTTGGTTACTAACTTCCCAGTCAATTCAGTGTGTTGCACATTGTTAAATAAATACTCCATGTGCAAATAATGACTTGCTACTTTTGAGCCTTCAGCAGATCTTCATCTTTAATATGGTCAAATGTCTCACTATGTAGATGCAGCTACAGCATTGGGAATTTCTAACTAATCTTTAAAATGTTGACCCAAGCTCTTTAACAGTGAGAGGTGAACAGTTTGTACCTGTGGGCAGGAAGCAGGGAAGGCACACACTGTGCAGTGAAAGTCTTGTGTCGCTTCCTCAGAAACTTCTCTGCAAGAACATATGCGAGGCAGTATCTCTTCCCTACAGAGCAGGGGAAAAAAATCCAGAAAGTCCCTCCTGCCTATGTGTTTGCTTTCATTTTAATTTTTGTGTGTAGTATAGTGATTCATTTTCCCAGTCCCTACTGAGCTGGTGAAGGGCTGCCCTGCTGCACATGACACATCAGAAGAAGCTGAGGGAGCTGGATCCCTTCAGCCAGGAGAGGTGGCACTCGGGAGAGATTGAATTGCCATCTACAACCAACTGTAACATTTGCAGAAATGCCAAGTTTTTCTCTGAAGCTCCCAGGAAAGCCACAAAAACCAGCTGTCATAAATTGCAGCAGAGGAATCCCCCTAGGATACGCAGGGGGAAACTCACATTCAAAGTGGTTAACTCTAGGATAAAATTGCCACTAGCCCTGTACTGAAGCTGGACTGGGTGACATCCAGAGCCCCCTCCCAATACAGGTTGTCCTCTAAGTCCACACTGGCTGTTTAGAAAAGACTGAAAACTGTGGCTCCAATTGTGAATAGTTTTTAAGTCTAGAGTAACACGAACCGCTCACTTTTTTTTATTTTTGTGTGAAATGCTACACATGAGAGAGAATCGCCTGGCCTCTGCCAGTTACTGGAAGTGTTCTCTGTATGCTTTGGATAGGCTTTCTTCATCCTCCCACATCCTCATCCAGGCCTGTAAGCAAAACCCACCCTCACATCCACCGCAACTATCAGAGACTCGCATCTGAAAAGCCAAATGTTATGCTACAGTAGCAGTGTCAGGATTACATTTTCTCCTCTTATGTATGGGAAACCACTCATTCAAGGGAAAAAGAAAAAAAAAGAGTAACAAGGAGGTGGCGAGATGAGTCAGGCATCTTTCAACAAAAATGTACTTGCCTTTTAACTCTGTGTAGCAATAATCTCTCCTCAAGAGAAAGAAAACTGTTTACCCAGCATTCAGATAGGTTTCTGTCCCAGCAATGGAAAAAATTCTCATACCCATGGTTTTCTAGGTTGGTTCACAAAAATACCAGTTCTGCTGTTTCACAGTGGTTTGGATCAGAAAGATGCTACAGTGTAAGCTAGGATGAGCTAGCAGCATAATAACTTATGTAGATTCTGCTGGGCTAAGTAATACATTTTAACTTTCCATTTCTTCATAAAGTGCTGTTCAGAGTACCCTTAATACTGTTTATAAAAGTTCTTGTATTTTAAATACCATTGCAGTGTGCATCATCCTGCGTTCCTCAATAATTTACATTTTGAAATGCCCTCTATACACTATATGCACATTCTTTGAGACTCCAGACATGTTTGTATGTCCATGTCTGCATGTGTGTGTGTGCAGCTGGTCCTTCTTTGACTGTAGTGATTTTATCACACAAAGCACCAAAGCAGCATGATGGAGGCTGATGAGTATATTGAAACAGCAGCTGTTTCAATGACAACAGAAATTATGTAAAGAGTTACCGATTGCTGCAGAATGCCCGAGCCCAGCTGCAGATAAAACACTATCAGAGTGCAATGCACAGGAAACCCTGGGTTTCCCCATGTGACAGGCATTTCTTGCCCTGTTTCACCACATCACAGTGCAGCCTTTTCCGAGCAAAACTTACTGGCACCGGCAGGCTGGCTCTCAGCTCTGCTTTCCTAGGAGAAACAACCATCAAAAGGAACTTTGACACTTCAGCTCCTGGCAATGGGCTGCTTCGCAGGATATGGGAAGGTGTGTACAATTCAAGTAAACAAATACATGACCTGTGACTAAACATTGATGACCTTTCAGTCTAGTGATTGGTTTGTAAAAGTTCCCTATTCCCGTACTTTAGCTCATATAACATGATGAAATACTAATTGAATTTGACATGGGGAACTATGTAAAGGTCACTGGATTTTGAAGATGTGTTTGGGAAATGGATAAATAAAAAATCTGCAGCCAGAGATAGACTTTCTGACTTCTGCCTTCATTTTGGTGGGGTTTTGTTCTTCATTTCTCAGTTCTTTAATTCCCTTAATTGGTTTGACTAATTCATTACTCAAAGCTACACAGTCATCATTTTACTATATATGCTGCAGGTTTGGTGCTGGTATAATGAGGAATAGGTGATCAGCTGAACGGAGACCCTGTGCCCATTTATCTGACCAAGGTCAGCTTCTTGATTAGATGTTGTTCAGTTTGTTCAATCTAACTGGTGACCTTTAAGTAAGTTCATTTGAACCAGAACTTGCACATTTTTACCTGACAAGTCTTCTGTCTCCATGTTTTCCCAAAATAAAGATGATTTCATGACATTTTTGTTTGTTTGCCTACAAGTAGTCTTCACATCCATTACTCCTTTGTGGAAGCTGTTACGCAGGACTGTGCTAAGTCTTACAAAATTAGCATTTTTCTCCTCTTGCTTATCATCACGAGTTTTCAAGAAGAGAATGCATCCTGACTTTTGCTTAGCTGCACTACTGCACTAGTGCATGAGCAGTGAAGTACCAGTGGGTGTCAGCATCGGGGAGCTTTTGGGGAGGGAGGACTGAGGGGCAAGGCTCGGCAGGAGCACACATTCACCACCAGCAACCGAATTGTCTGAGCTTTCCATGAGCACAAAACTCATCTCCCACCAGGCAGGCGTGCATGTGGCATTAAAGCATCTGCAAACACAAAGTGAGATTGTTTTTGCTGGGGAGCCCTGGCATCCCCAGCCCTGGGGTCGAGCTTGTAGAGATGTACATATTGGGCAGGCAGGATCCAGAAGATAACACTGACAAATACCAATATTTGTGCAGGCGGTGTTGCAGCACACCTGCACCAGTTGGGGCATATGACTCTGGGCAGTCTGAAAGTCCAACCCAGAGTGGCACTTTGGCCCTATGGGCTGGGCTTACCTTCCCGATCCCTGTCCGGAGGCTGGCAACTTCCCTGGCCTCCCAGCATCTCCCAGCGGCCAGTGTGGGGTGAACGTGCTGCCCAACAGCCAGAAGTGAGTTCACAGCCCCTCAGTCCTCCAGTGACAGCCCCCAAGATGATGTCCTGCCACCAGCACACCTGCAAACTCCATCTCTTGCTTTTGACCCAGGGGCAGTCCCTCAAACCAGAGGACATCCCATGAGTAGGTATTTTATATCTTTGGAGCAAGATTTCTTGTGTTCTTCAGCTCTGAGCAACTAGTGAACTGAAAATATGCAAACAAACAAATAATATACAAACAAATAAATAAATATTAAAAATCTTAACATGGCAAGCAAGCAAGCAAGCTTCTGTGACAAATTTATGGGATAAAGCAATATTGGCAGACGTCATTTGGGAATTAGTATCTTAAGAAAGGACCTTTTTCATAATGGCTTGCTTCATAATTAGTTCCAAACTTCTGCATGACCACAGCTGCCAAGAAAGAACAATTGCTCATGTTTAATTTAGAGCTACTCATATGTTTTCCAGCTAAATTAAACCAAAGCCAAACCGGGGAATTTGGAAACCACTGAAAATAAGGGGAACTCTGGAGTGCTTAATGATTACTTCCTCATAAGACATGCCCAAGAGGAAGAGAGGTTCTTTTCAGTCATGGAGCTGCTCTCCTAAGCATGAGGAGGATCATGCTGTCCTTCCTCTGCTTACTGATGCACCTGCTTCAGGATGAGACAACTTGTAAGTAAGGGTTTTTTGCTCTTTTCCTGTGTGGGAAGCGGGGGTTGGGAGGTGGGAGGACAGGGCTTGTTATTTGATTTTTTTGGATGAGTCAAGAAATCTCTGTATCTTTTGCTGGGTTTCAAAACCCAGTCACTTTCAAATGAGTTTGTTATTTTATCTGTCCAGATTGTCAAATGCAGATAAAATGAACGTGTTCCCCATTAGATTTTTTTCATGACTGTATTGCCAGTTTCAGTTCAGCCAGTACAAGTCTTACATGATTCTGTGCTATGCCAGAGTAAAAGCTGCTGTCATCTGGGTGGCAAAACCCACAAAAATATTTGGATTTGAATGCTTTCAGAGGTTGTTAAATGAATCTGTTATAAATAATATTGCGGTTTAAAAAAAAGATGATCTTGAAAATTGTCAGACAGCTTTTCCAATGGTACAGACAAGAAAAGCAGTGGATTTGAGGTGATTGTTTGCTAGGCAGGAGCTGGTAAACATGACTGTGCCACACAAATAAAAGAGCTATTATCTCTTCAGGTTAAAGCTGAGATGTGGAGTAAAGAGGGAAAGGGACCTGACTTTTAAGTATTGATGGGGCTGCTTACTGCAGACTCTGTGAATAGATCTGAAGGGTTTGTTTCTTGGGATGTTCATGAGGCATCTTGCACAGGAGCAAACTCACTGAGGAAAATTATACTAGCAAACAAACAAAAAGTAAAAAAAAAAACCAAAAAGAACTACAAAATAACAACAAACAAACCCAAAACAAACAGCAAAAATCCTACCTCCAAACTCTCAGACCACATGAAAGTATTCCTTTTGTAGTTCTAAATGTGTTTTTTCTGTAATTGCTTGATCTCATGACTTAGAATGTTTTGAATGTGAGATCCAGGAGATTTAATTTCCCTGTGGTCATGAAACTAACGGTCTGTAGCAATACCCTCTGATCCCAATAAGGAGAAGAATGTCTGTGACAAACACGTTATGTTATCATTCCTTCTTATTTGCAGCGCTTTTAGTTTTGGAAAACCAAGACCTGCAAGATTCAATTAAGCCGCAGAAGGTAGAGTTTCATTCGTTAAACTTCAACACCACTTTGCATTGGCAGCCTGGGTGGGCCAGAGAGGCGAGAGATGCACTCTACTTTGTGCAGTATAAAGTGTAAGTACCGGGGCCTTCTACTGTGCTGGGCCTTGTCCCTGCTGGGCACGTCAAAAGGATTTCTCAGGTGACAGGATGTTCTCATTCCTGGGGAACAGCCACATCCTGCTTGGCTGCCAGCTCTCGGTTGTTTCTGCACATACCAATCCCATAAGGTGTAGGCAACGAATAAGCACCTCTATGCTTATGCTCTGCATCTTCATTGCACCAAAGATTTGAAAAAAAATGTAGTTTTCAGGGGATCTCTGAAGGTCACTGGGTCCAGCCACCTGCCTGAAGCAGGTCTAGGTAGATCAAGTTCTTCTGTAATAGGACGTTTATTGTATTTCAGTAGCTTACCTTGCCCACGACACTGCCTCAGGATGCCTTGCATGGAAAGCTTGAGGCAACATTAGGGGCTGCTCAGGGTCTGCTCCCATCCCTGGCACACTGGTGACTGCCTGAAATCATTATTGCCCTTGAGAAATCCTGCATTCTGCCCACCATTGAACACCCTGGCTAAGCCAAAGCTTGCACACCTCTCCCATGGGACAAGTGAGAAGTGGCTTCCTAGAGGGCTGGTGACCCATGTCTCTGCTTCAGATTTCTTTCAGAAAAGACAGAAATGGGTAGCTCCCAAACACCCATGAAATCAACCTTCCCTGTTTTCAAACTGAAGGCAGTTAATTTCCATGGCAGAACGCTCGTCAGTGCCACTGGAGTAAAACACATGGCTAAGAATCTCCATGGACACAGGCAGTGATCCCTAAAGTCTACATCCTTCCTCCTCTTTCTCCATAGGTATGGGCAGAGCATGTGGAGAAACAAAGATGACTGCTGGGGGATTCCCGGCCGTGTCTGTGACCTAACACGTGAGACCTCTGACATCCAGGAGCCTTACTATGGAAGGGTGAGAGCCACCTTGGCTGGTGTCTCTTCCAACTGGAGCCTCAGCTGCAGATTCACTCCCTGGCGAGAAAGTAAGTGCAAACATATGTGTCCCCCAGGAAGGAATGTGGTCTTCTGTGGCATGGAACACATCGTTTCTGCTCACAATTTGCAAACATGAGTAATCCTTTTCTAGCCACAAAGCTGTACCTAAAGAAGCGAGTCAATAGCTCTCAGGTGAAGGGTTATGCCAAAGTAATTCCCCACACACTTGAAAGCCGAGCGATTATGGCTAAATAGCCATTTACCAGTAATTAGGAGATCAAAAGATCCCTTTAGTTCAACCTCTTCCTCTGGGCATGGAACTACACAAATTATTTTCAGGCAATTTTGTTGCTGCTGGGAGGACAGGACTCAGGACAATAAAAAAGGAAGCGTTCTTAGCTTGGGGGCAAAAGAGAGAACAGAGCTGTGTGGTGTGTGGCCACTATTCTTCTCACAGTTATGTGTTTTCCTGACTGCAGGAAGGGACATAGAAAGGACACGTGCAAAGCTTTTGGTTAGTACTGTCATTATAGTGCCACAGTATGTTAGAAATAGAGGACTGCCCAAACACTGAACAGGAGCAGTGTACCTACCAGTAAGTTCACCATGAATTAACTCATTTTCCCCCACTGGTCAATGTGAAATTGAATCATCAGTGTGGATCACTTCACAGCCTCGAAGTGCAAACTACCTTGAGCCTCCTGCACAGATCAAGCCACAAGCTTTGACATAAAGCAGCAAAACCAGAACATCTTGCCCTGTGCCACCTCCTCCTCCTGGAGGGACTCATGTGGCAGCTGCTGCCCTGTGTCCCCACATTTCTGGTGCTGCACACACATGTATGCAGGCACTAGCTGTGTTTTACCAAGCTGATTGCAAATTATTTGAAAGTGATGATGGAAACTGCATCCTTGGCATAGCTAAAATTGTTCAAATAGATGTTTGTGCAGTCCAAGCACGCAGACAAATATGAGGGAAAAAGAAAATCAGGGCAATTTTAGAATTTTGCTTGACTGATCGGCAATTAAAAACATGCAGCTCTAGGGGATTTCAAAAAGTTTGGCTCAAAGATAAATTTACAAACACAAGAAATGTCACCTCCAAAATAACAATAACCAATAAACACCAAAAAGTAAGAATTTATGAAGTGTCACTTGAAGAGTAAATACAGCATAATATATTGTTGGTAATGTGAGCATTTGTTGAATGGCTTCAAATTGCATCTGTGAAATATTATTAATAAACTATAACTGCGTTTATAGCTTTGTTTTTTTCCACAGCTATGATAGGACCTCCAATGGTAACTGTGGTTCATAGCAACAAATCCATAACAGTGAAGCTCCAGGCTCCACATTCCCCTTATAAAAGGAAGAGAGGCAGCAAAATATCAATGACAAATTATTATGATCTGCTGTATCAAGTCTTCATAATTAACAATTTGCTAGATGAGGTAAGAGTATATTCAGATATGAACCCTTTACCATTGAAAAGCCAGGAAAGTATGGGCACACCATACTTGCTTTACTGTTGAAACAGTCTTCTGGATTGTGAGAGCAGTTATGACTGTGCAAGTGTTTGAAAACAAAGCAGGCTTATTTTTCAGGAATTGAATTTGATTGACTTGAGTTGTAATTCCTCCCTGTATTATTTTCCATCAACTTAAAACTTCATAATCTATGACCTAGATTAAAAAATTGGGACAGGAGAGGAAGTGGGGGAGGGGATTTTCTTAAAAAAGCATAAATAAGTTATTAATGCTGTTGAGTTTGTGTAAGTCCATGTACTGTTCTGCATCCTCTGTTCTCATCAAAATTGACTCACAGACACACTTGCTAGGAAAATGTGCTTGACTGGCTCTTTTTTCTCCACTCTCTGTGAAGCAACACAGAGTCCTGGTGTATGAAGGGAAAGACAAGGTTATTAAAATACAAGACTTGAGGCCTGGAGTCAGCTACTGCATCGTGGCTAAAACGTACGTGCCGATGCTGGACCGCAGCAGCGCCTACAGCAGCAGGCAGTGTACCGTGCTGCAGTGACAGGACTGGCACCTCTGAGACAGGTAAGTCACTGGCTCAAACTGGACATGACTCTGGAAGTCAAGACCTATCCCCTCACCAAAGGCAGAGAAAAAAGTGTGTCATAGAAACTGCCATCCCACATGACAATATTAGCTGGAATTCTTACATGATCTCAGATGCACATCAGGTAAAAATGATAAGGACAAGGTGATTAGAGGAATGGGATAGACAATTATTTGCATGCTGGCACTGTCCTCAGAAATATCTGCTTCTTCCCTTTCTTTAAACAGTTATACATACTATAGTTAAATAGTTATACATAGTATGGCATTCCTAATTTTTTTTCTGTCAAGTAATAATTAATTAGGAAAATGAGTGACCTCCAACTTTATTAACATGCAATTCTCCTGAAAGCTCTGCCAGCCCATTCTGATCAGGAATTAATCTGATGGATTATTTAAAATGAGCCTGTCCCCTTTTCATGGCCACTCTTCAGCATAGTGTGTTTAAAAATGAATTATCAAATGTCATGAGTTCCCATGGGCCAAAATGCAAGAATTATCTGCACTAGCTGGTCTGGAAAACCTGATTTTTACTTAACTCAGTCACAAGAGTATTGTCACCTATCATATGCCCAGCCAAAAGATTTGCTATCAATCAATCCTGCCTTGCAGGTGAAAAGGCACAGTGTACAAAGATCTAACCCAAACTTGACTTGAATGGAATTGGCCTCAGCAAGCTCAGATTTGGGGTAACAGAGGAAAACTGGAAAAGTGTCAGAGTTAGAACCTGGGCTTCTGTTTGCACTTCTCTACCCTAAAACTACAAAAGTTTTCCTTCCTTCTGCTTCATAATATGATGCATAACATTGATGTCTCTTGAGTCTTGGTCAGTGGGTTCAGGCTAAGGAGGAAGTCACTTTCTAGAGGACTTTCCTGCATTTTTTCTTGCTTTCCCTGTACTGTAAAGAGCTGGAAACTTAGGTTAGAGCTGGACTTCCAAACAACCTGCAGAGGGACAGGACAGATGCAGGTGAATGGCATGTGTTGAATGTCAATTCAGTTTAATACCACCTGGCTTAAATGCACACACCAGCAGCAATTCTCTTTCTCTTCCTTATTGCAGGGATAATGGCAGAAGATGCCTTCCATCACAGGTCCAGCTGTAAATCAACATCTGCTGCCTATGTCTGGAATACATATTTAGATGTATTGATTTAACCTCTGCTGCATTAAATTATTTGATTCATCACAATCAGTTAATGCTACATGAAGGTCAAGGATTCTTTGTATGTCCCATATTACAATTTATGATGGTACATATTTACGTTTTCAAAGGAAACATTCTTGTAATATAAAAATAAAACCATGAAAAAAAGTCTTTGTGGAAATATCCTTAAGATTTCTTCTAGGGGTTTTGTATTTTAAGTCTTGTAATTTAAATACAATCTATAAAATAGAAGTTTCAGATATTTTATATTTTCTACAATGATTACAACAGAAAACAAAAAAAGTGTCCTTTCTTTAAAATAAGAAATGTACAATACAGGAGTATTTCCATGCTCATCGTGTCTTCATAGTACCCTCAACATAGTATTTCTGACAGTGAAACTAGTATGTGTTTAGCCAGGAATGCATGTAAACTAAAACAGGAAAGATCCTCTCTTCCATTCAGTGAAAGACAGTTAAAGGATAGAGACCCTCAGCAAGTTTGCTGAGGAAATATAACTGTGGGGAGTAGCTGATAAACCAGAGAGCTGTGCTGTCATTCAGTGAGACCTCGATAGGGTGGAGAGAAACTTAATGAGGTTCAACAAGGGCAAGTGTAGGGTCCTGCACATGGGGAGGAATAACCCCAAGTACCAGCACAGGCATGGGGCTGACCTCCCACAGAGCAGCTCTGCAGAGAAGGGCCTGGGAGTCTTGGTGGGTGACCAGTTGATTGTGAGCTGGCAGTGCCCTTGTGGCCAGGAAGGCCAGTGGTATCCTGGGGTGCATCAGGAAGAGTGTGGTCAGCAAGTAAAGGGGGATGGTCCTGACCTTTTACTCAGCCCTAGTGAAACCACATCTAGAGTGCTGTGTCCACTTCTGGCTCCTCAGTACAAGAAAGATATGACTGGAGAGGGTCCAGTGGGGAGCCACAAAGATGATGAGGGTTCTGGAGTATCTCTTCTATGAGGAGCATCTGAGGGAGTTGAGCCTGTTTAATCCAGAGAAGACAGAGGGGATGTCATTAATGAATATAAATATCTCAACGGTGGGTGCCAAGAGGACAGTGCCAGACTGTTTTCAGTGGTGCCCAGTGACAGGATGAGGAGAAAAGTCTATAGACTAAAACACAAGAACTTGTACATCAACATTAGGGAGAGTTTCCTTACACTGAAGGCAGCAGAGCACTGAAAGAGGCTGCCCAGGGAGGTATTGGAGTTTTCCTTTCTGGAGACATTCAAAGCCCACCCGAACGCATTCCTGTGTCACCTCTAGGTAGCCTTGCCTGGGCAGAGAGGAATGGACTGGATGATTTCCAGAGGTCCCTTTCAGCCCTAAGAATTCTGTGATTCTGTGACCTCTATTTCAGCCATTTCACAGTACATGGTCACTGAATGCTGACCATCACCTGTGATTTTTAATGATTTTAGTCCTTCATCTTACAAGGGAAAAAATTGCTTGGTCAAGGTCTGGGTAATTACTAAACCACGCCAGGAGAGAGAGGTGAAATAGCTTTTCCACATCTGTGAGGTCTGTAAGTAGTGAGAATCTTAGTGCTTAACTATGTTATGTTATTGCAGATTAAATGAGATGAAGGGAGAGTGGCCCAGACACAAAAGGGCAAAGCAATCCCTGGGAAAAAAATGGAGATCCCAGCTACATAATCACTATCCACTGTTCCTTAATTCACATACACAAAAGTGGATCAATTCAGTGTGAGTAACAGACCTTGAGTTCTCTTAATTCGTATCCAAAGCATTTTTCATGGTCTGTCACTAGCACCTCTCCTGGAGGCATCAGAGCTGAGAGCAGCATCAAGATTCTGGCAGTAGGCATTTGGGAAGAGGTTGTGTTTGAGGAAGTCAGTGCTGGTCATTCTTACCTATAACAAAATGAAAGAGGTCATTACATAATAAATATTTCCACCACCTGATTCTATTATATTATATATTTGAACAACTAGGTTTGCAGACAACATCCAGCTGTGTCCACATATCTAGTCCATAAAACCAGGTTTCTTTCACCACTTTCTGCTCCTTTCCCAATTCTTCCAGTTGCTTTGCCTACTCATATCCCACAGTTTGTTTATTTGAGAAGCAAGCCTTTAAATCTCTGTGCAGTATCCAGTGCCAAGCCAAGTGTGAGATCCTGCACAGCCCTGCTGACCATCTTGTACTGGCCAGAAAAACTACCCAGGCAAACTATTAAGAAATAGTCTGTCTTACATTTCAGCAATGGTGACTTCATCCACCTGTGGGTTATCACAGCCTAAATACAGTATCTGTAGTAATTGAAGGTTTTTTCTCAAATTCACTTATTTCCTTAGCACAGCTTGTGTTGCCATTGTTACACAAAGATAAAGCTTTATCAGAGAATGAATTCTGACAATTCCAGATACTGTATCTATGTCAGATGCAGAGGGTAAAACTGTTTTATAGAAAACATTAAAAAAAAAGAGAGAGAAAAAAGAAGAGGCAGAGCCATAAGAGTACCTGAAGCATTCAGACCTAGCTAGAAATGTTGCAGCTGCCGTGCTACAGGTCTATAAAGACATATCAAATCTGAAAGTTTTTGATTTGATAAAATTATGAAAAATGTGCAGCATTATGGTGCAAAAAACAATGAAGGATCTGAAGAAGCCTTGCACAGTTGTGTGCTAAGTTGTGTGCTAACCAGATTTCACTTCCTCAGCAACAACACGGGCTTACAGAAAGCAGTGCAAGAGTTGCAGGAACCCACTTCCATTCTGACAGTACCGTGATTTATTATTGCCAACCCCATGATGTTCTGCAAAAGCAAATTTTCCCTTTCCATTTGAAATGCAAATTTTCTTTCAGGGCTGTTCTGACATGTAATTTTACTGGGGAAGGGTTTAGTAGAATGACTAATGCTGTATTTTTCCCCCCAAAGGCTCAGTGGTCTGAACTCACAGCTTCTAAATAGACTTGGTAATGCTGTAACTTAAAAAAACCATCTTATTATACATGCTGCAATGCTGTTTACAACTCTGCAAGGGTGGAATGGAGAGAGAGTTCTCTTAATTACAGCTGGGACTTTCCTGCGTGCAAGTCAGTTTGGGAATACCTGGAAAAGTGAGTTGTAGCCCTTCTTTCTCTTCACAGCAAACCATCTGCTGTGGGTCCACATCTCCAGAACTGCCCAGGCTGGCACACAGCTCCACAGTGGGTTGTGCACATGCACACTATTGGTTCAGGATGCTTTCACATTGTTGGCTTGGCTCCTTCTGGCAAAAAGTTTGCAAGACCCTGCTGAACATACTTCTCTTGTTTTTTTAGTCACTTACACAGCAGGTATTTTCTAACCAAGTGCCAAGTGCCAGCTTCTGTTTCAGGAAAGAGAGAAATGCTGACTTCTTGGGCTATGGCCCTGGGAGAGAAAGATTAGTGTAACAAAAGCAGGACTTGTGAGACCTATTCCATGAACTCTCACGTGCCACGTTGCTGAGGGATGTCTGCCATCACAGGCACAGCCTGCCACAATGGCCTCCTCTGGCCAAGCCTCTCTGTCATGGCTGAGGGCCCTGCCAATGAGAAATAGGTATTATTTCTTTTAGAGTTTGCCGTTGTGGATTTTGTTGTGAAGTGGAACCCATCCCACAAGGGCCTACCCTTCTTTCTTTCTTTTGTTTGAACATATCTTATCTGCAAGATAGAATAAGAGCTTATCTCCTACTATAAATGGATTTAACTTCCCATTCTGCTGGCACATTCTGAAGAGCAATATTCAGCTACCAGAAATTCAAGAACAAGCCTCCAGAAAAGCTGATAGAGCAACAGCAATGAACCAGATGCTCCAGCCTTATAAATTAGGAGAAGATTATGCATAGCCAGCTGTACCATATAAATGCCCAGTTTTATAGGATGCCATGGTCCTTGGTGTTTATCATATGGTGCAGCATCTGGCCAGTCCTGTTCATACCACCCATATATCTGCTTTAATCAGATGTGAATTTGGGGTTTATTTACTTGCATGGCTTGATCTCAGCTAAGAACCACTTTGCAGCCCAGGGTGGGGTTCTGCTGTGAAATGACATTGGCTTTTGCCACAGATCTGTTAGACATTATCAAGTATTCCAGACTGCAGGGAATTAATCATTAATAGGTGGGGGTTTCTATGGACTTCAATGTTTGCTACAAAGATCAAAGATACTAATCTGTAAAACTCGTCTTAAAAAATAAAAGGAGGAATCTCAAACTCCTGAGTATTAGTTTGCCACAAAGGACACAAGACACAAAACAAGGGTGCTTCTGCAGAGAAGGGAAGGGAAAGAAATGATACTGGTGTTCATGATCAGGAAAGTTATAGTCTCCTTTTTGACTTGTTTCCAGAATCTTTTCTAAAAGGTTTCCAAGGAAAGAAAGAAAAAACTTTTAAATGTAATTCCTCAAATTATGAAGTCACTGGTTGTTTTATTGTGTTGCATGTTTACTCCACTGCAAACCCAGTTAAAGAAGTGATTGCTACCAGAATTTTGGCTTGAGATGGGGAAAAATGGGAAGCTTGAGCCCAGATGCTTACAAGGAAAGGAATACCTGAAAAAGTTCCATGATCTGAGGTAAATACTGAAGACAGTTTTAAATTTTTAAATATTTTGCTCTTTTCTAAGGCAGTGGGGCCCTGATGCTGAGTTGCCTAAATATCATTAATAATGACAAAACACAGCCCAGGAATATCCCACTGAGGGCCAGACTCTTCAGAAATGTCCTTGCTTTCAAACACAGGAACCGGATGACAATGAAGAGTTATTGAGCTAATTGTTATACCCACAAAAGAGCATCATAAAATTGTTATTAACTTATTTATTCCAGGCAATGTGTTTCTAATACTTTTTTTTTTCTTTTTTTGGGTATAAGAAATCACAAATCAACCCAATTTCCAAGAAACAGCCATAAACTCTTGTTTTTCATTTTTTAGAAGAGGAGAATGTTTTTAACATTGTTTTTTATGTGACATTGGATTTGTTTAATATCTGATAAGCACATGATTGTTTCGGGGGTAAGGTTTTATTTCTAGGCTAACTTCTCAATATAAATTCTTATATTTGGAAGAAAAAAGCTCCTAAAAGATATCAGCAAAAAGACAAACAACAGCACTGTCTTTGTAAAATCAAACTTAAACACTTCCAGTGGGTTTGTGAAATCATGCTCAGAGTGGAATGAGACTCAGAGACACAAACTTGGAGAAGAAAGTGCTGGAAAAGACATAAAAGGAAAGAAGAAAAAGTGCACATAGACAGAGCCTGGGAAGCAAAAAACATGCAGCATTAGAGCAGAAATGTGTATGTCAACAAGTGTAGAAAATAGAAGCAAAGTAATTTGATGTGCGACACAGACATTAAGCAGTTTCTGCCTTGGAAAAGGAGACCCATATTCCTATGGAGCAAAATTATTTATTATGTGTCCATAGTCAAGGAGAAGATATACCTATAAGGACATAACATAGATGTATTCTGACCAGAGACCTTTTCAGCTATTTCAGCAGCAACCTTAGAGGGAGAAGAGACATTACAGAGATTTCTAAAGCCAGAGAGAGAAATTCATTCTTAATTAACAGATATAGTGAGGGGTCTGCGTGAGACCCTCACGTCCTGAGGGTGGCAGCTCAAGTCATGCACTCAGCATCTATGCTCATGTGACTGAAGCTCTACTCCAGTCACTGAAACACTACGGTAAGGTACTAATGGGATATTTACCAGGTACAAGCTGGACCCTGAAGTCATATATATTTGATTTGTAGGGTTACATTAACAAATCTGAAGAGAATATCTGGTTATGGGGATGAAATGCAGATCAGATCATGTTGATGTGTACACTGGAGTTGCAGGGTGCCTTGGGCGCAGTAGCCTTTTTAGTGCCAAGAACCTTCTCTTTGCCTTTAAGTGATTACTTTTATATTTGAATGATCACTTTTAAATGTGAATAATCTTGTGGAAAATGGAGTAGGATGGGAGAAACTCTGGAAAATAAAAGTGAAGAGACATTAGAAATTGACTGAGATCCCAGTTTGGTTCTTCTTTTTATCACATTCATTCCAAATACTTTCTTGAAGCTGATCCTCTCTTCACTGAAATATTGCTCCACTCTCAAAAATAATGTGAAAATGCATACTAAAAGTACAGAAGCTTACTAAATAAATAGTAAAATCCTGTCAGCTGCACAAGAAGTATCATTATGCCATCCCTGAGCAGACAAAGACATTATTTCTTGCCA
>JACBWW010000002.1:10746129-10814860 GCA_020086605.1 Lanius collurio
CTAAGATCACACAGAAAGCTTGTGGGCAATGCAGGGAACTGGACTTTGTTTTCTAAGATTTTAGGATCACAAATACTACTGTGATACTGCCTATCACAAAAAAAATAATTGTCAAAGTAATACATGAGTGCCAAATTTGAACAGAAATCTTCCTTTGCAATGAAGATAATGGCAGAGTTTATATCACAGGCAACAGGTTCAGTGGTTAAAGGTCAGCCGGGACCATAAGGGCCAAGTTATTTTAAGGGAAATAGCCATTCTAGCAAGCTGTGTTTCAAAAGATGCAGGAAGTTACAGAACAGCTGGTTCAGCAACAGAAAGGACGTTCCCCTCTCTGAGTCAGCCCTAGAATGACTAGAGATCATTCCCTCTTTTTTGCTACTTGGGAGAAAACACCAAAATTAACTCAGTTGGTTAGAACATGGTGCTAATAATGCCAACATTGTGGGTTTGATCTCAATGTGGGCCATTCACTTGAGAGTTGGACTTGATGATCCTTATGGATCCCTTCCAACTCAGAATATTCTGTGATTCTATTCTATTCTACCAAAAGCAGCACTTTTGTGCAAAAGCACTTTCAATTTTTTCCCCCAAAGAAGCGTGTTCTGTGTTTCAGCAGAAAACATCAATTCATTTACTTCTCAGGCCAGCAAAAATGTAGACACTCTACCTATGGCTTGAGATGTGCTAACCACTGCCATGTCTTGACTTTTTAACCTCTGTTGTAATGTAAAACCAGATTCCTATTAATGATGCTATTATGTATGAAGGAAATTGAATGAAGCAGTAGAACTTTTGACTCTGCTGAACTTTATGTTGAAGTGAAATTAGTTTTGTTACTCCCTGTAACCTTGCAAAGTACTTGGCTCGTCAAAGCCAAGTATACACAGAGAAGTATACAACTAAAGAAGAGCTGTGACTCCTGTCAAGAACCTGCAGTCCACAGAAAATATGCAGGCAATGCCTGTTCTGCCAACTAAGGAAATGTTTTCTGGAAGTGAACTACATGTGGTGTTATTATCTGTAGTATAAAGGATGCCTATAGTTAAAGGAATAATTTTTCTGTGGCTGCTGGAACCTGACAATGTTGTTTCACATCCCTACCACTGTTTTGTGTACAATTCTCCTCTCTATCCTGACATAAATGTTAGTTATCAGAATAAATGCAGATACAAATACCAAATGGCTTTTAGTTTACTCACAAGAAAAATGAAAAGCATTATCTGCAAAACACTCAAAGTACACCAGCAGTGACAGGGTTTAAATCAGTATTTCTTTATTATACTTACAACTTCCGTGGTCAGAGACAAGAAAGTTGAAAAAAGCTATTTCACAACCTAGTGCTTCTGGTGCTCACATAGCATTGTGCTTCCCTGCGCTGGTAAATTTTTTGTATTATATGTTACTGCAGAGACAAGAGAAAGCGACTCCAGCCAACGTGCTGGTTACCACGGCCTATTTCACCCTCCCACCCTGCACATGCCACTGCCTACATCCCAGAGGAGTGCACTGAAGCACTGCATAAATGGGATGCTCCTGTCTGGGCGGAGCCCAGCAGAGCCTGGGGCAGCCCCCGGCACACACTGCAGTGCCAGCAGCCCGATTCTGGTGACGCCCATATTTACCTCCCAAGGAGCTGCACAGTCTCCTCTCAGACTGTGCTAAAGGCTGTACGGGAACAGTGGCATTCCTCCAGCATCCATGGACTCCTGATCCTCCGAACAACATGGAAGGCCCTGCCACCTTTCCCTTTCAGTAACCTCATTCATAGATAGCTTCAGACCCTCTCCAGCATGCCAGGAAGGCAAGGCATGAAAGCAGCAGTCGGGGTGTGCCAGCAGTGCAGATTATGACCAGAGAGGCAAGACACAGAAAATTCAGTGTGGGATTATGCTAACAAGAAAGAGACTTCTCTCCAACAATTCAGGCACTTCACCAAAGACTGTGCACCATGCTAAGCATGATGCCTAGAAACTAAGTACTACAATACTCAATGCTGCAATGCTGAATGTTGCAGGGCATGAATTCCATTTTTCTCCCTACCCCATGGAGCCCTGCAGAAGTGCAGAATTTTGCAGCCATATGGTGACCAGCAACCCTCTGCAGGAAGCAGACAGGAGGAAAAAACAGACCGCATCAGAGCATCTTGTGAGCTGCCAAAAGAACACATGGGCTACCTTGAAAAACTTATCATTTGAACGCTTGAAAATGGAAACTTGCTTTGAAAACTCTATTAGCATTTCAAATTTGGCCCTTAGGTACAGTATCCATGATCTTTCCAGAGAAACTTGAAGAGGCAAAAAGCCTTGCTTTCCTCTTGAACTTCTGCTTCTCCTTGGAGGTGAAATCATGGAATGACAATGGGACAGTCCTCTGGTTTCTTGACACTCATACCTTGACCATGCAAGGAAGTTTCTGTGGGTGAACTATGAACTTTAGACCTGATGAAGTTTTCCCAGACAGCTAGGTCTACACTCTGATTTTTTTCACTGTTTTTTATAGGACAAACTTAGCTCCTGACCCCTCTCCTGATCTGCTGAAATCAGCAAAGCATAAAACAAATGTAGAAGTTGAAAATCTGATTTCCCAAGGGTGAAGCCTGTTACACTATGAACACACATGCCAGTGACAGAAGATAACTGGTAGAAACTCAGATGTTTGTTATGCTTGCTGCTATTTAATCAATTTGCTTTTACGCTGTTAACAAAACTAATAAAAACTTCTGCACAGCAGCAAAACCAGACCAGTAAGGACATGACTGGAACAGAGTACAGAAATGGAAGGCTTCTTGAGGTGAGATTAGTCAGGCAGTGGGCAAGTGGCAGCATACCTGCTCGGGAATGACAACAAAGCCCAGGGGACCATATAAAGGCAATAACTGTAAAACACCTTGTGGGCAGGGTTAAGCATGAATAGCCAATTTTTAAAAGAGAAATCTCTACCTAATATACGCTCAGAGGTTTTGCACAGAATTTTGTGAACAGACACACAATTCAGGCAGCCAAGCAGCTGGTTATATACTCAATCATCTCTGAAGTAGGCAGCCTCAGCAGACAGACTCCAGCTTTGGTCCACCTGTAAATTCCCCACTTTCCCATGTGATTTGCCAGAAAGACTGGAAACAAGTTTATGCCTGTTCTCAGTTCCCTTTAAAGTCAGATTGCTGCTCTGACCTCTTGTGCTACTGCTGCTTGTCAGTAACACTCTGTAAGAGCTGAGGAAGTACAAAATACCACCATTAGATTTCCACGGCACTGTTAATGTGAGGTGTAAGTCAGCTCAAATTGGCACACTTGCTACCTTTACCATTATTTTAGAAAATATCACAGCATCAATCAAGCTGAAAACTTCTCATATAATTTCATACATTTTAGCACAGTAGCAACAGTATAATGTAATGAGACTGTAACTTCTCTCTGTAGGCAGATGGCAAGACAACACACAAAGCATTGTAATCACCAGCGAGGGGTGTTGGTAAGACATGAATTAAAGCTCTGGAACCGGAAAATCTTTTTCTTTTTTTTTTTTTAATAGATTTTATAGGTATGAACTACATTATGGACATGTGATTTCAGTGTGGGCTCATCAATATTACCAGAAATTAAGAACAGGCTTAGCTGGTACTTTTGAGGTGGATCTGATTATGTGTCACCCACCTAGATTTGTCTACAGCTAGCTGCTTTGTCTCACAGAAAGCCCTGTCAAGGTGAATCCTCTGACCTGTTTTCAAGTGTTGCAATACATCCTGTGAGGTAACTTCAAATCAAATGGAATTGAAACAATACCCTTGAGCAGCCTCCTTCAGGCCAAATATCCAACATGAAATTAGAAACTTTATTTATTTTCAACTTTGAATTCCAATTTTAGCAGGACTCCATTGCAAACATACATCCAGGACAGGATGTAGTTGCTTAAATCAGGGAAGCAGGTACATTTTAGGTACTGAGGGTATCCTGCCTGGTCTGCAGCTGTCACTGCAAAAGAGATTTCAGGCTTCCCGGTAACACATAGGTCTCCCTATACCTGTTCTGCAGGTGTCCTGAGTACTCAAGGAAACAGAAACCTGAGTATGTGATATTGCCAGCTACCAGAGTGCTGCATATTGATATCTCTGTCCTTTTAGCTGTCGATATATTTTCCTCCTGCAAGTTTCTTGGATGAGGTGCAGCAAATCACACATCCTCTTTCACGCAAACTGAAAACTGCCATCAAAATGAGTGCAGGTCCTGCATCAGTGTTTAGGTGCTCACTCCTAGGCTGACTTGAAGCTAGCTAATTTGGATGCTGTTAACAAGGCAGTAATGAAAACGCCCCCAAAAGCAAACCACCTGACTAGTGCAGCCCACACAGAGCTTCATATTCCCTCAGACACACTGCTATAGGCATCTCAGGTACCTCGGATATAAGTCCACATGACAGCACGAGATAGCCTAACCCCAGCAGAGCGAGTGCCTAGCTCTGGTTGTGCAGTGTGGAGAAAGCCATACATGTCCCTGTCCATGCCCCTGAGGTCTGTGCAATTCCCAGTGCTGTCCCACTGTGGCTGCAGTGCCACCCGGCCTCACAGCAACCCATTCTCATGACTCCAGTTGGGGAAATCTTTCCCCTTGCCTGCACAAACCACCCCTGCTATTGTATGGAGATTTTTGCTTCCTTGAAGCAGCCACGGTAGGCCAGTTTGGAAGCCAGGATACCAGACTTAAAAGGTTAATGATCTATCTATTATGCTAAATCCTATGCAGCAGCACTAATTCTTCCTATTCAATCATCCTTTTCCCAAGAGCTTGGGACAATACAAGAGACATGGAAGGCTACTGATTTATTGCTGTCTTGCAAAAGGTCAGACTGAGGAAGACCAGACACCAGAGTCTGTTGCCCTATAAACTTAGTATATGACAAGCTGTTTGTTGGCTTGTCTTCAAAACATCCTTTGACAAACAGCCACTATAAAAATAACACTTGGGAGACTTTCAGTAACTTACGCTTCACTTTTCTGGGTTTTTTTCCCAAAGGAAATGAGAAAATAGGCTCTATCACCTTCCAGCACCACATGTTCACTCTGAAATGGAAGCTAAGATGCTCTCATTTACCATATCTGCTACTTACACATCACATCTCCATGAGGGATGAAATTGATCAAAGTTATCACAGAAGATAACTCGACAGTAAGACTGTAGCAAAGATTTCTGTTATTGAGTCAGAAACACAGAGTATACAAAAATCATTAATAAATATTTTTTCATTGAAATAAACTGGCATATCTCTCACTTTTAGGCTCCAAACTAGAGTTTAGGACTACTGAGAACAGAAACATCAGTCTACACCCACCAGTAGAAAAATGTGCTTATATATGGTGTATTTTTGAATATAAAAACATTTATGTGTGTAATGTATATTTAATACATATAAGCATATATATTCTCTGCAAGCTGAGAGACAGAAAAACCTAAGCTACCACTTCTGAGCTTTTCTCTGTAGGAGAGTAACCTTCTGACAGGAAGATAAATGAAATGGCAGCTGTGTTCATTCCCTAGTGCTCATGCTTGTTTAGTACTCTGATTAATGATGAGTGCTTTACTTAGCCTAATTTATCTCTCACAAGCCTTTATATGCTGCTCAGAGCCCAATGTAAACTTTATGCGCAGATGCACCCACACAATAAAATGATTCCATATTGAAAATTACTTTAGCTTAATTTCAAATTGAGTCCCCAAGGACCTCATTGGTAGAGATGCAGTATCTTGATCTGCCTTCACTTTCAGCTTGGGTTCATGGGCCATCCATAAAAGTTGCAATATTGCAGTAAAAAGATGCCGTAGATATTCAAAGAAAAAAGTGACATCCAGTTGCTACTTTGGTAAGTTTTTTAGTTCATTTGAACATTTTGGAAAAAGAGGGAAAGAAGCAAGGGCACTGATAGAGGAAAAAACCTTTTGTATTGGAAGTCCATCCTGGGAAGATATATCTATCTAAGCAAGGTAAGAAACTCTAAACTTTACTCTAAGACTCCTTCTGACTGAGAAAATTATTCCACCCCAGAAAAAAGTATGAAGCATCATGACATGAGCCTTCTAAAGAAAAAAATACATGATGGAGTCCTGCTGTGTCCTTATAGTGATTTCTCACTACATTTTCACTATTATCTGAATAAATATTTTATGAAAGTGTTTGATAAAATGGCATAATGTGGGATAAGCAGAAGGGGTTTCAACACATCTTCATGGACTGGTTTATTGCAACCTTTGCACCGAGAAAGAGCCAGGTCAGTGAACTCTATATGAGTACTAAACAGCTGCAGAAGCTTAGAAATAGCTTGTGGTGGTAAAGTGGGTAACAGGAACAAACCACTTTGTCATAGAGACAAATGCGCATAGTAACGCAGATGTGAACTCAACAGCATTTACTGGCTTTCAGAAAATCCACCAGAAATCAGGAATAACTCTCAAATTGACATGTAAACTCTTATGAGAAGAAAGCTTATTAGTCAAAAATTAAAGCATCTTCTATGTGGAAAGGCAAAAATGAAAACCAAATTAATGGATAGTTCTTCACATCCTAACAGCAAAGAAGAGAAGCCAACTTAGAACACATATCCATTCTTTACATTTAAGTAATTATTGCTTTTTCAGTGAGATGAGTACTACTGCTATTTGGCAGGCCACTGCCAAGACCTGTAAAGGGCTTGCACATCCTCATCAATTGGCTAATTGGACATTAATTTTGAGACTAATCTTACTCAAAGCTGCAACTTCAGCTTTTACTGTATATTTTCTCTTTGTTTAGTATTTAATTTTAAATGTAAGTTGATGCATTGAGTGCAACTTTTCTAAATAACACTGCTCTAAGGCAATAAATACAGATATTCTTTCATGAGGGTTTTTAAAATTAGAGCTGATATAGTAAGAAAACAAAAAAAAATCCTTAAACTCTTTGAGATTCTTGTGGCAAATATAAATTTAGCACTTATTTTCTTAAGGCTAAGATGCTCTAATGTGTTTTGTATGACATTGATGTTGATAAATATAACACAGAAGTTGTAGTTTCCTGCAGAGATGAATTGCTGACATTTTAGAAAATAGATTTCATAGAATTTACAATGACTCAAGTATTCATGCTATCAAGCATTTGTGTGGTCATATTGATTTCTTTATCAACAAAGCACCAATGCTTTATTCCTTTAGAAGTTAATGGCATGAGTTATAGCTAGTGCTTTCAAAATGATACCATTATTGCTTCTTTATAGGCTATTTGTTTCTTCATTCAATTTTCTCAAGCAACAAAATACTTGTAAAAACTTGATTTCAAGGGTTGATAGTCTGATACTGGAGTTAAGCGGGGAAGAAGAAAGTAACAGAAACTTTATTCAGAAGCTATGAGATTCGCTTATTTTCTGAACAACTATAGTGGGAGCAAAATTTCTGTTCAGGTTATTGCTGTTACTAGTATAAATGCAAACTTATCCTCTAGCCTCTGAAAAGAGGGCAGTGGTTCCTATAGATGATTTCTAGTTGGTAACCTCATCAAATTTTTGCTGTGTTTAACTTCATACTCATACATTTACTGTGTTCCTGCTTCTGTGAGCTTTATAATCACCTTCAACTTCCATGGGTTTCAAGGGACTTGTCCCTTGCATCATAATAACAATTATTCACAGAATCATAGAATAAGCTGAGTCGGAAGGGACGCACAAGGCTCATGGAGTCCAACTCCCAGCCCTGCACAGCACCATTCCCAAGATGACGGGAAGTGCCATGTCATATTGCCTGTGCATGCTCCTGCTTCACTTAGAAGCACTTTTTTCTACTGTCAGGGCAAAATCCTGCCTTTAGGCATCTCTCCTTCCTTAACAAAACACTGCTAGAGTGACATCATTCCCTCTTACATATGTGCCATGTCTTTCATTTTCACAGCAGAAGCCATTAATTATTTATATGGAAAAAGCCTTCTCCATCCATGTGAGCAGCTGTTTCATCTGTCTCTTATGATTTATTAAGCATTTGCCATGTTTTTCCTTTTCTTTGTTCCATTATCACAACAGGGTGGTACCACCTTGAAAAGGACAGTTTCCACTCTGTTCCCGAGGGGAGGTAACAGAGCACTGCAACAGTATAACTTTTGAACACTTCACTTCTTTATTCACAGTTTCTTGAGTATGACCATATTTTGCACACCTAATTCCTACGTGGCAATGCTGCCTGGGCTAAGCAGGCCACGGTAGGCCACAGTCTGAAGGGTGATCCCCCCAGCAGGCACACCATAAGTGCAATTCTGGACATGTCACACCTACCTGTGTGATGGCCATTGCATCCACATGTCTGCAGTGAACTCTGCCCTGTGTGTGGTGGCCCCAGTCTTAGTGCACACGTGATAAATAGTCCTGACAATATAAGTTATCCAGATTCAGGCTTATCTGATTTCAAAGACATGACTGACTTTAGGGACTTAAGTTAATAATTCTGTCTGGCTTTCTTGATTTCTTTGCAGCACTGATCACAAGAAAATCTCCCCAAGTGAATTGCAGTCCTCTGTTTTAGGAAGACATCTAAAATAGGTGCTGTTTTCAAAATGCAAACACGTGAACAAATGACTGAAAATCAGACTTTTTAAAGCTCAGGCATGTTAGCCATGCAGATGTGGTAGCACCACAAACAAGCATTAAACAAACAGCAGGTGTTCAAAAATAATTTGGGAACATAGAGTAAGCCCACAAATTCAGATGTCTGATCTAAACCCAGATGAGATTGCATCATTCTTCTGCTTCTCAGGCCAGGAATGATGCCTCTAGCAGCAGGGGAGGTAGCTGAGATTTCTGCGGTTTCTAGGCCAGGTGTCATAGTATAAAGGATAGGTTGGTTTCTTAGGACCCAGGCAGGAATAGGTTTCCCTCCTGTTCCAGGTGTTTGCTAGACTAATTTCTGTCCTACAAGGCTGTATCTTAATGTTTCTGATAAGCAATTTAAGAAGGCTGGTGTGCAGGACAGGCACATTTTTTAGCATATTGTCATCGTGATTTTCTGAAGGTTCATGAGAGACCTCTTGGGAGTTATGCTTAATCCTTCCTACTTTTGCACAGCAGGATTTCTCTAGTTATGCCTTATCATACCGCTTAATTATCCAACAAATTAACAAAGGAAAGAGGATGAAAGAAATAAAATGGCTTGAGTAGCCCAGTGAAAGCTATGCATACAAATGACATACTGAGTCATACTCTACTAACTCCTCCCAAAGAGACGTTGGAGAGATGTGCAATTCAGGTCAGTCTGATCAGGCTGCTCTTGATCCCACTTAATCATTGGGCACAACCTGCTGATGTTCTAGGGGCTGCATTCTGAGGACAAGATAAATGATGTCTCTTCAGGAAGGGTATCAGTTGCTTTCCTCTAGAAAAGGCATTACCTGATTTCCACCGGCAGCAGAGGATCTTAAATCAAACTTCATCTTGCAGGCTGTTGGACTCAACCCAGAGCATTTTCTGCTTCAATGAGTGTCCTGGGTCAAGCTCAGTTGGGAATAGTGCTGTTATGATTATTACTTCTCAGTCATGGTTGGGTTTTTTCCATCTCGGTGTACTCACTTTGGATTTGGTTTTATGAATCAGGAGTGGTCTTGATTGTGCTCAGTGGTTCGGTTGGCTGTTCTGGGCTATGCAAATCAGGATTTGTGAATACACCACTCAAAATAGTTCTGCAGATGTGACTTAGGAGACTGGAAGGATGACTTTTACTTCTATGTTTGCAATGATTTAACTTTACTGGTTTTGGTGGTATCAGTAGATCTAGACAGATCAAGAACACATGCCACATCCTCCTACATGTACTATGATGGAAAATCATAACTACTCTTAATTGAATTAGAGACAAGGAAAAGCCCTGTTAAAAGTACTAACAAGTGTAGTCACTGCAAGGCTTACCATGCTTTCCTGGAGTGTAAGTCTTATTATAAGCATTTTCATTTTAGAGGGATTGTCAAAAGGAGGAGAGATGGAGTATTCAGAAGAAATTGGTTTTCTTTTGTGAAGAGATCTTCATTTTGTGACTTCACTATCAAAAAGATCAAGAAAAAGTGTAAGTGTAGCAAACAGCCATGCCTCAGCAAACGGCTGCTTTTAATGCACCACTTAGGGTTAAGGATCTGAAAGTCACAAAGCCTACAGCTCCAGGGACACTGGAGGGAGTCAATTGAATTGACTCCCTTCAGTTAACCCATGACATGGTGGAGTTGAGGTTCAGCTGCAGGTGGCACCATCTTGACACAGGACTTATATTCTGGCTGCTTTGGAAGGGGACTGGAATGCAGAAGGATGTACATGTCCATTTTCAACTTTTTCACTGCAGGTAACCTATACACCAAGTGTCTCCACACATGTTGGCTCTTGGTATAGGAGAAGTTTCTCCTTGGTCACGTTTGCATTTATCAGAAACACTTTGTAAAAGACAAAAGGCAAAGCATTTGCAAAAGATCCAACTGAACTATCTCCAGGGTTTAGGATATGTATTACTCGCATTCATTTGAGCTTGAACTTTGGGTAGCTCCCTGTACAGCTCCCTGTGCAGCTGTCTAGGTGTGTTCCTAATTACAGCTGTGTTTAAGAATGATTTTAATTGCTGCTGATTGTTTTACCTCTGAGTTAAGACTGCTTATTTTGGTTAGTCAATCAATCTACAAAGAGCAAAGAAGCAATTTTTAAGGTGTTTCAGTTCACTGTGAGCCAAACAAGGACTTTCTGGGCTGTTTATTTTTCCAAAGTTCTAAAAAGAACTTTTTTTAAATGAGATCCATTAAACTCTTTAATCAAGGTCTTAAAGAAATATAAATAGCTGATTCTTTTCTTTCAGCCTATGACTGACAACAACTGTGCTGTTTTGCATACCTTGAAAATGGTGATTTTTTATATAATCTTTTACAGTAAATGACAGAAATATTTTAGGAAACAATATGATGAAGAACCTCTTTCATGAGAGGTACTTTATGGGGGAAGATGAGTAACTTGTTACACTGCAACTACTGTATCATGAGGAATAAGCTATAAACTCTGTCTGGAGGAACACAAATTGTCACTCAGAACTCTTTTCCACAGCACTCAGAACAATTTTATTTCACTCTCAATTTTCTCTTTCAAAGCTGTGACAGATTCATATGTCAAAGAAGGAAAAAATGCTATTTAACTTATTGTTGTGTAAGTGTACATTTATTTTCAAAATGTGAGTGAATTTCATAATCAGAAAGGACGTATCACAAATAAATGAGCTCCGTTTTATTTTCCTCTGGATACTTTCTCAGGAGTTTTTAACCACCAACATGGAAGGCAGCAAAGCTAGCAGTCAGGCAGTCTTTCCATCGATGTGAACAGTGTCAGAGGCACCTACTGGCAAAACAACAAGTAACAGGATCAGCAGAAGAGACACCTTCCCATCAATCTTCTTCTGAGCAGAACAGCAAGACCTCTGGATTGCACCAGCAAAACCTAATAGCCTGCACCTGAGTTTTAACCTGGCTGGCAGAATACAGATTCAACAACAAAGACCTGATTAGTTGGCAAAGGACACTGCAGATATAAGAGCTATAAAACTCGACAGTATCAGAAAAAAAGCTTCCCAATCTAACCCTAAACCAACTGGTTAAACCTAAAAAATCCTCTTGGAAGGTGGCTGTTCAGGTTACACAAGACACAGATTTGTTCCTGCAGTGAGCACAAAACACAAACACCACCTTTCTCACTTCTACATCTGGATTTCAAAACACAGTCTGATAGCATCTTTTAGTATTTTCAAGCACTTTTTCTTTAAGTTCCTCTGAAGAATACTATACTGCTACTGTTCTGTTGAAAGAACACAAAGGCAAAAATTTCCTGAAATGTTTTCTGAACAACAGTGTAGGTTTATCTTTTCCATGTATAATTTTAAAAAGTGTCCAAGGCAGCCTACCTGCACCTTAAATTAAAACCATTTAAAAATTTCCATAGAAAGATCAGTTGTGCAAGGCTGTATTGCATTGTGGCCACATGTCTGAAGTTTCCAGTTCCTTCAAGTTCTCATGTTGTTATTTATGAATACATTTGGCAATGTCTGATTCTATATGCATTGAAATGACTCTTTCATTTACACTCCTGAGTTAAACTATTTACAGAGTAAAGCATAGACCCTTGATTTTCTAAGACCATCTCCTATTTGCTGGCAGGAGGAAACGTCTCAGAAAAGTTCTTGTCTTCACCGATAGCAGGCCCCAATCCAGTGGGATGCATCAAGGATGTGATTCTCTTGATTGAAACTCTATTTTTGTCCAAACAGGGCTTTTCTTATTGCTTGCTGACAATAAATATAGTCTGTAGAAATATCTGTGTAGTCCATTTACCTCACTCTTCGCCTGCTAACACACCCAGCAACAGTCACCACCCAGGCACAGTCAACATATCACCATCAATTGGCAGAAACACAAGGTCAGACACTGCCAGCCTCACTCAGGCAAATTTCCAATGAAAGCCAACAGCAACTTAGACTGAGAAAGGAGCATGGGATTACAGGGAGTGTTGGAGCCAAAACCTGTGTGTGCTGTTCCACAAAATAAACATATTTCTTAGAAATGTGAGCAGTACTGAGAATGAGAGGGAGATTGCTGAAAAGCATAACTATAACTTCATTTCAACTGCAGCTCTTGTGATCAGGGAACAAGAAAGAAAATAAAAAAGAGCATTCGCAGACCCAGATTAATGCAATCAAACTAGTTAACACTCTCCACCCTGTCACGCACAGAATTTCCTCCCTTTTGCTGGGTGGCTTCTAGGGCTAAGGATGTCAGTTTTAAAAAAACCTCAAGCCTGCCAGCAAGTTCCTTGGAGAAGCAAACTGCTCCTGAACACCTGTCACACAGCATCTTATCAGGAAAGATTATCATCTCTTTCTCACACTTATTTGACAAAGGTCAAAACTTATCCCAACACCATTTCAACACCCAGCTAAAAAGGAGAATAAATCAAAATGTCAAGGACTGGATTTTTTTTTCCATTTATGATACATAGTCCTAAATGTTCTTCTGACATTTTCCACTGTATTGCTAAATTAACTTCTTGAGCTAATTTTTTAATAAGAAAGAGTAAATTCTTAAACCTATTCAGTCTTTTAACCACTTTGTACTGCAGTTAAAATTCTACTCCTAACCCCTCTCTTGTACAATCAATCTGGAGTAAATCTGCAGAAGTTAAGGGCTATATGCAAATTTGCTGTAATGTAAATGAGAGAGATCCTGTCCTGCTAAAATTATGTTATTCCATCATTAATCTCTTATGTATATCCTTTATTTTAGACAAAAATTGAAGATGGAGAGGAAAAACATCAAACTACAATGGAAACAAAGCTCCACTGTCATGGGTGAAGATGTAGTCAGAGGTGACAGCAAATTGTATTGGCAGTGCCAAACTCAGGCAGGAAAAAGGTATTAATTTTTCTCTTCAAAATAAAAAAGAAAATGGAAAATGACATGCTGAAATTGAGGGGCTACTTTCACTCTTTATAACACTCAGAAACTTCAACCACTTGTGACAAGGTTTCCAGTCTAAAGCCAGGTTGTAGTCTTCAAAAGTCAAGTCAGCTGGGACATTTCCAAGATCAATGGTAAGGGAATAAAAAAATACACCAGAAGGCCTCCTCTCCCCACTTCTGCTTAAAATGCCATTTATCCACAAGAGTTCAAGAAGTTTCAGCTGAATGTGGAAACATTTCCAGTTAGAGAAAGCAGTGTCATCTTTCATCAAAGTCTTTGTGAAAAATCTGGCTGAAATTTATTGACATGAGAGACACTGTCCAGTTGAGTACCTGAACTCACTATAGGTCCTCTCATCACTCATGGTATTTATACTCAAGACTGTGAGCAAGCAGGATTATTTGCCTTGAGACCATGGCCTTGAACTTTGAAAAGTTGTTTTGTCTGTAGGTCCAGAATTGAGGCTAGAAACCTCATTTTCTCAGCACACTTTCAGAGTGGGCCTCTGTATCCAGAAAAAGGCATCAAGTAACCCCTTCCTAACACAAACAGCACAGCAAGTAAAAAACCAGGATTTGCAGGGAAGACACAGAGTGACAGTCAGCTAATTTGGGAGAGAAGCCAGTGTGGAACACTGTAGTGTATACCTCTGTATGTATCTATATAGTTACAATATATATTACTCTATACATGTACCATGTACAGTTTCTAATCCTCTACAAATTAGAATTAGATAAACAATCAAAACAACAATTTCCAGACACAGCCTCTTGTTCTACCAGTCAACCCATGCTGACCATCACTTCAGTGGATTGATCTGCAGCAGTTGCATTGACACCTAGTTCCTGTTATGCAGAAAGGCCTGAGGGAAACGGCTCCTGATGAAAGGACTAAGAGACCAAAAACTAGCAAAAGGGTGCTAAAATGGCAGAGGTAAACTCGGAACAGAACTACTGGGAGGACAGAGAATCAGGTCAGTTGGCAGGAAACGAGCTGGCCGGGGTCCATCTCAGGCAAGAAGGGCTGATGTCTCAGCACCTTCAGCTGCTAGAGCCTCCCCAGGTATTCATACAGTCTGTAGCACCCCACGAGCACAGCGTGCACCCTTTCAGGTTCCCTCATCTCCTGCTCTCAGTGAGGGCTGCACTGAGCAGCTCTACACACACCCAGCGAGAGCTCTGTTCGCAGCAAAAACATGTTATTTCTCACAAGCCCAGAAATGCTGAGGTGGGAATGTGCCTCTGCAGCCCCCTCCTCCAACCGGGGTCAGGTGGAACAGGATGCTCAAATCCATCACCAGATGGATCTTGAGTATCTCCAGGAATGGGGACTCCATAGCCTCTTCCCATCTTCAAATACACAATTTAATGCGAAGCAGTGGGGGAAATCATATCTTTGAACACCCAGTGATGTAGCAAGATGGCCTTCAGCTTCCTCTGGGGAAAAAAAAAAAAAAAAAAAAAAAAAAAGGGGTGCGCAAGAGTATCCCACTCACGTCTCACGGTAGTTTCGAGAGAGTTAGTCATCAGTGAAAGCACTGAGGGGAGCAGCAGAAACCACCCCTCAGCTTGGAGACGCCGTCACTGCGGGGCGACAGGACCGTGCCACCATCACCGGCCCGTCCCCACGGCCGCGCTCCCGCCCAGCGCGGCACCTCCCGCCCGGCTCCTCCTCCCTCCTCCTGCCCTGTCCTGCCCTGCCGTGCCCGGCCCGTCCCGCTCCCGCCCCCTGCGCGGCGCGGGGCCCCCGGGCCGGGGATGCGGCCCCGATGGGCGCCTGGGTGCCGCTGGTGCTGTGGCTGCTGCCGCCGCTGCTGCCGCCGAGCCCCGCGGCGCGCACAGGTGGGTGCCGGCGCTGCCCCGCCTGTCGCGGTGCGGGCGCGCGTCCCTCCCCGGGCTGGCAGGGCGGGCCGTGACCCCGCACAGCCGAGCTGTGCTCCGGCAGCCCCGGAGCCCAGGAGCCGCGGACCGGAGCGGGGCTCGGGTGCTCCCGTGCCGTCCGTCCTAGACAGCTGTGAATTTGGTGTTCGTGGTTTTGGCTGGAGGAGGAGAACTGGGTATTTCTGTAACGTTCATCTTTTCTTTTTCTCTGTAATTAAGCTGGAATTAGGTTTTACAAAGCTCTGTGTTGATTTGCTGTCAGCTCTAAGTGGATAGAGTGCTCTTGAGATATTTCTTGTTATACCCATTGCGATAATTCCCAAATACCTTTGGTGTTTGTAGCTTCCTTTCTGTTTGACAGGCATCACCCTCGGGAGTGTAACTGAGCAGTCAAAAGCTAGATTAAAACAAAACTCAGGATAGGGTTTTGGCAGAGATACTCAGCTCGCGTGTTAGCGTCCTGAGTCGCTCCAAGTCCCTTCTCCCACCTGGTGACTGTATCGTATGGTGACAGCCACACATCCAAGCACGAGAGACAGGGAGCAAAAAAGGTAGCAGCTGGAGTGGATTGCTGGATCAGTTCAGAGAGCAAAATGTCTCGGCATGGACAAGGATGTTACCCAGTGGGAATGAGCTTATAAACTGTAGCCTGGAACGTGTTTGCAGGGGGGTCCCCTGCTGCTGTTAAAATCATAATTTCTTTTTTTTTCATATATGTCCTAATATAAAATGGAGCAAGGCATTGAAGGGATTAGCAGATCTGCTAAGAAACCTACTCTGACTTTGTGATTTTGTTCTCTGCTGCAAGTGTTGCCTCCAAAATTCAAAGCACAGCGGCAGAGTCTACTCCCATTTAACTCTACAGCAAAATTTTCCAATCTTGTGAGAGCTGGAAGGTAGTGAGGAGAGTTCTTCATACCCTGAGTGCCTTTGAGTACCACTAAATACTGTGTCCCAGTTACTCTTTTGGCAAACTTCTCCAATAGGCATCAGTGATTTTGAGTTGCTTTCAGAGGTACCAATGCCAGCTTCTTTTTAAGTAACTGACCACATCATTTTCATCTTGAGTCCGGTGGTCAATCAGTGCAAGTGTTGTGGAAAATCTGTACTACTGGCATTCAGTTACCCTTTAGAAAAAACTTTACAGTGTGCTTACTACTGGTTTTGATTCTGAAGAAAGTTTAGAAAAATGTCAAGAGGGTCATGCGGCTTTTGTCTAATGGTTGTTCAAGGAAGAAAGGAATCTGTTTACTCATTCCTGAGGTTTTAGCTGGACATGATTTCACAGTTTTGTCGACAGTCAGCAATACCAGCACGGAAAGCAGAGCTATGCCTTCCACTGAAGGCTTAGAGCTTCCATTTTTACCTTTTTCTGTGTGAGACCGTAAATGTTAGTTTAATTCATTCTAGCAGTATTTTGCTAATAATGGAAGAAATTATATGAAGTGCAGAGCCGTCATAGCAGTGCTCATATGCTTTCTCCTAAGGGAAGGGATAGGTAGAACAGTCCCTTTTGGGTACTTTGTTCCAACAACAGAAACCAGGACCCAAGTGCCATGTAAAGCAGTTTTGCAAAAGGACTTTGCAGACTCAGATTCTTACATCTTATGGAGTGACTCTTGTGCCTGTCTCCTTGGGATCTCTTGTCAAGTTCCTTTCTGAACTCCTTAGCAGCAGCATTTAAATGCTAAGCTAGAGCTTGACCTTTGCAAATCACCTTTTGTTTGAACTGTGATTTGTTAGTGGGCTTGGTTTTATCCTTACTGGATTACATCTACTGTTCCAGCAGCCTCTGACTGCATTCTGTTTTCAGGCCCTGCTGTCTATGAACTGCACTTTACAGACTATTTGAGCAAGGATAAAAATTTCACTTGTCACTGCATTTGGGATTTTTATAAATTGATGTTTCACTCAACCATTTAAAAATCTGAACTGTAGAACAAATAAAAAAGTTCAGAAAATGCAAAATAAAAGGGAAAATTAATTTTTTAACCAATTGGATCAAGAAATATTCAAGCATCTTCCTCTTTATCACCTGGGATAGTTCAGCGATTTTTGTGAGGAACTCGTAAGGATATGAAGGAACAGCCTGCATTTTTTAAGTGGTAGAATATTAATCTATTAACTTAGCAAGCTCTATTTGAAATCCTTCTGCTTGCTTTTAGGGGAGTTTTCCCTAACCACATTCTTCTGCAGTTAGAGAAGCCTTGAAATCTTTGGCCTGTAGAGTCCAGTTTGTCTCTTGTAGATCCATATAGAGGAAAGAATGCACTGGATACTATGGTATATTCTTATTCTGAAGAAAGGGAAGTGAGCCTGGATGCTGCACAGCAAAACAAGAAGCATTGTGATTTATTTAAGGCATATTTTACTATTTTCATTCAGGTAAGGTATATGATTTTGAAGCAAATCTCAATCATTTCCCTTATTGTATTTTTGTTTGTATTGTGACACAGATTTGGAACTGGATTTTTTCTGGATGAAGCTGCCCTTGAAAGTGTGCTTCATCAGCTTATCTAGTGCAAGTACAGCTGGTCCAACATTAAAAAGCAAACCCCTGAAATGTATATAATGTAGACAAGGTTTTCTCAGCACAAACATTTTAATCTAACAGACGTGCACATACTGGGTTGCAGTCCTCACTAGCATACACCCAGCTTTAGATGCCACTGGAGCTGATATGTGGCTATATCAACTACATTTCAGATGATGCAACCTTAAAAGCTTCCCTGCTTTGATGTTTTCTAATAGCAGTGTAAATTGCTTGTTCTGCATTGACACACCTGATTTAATTTACGTCTTTCATATTCCAATTTATGGTATTTTTACTAATAAATAGTAGTTTGAGAAACAGCTTCGGGCCTTCCTTTAAGCAAATTTCGGTGTGTTTTCTTTCACAGTTACTCCAACTTTACTGGAATGTACAAAACATCCCTTTTGATGTTGTTCTGGGAAATACAGAATAAAAGGCTAGAGACAGGAAAAGCAGTGGGGGAAAAATTGTAGAATAGAATGATTTTTTGAACTCTCAACTTCAGAATTTTGTTCATATAGTATTTTGTATAACCTAGTATATATCTATATACTTTGCAAGATTGAAATGCATGTGTGTTGGTGATAATCTGTGTGTTTACCCGAGAGGGCATAAAGCTTCAGTAATAAGAATGGAAGTATATGGGGGGGTTGAGCTTGGTGTTTTTACACAATATTTCCTTGCTCTCCACTATTGTGAAGGAAAGAAGAATAAATGCAACATAGAAATTAATAAAAACGGATATTGGCATAAGGAGAACTGCAGTGTATGAAGAAGAAGTGGCATGTTGATATAGTTGAAAGGCTCATCCTTACCTTACCTTCTCGTCTCCAGCTTCCAATCTCATGCTGGGCTGTTCTGGACAACACTGCGATCTAGCTGTAGTACTCAGCTTTGCTTGTGCCTCCTGAACTTGACAAGTTCGTATTGCCTGTTAAAGAGAAATGGAAATGGTTAAAGGAGGCAGTTCATTCCATAGAGGCACTTCCAACACTGTTGGGATTTGTGATTAAAGGGCAAAACTTAGATGTGCATTGCAGTTCCTTGTGCAAACACTCAGGTTCGCCGCTGTAGCTGATAACCATTCCTTTCTGTGCTTCTTGTTGTCTAGTGACCTTTATAGTCTTAATTCCAAGACAAGCACGGGGTTAGGATTACTCAAGTCATTTGCGCGTGTGTGGTTCCCATTTATGTTGAGTTTTATAGTTTTGGCTTGTACAGATTGATTTCTGCTGATTGAGTTCTCCACGAGAAATGGTATTGATTATCTGCAAGTAAGAGAGAGAAAAGCTACCCTTTTTGAACCAGCTGAATAGCTCCCATATTTTAAGAGCCTTAACTTGTTAAGAGCCTGAATTTTGGAACTCAGGACCATGTCTAGATAAAAATTTAAAATGACATACATCTCTTTTCTTTGTACTTGGTGTGCCAGTAACTTGGGATGTTGTTCAGAGGAACTGTATTTCTGTTCAGTCTCACACCAGTGAGGGGGTGCCCCAGGAGTTCTCTGCAAACAGTTCATTCCCAGAGGCATTGCCTACGAGAGGTGAGGCATTACAAGCTTTCTGGGAGTGTTGGTCCTTCCTCTGAGATCTCAGGTGCAGAAGAAGGTGTTCAACTTTCATCTTCTTAGGATTGCCTTTCCCTCAGAAAGAAAGGCAAGTGTTTATCCCCCATGGACGTTACATTCAGTCTCCTGTCCAAGGCAAAATGTGGATTTCTCTAATTAAAATTCTTTTAACTCCCAAGAAAAACAAAATCCCTTTTCTAGAAAAGCCATCAGTAGGTCACAGAGCAATGTGCAACATCTATTAGGCAATAAATATAATGCTGTTGGTTCTAACTGGACTATTGTCCCCTAATTGCTGTTAGTGCTGAATGATGAAAGCCAAACCTAATTTTGGCTCAATTTATATGTAAAAAATAGATATTTTATGTAAAGATGGATTAGGAGTGTACCAAAATGTGGTGCATGGCAATTTGGCTGATAACTGTCACAGAGCATCATTTTTACAGTATTTCAAATAGAAAGCTTAACTCATGGGTATTTTGGAAAACAAATGTAAGACGTCAGAGGTATTCTAACTAAGCTTGCATTTTCTTGGGTGTTCGATGTGATTGATATAAGCAGCAATAAATGGGTAATGCTAAACACGTTCTAGGCAGAAAAGAAAATCCTCAACATTAAATGCTGGACAGGCAATTTTCAATATTTCATATAATTTCAAAATATCTGTTTTAAAAAACAGCTGTTATGTCATGGCATTGTGCTACCACTGGGCTTTTAAAATTAATGTAGTTCTTTTTGACAAAAAATAGTTTTGCATGCTAAACTTAACAAAACCTCTTTGCATTTTAAATTAAAAAACAAAACAACAGGAACCAAACTGGAACCAAACCAAACCATCAAGCACCAAAAACCTCTATAAGATTACAACTCTGAAAGCCTTGAAAGGGCTGTGACTAATTTTAGACAAGCTCACCTTGAATTTCAATCACCTTGTTTGCTTGTTTCAGGCAAGTATTGGTCACTAAGAATTAATAGAAAACATACCTACAGTAACTTTTGCCTGCTGGAGTACATCAAGCAGATGTGTCTGCAGCAGGGCATGGCAAAAACAGTGGGAGCTCTACTCTTATACTTGCAAACTTGCAACACAGTGGAAAGAAAATTCAGTTTATTTCATGCAAGTTAGCAAAAAGGAATGGGTGTCAGCTGCCATGGTCCTCTCCAGCTTCTCTCCTAACAAGCCCTCAATGGACTGGGAAGACTTTCTCCTCCTCTCTGTAGTTGGGTATTTCTGGACTGAGTCTGAAATGTTCTTAGACCAATATTCTCTTTAGAGGTGTTTTTTATGAGTTAGGACATGGTTTGGATAAATAACAGCAAGGCTTCACATGGAGGAGGAGAGCTTGTCAGAGCAAGCCATAGCTTCAGTCCCACTTCTGTATCTGCTGTTCTTCAGGCTGTATTTCCACTCAGACTCTTTGATGAAATTACCTCCTCAGGCTCACCTGTTTCTAATGGCAGCCTGCCCATTTCTTGAAAAACAAACCCCACGTGCTCCTGTCTCATCCTTCTTCCACCTTTCCCCACCTCTTCTCTCAAGCTTTTCCATCTGCTCCACCACCTAGTTTTCATGCAGCCTTATGCTTCCCTTTCTGTCCCTGTCTTTCTTTCTCATGTGATCCCTCTGAACAGGCTGTGATGGGAGTGACGGGCTCCTCTTGTGGAAGAGCAAAGAGTGTGCTTTGTGGTTAGCTCTCGAGTGCTGTTATGACTTGAACAGGAAATCACCTCTGTGCTCCTCCCCACATTCCCACCAGTGCTGCTCAAGTCAAAGGGTTTCACTAACCTGACTTCATACCCAGCCGCACCAGACTTCCAGCAACCCACCAGGAGGAAGGCAGCTGAGCTGTAATGGCTTTTACATACCTCTCCTCCTCCTCCTCCCCCTACTCTTTCTTCCCTTCCTCATTATTTGGTCTGCTGAGTTTGAGTCAAAAAGAATCTGCACAGAGAACAGCTTTCAGGATCACTTAATTTTTAAGAGGTTTGCTCATTTGCTTAAATTGTTGCTAAGACCATGAGTGAGTAGTAAGTTTGCTAAAGTACATTCTTGGCTTTGCTGGATTTCCCTTCCTCTGTCTATCTTACGATCTGCAATTTTGGCTCAGTCCCTCTGTTTACCACTTAGTGCAGTCCCTCGCATTCCTGCATGGCCAGTGCCAACTTGCCTGAAGCTGGAGATGTGCCAGAAAAGCAGCCCCAACCCTCTGCTTGTGAGGGACACCAAACATGATGCTAAATGGACATTTGCTCTGAGTCCGGTAAGTTTTATGTTATGCTTATGCACGTGTTTGAGGGACTGTTTTTCACTGAGAACAACATAACAATCAAAACAGATGAGCTGGAGGAAGAGAAGAGAGAAAAAAATGCCTCAAAAATGAAGAGCAACAGCATAGAAGGAGCGAACAAGATTTCATAGGAATACGGTTGAAGTCATCCAAAATTTAACCGGAAGACTGAAGAAAGGGCAGTGGCGTAGTGCATTCATTGCCAGAAGCAGCGTAGCCTAGATTGATTCTTAATTGCCTGGTGCTCCACTGGTGGATCTAAGCTACCAGTGGGAAAAAGTAAATCAGGGACTCTGCCTGTTTGAAAGGCTGTCCCTTCTCTGAGGTGTGTAAGTGGGAGTTCAGTCCATGGCCTTGAAGTGGCAGCTGGAAATGCACAGCTGCAGTGATGCCCACAAATTCGGTGCCCAGCACAAAGGTTTCAGTTCCATCGGAGGTGCTCCCAAGGGCCACTTCTGTATAAGAAAATACGACCGCAATTGAAGCCAAAGTCTCTGCCATTGTCAGAGAAACAGTTCCTCTTTTGAGTCCTGAGATGACTGTAGGGGAGGAGTTCTTGGGTTTTACTGCTGTGGGTAGCAAGACTGTTGCAGTAAGGCTCATCTTTCTGTCTTAATGCTTTCCACATCACTCACTGTAATTAATTGTATCTTACAGTCTAGAAGGTTCTGTGATATTTGTTGCTGTATTTGATTGGATAATTTGGTGTTTGCACCTTTGTGCCATGCCACAGTAGAATACAGCAGGTGATCACTCTACTTGAAAGGGCTACAGTAAACAGCAGTGTTCACACAGGAGGCACTTGGATACCAATAGGTCAGCTCTCAGTGGGTCCTCTGCCTTCTCCCCACCCCAGAATTTTTGCCACTGCACAGAAAAAATAATCTAGACTTCTCTGTATTTATATATTTTTATACTTTGCAGCATCTGGGTTACCCAGCTGAAGTGCAAAGCTAAAAAATCTGTGAGCCAGAGGACATGGGTAGTTGCAGCTGTATTTGTTCTGCAGCACTGACATTAAACACAGCTCTTTGTCACCGAGGCAGGCAGGGGGACCTCCTAGCAGGTAAAAGGCAGATGCACTGAATGGGTAATGATTGTAACAGGGAAATAATGTGTGTTTATCCCTGTGTTTGTATGTATGTGTCTGTGTGTGTGTGTAGATAGAGAGATAGGGCCGTAACTAAAACTGAGCTTTGAACTGCACTGACTTGTGCAAAGCAGGTATTTGGCAGGCAGTTCTATGTGATTCAAACTGACCAGGTTTTTAAATGTAGCAGGTGATTTCATAAAGAGAAGATGAAGCACCTGCCATGCAGACTTTTTACTCATGTGAATAATCTCACTGACGTCAGTGGGGTTTTTCACTCACATGCAAAGGTGTTTTCAGGCTAAGTCACGTCTGCTTTGGAGAGTCTCACTATAGCTTATTCTAAGATCAGAACTTGGCTGTTCCTCATGGTGGTGAAGTTTGCAAGCCCATATTATTACTTTCATTCCAGTCCAGATGTCAGTCATGAAGATGTAAACCAAGATATTACTCAAGGTTTGATTTACAGCCTTTCCTAAGACAGTAATAAGGGTTCCCTTTTTTTTCCCATGCAATAAATAAATAAAGTAACTTTGTTGTACTGGAAACTGAATGACAGCCATTGCTAGCAATCGATGGCACAGACTCAATCTAGCAGAGCAACATGTATCACTGATTTCTGCTCCCAGGCCAGTACAAATTGAAAATGCTCTATGTGACACCCATGCCATTAATCCCAAAATATGGAAATAAAATCAGAATGTAACTGGATGTATTGTGTTTAAAGACAAGAAAGACTGAAGACAAGTTAAAAGATTGAAACAAGCAGCTCTTGCATATACTTGAGCCCTTTCCTGACTGATAACCATGGAATATTCAAGCTCTATGTACGATCTGTTTTCTACACGTGCCCCCTGATACTGCTGGTCACCAAACAGACATGCAGGAATTTATTCTTAAGTCTTCCTGGAGACTTAGGGGAGTATGGTAGTTTTATTCTTGTTTTCATGTGCAGAATTGAGGTAGAACTAACTTGCACAATTTATTGTAAGGGCAGGAGCCCTTTAGTAAAGGGGCAAAACCAGAAGTAGAAACCAAATCTCTTCTTTTGCTTCTCATGGAAAGTTAATAGATAGTCCCTCTGCCTTCCAAATCTCACTGAGCTGGGGGTAGGTGGGAGCACAACCAGCAGTGTTGTAAAGCTTTAGATGTTGTAAAGATACAGTCTGTGGCTTCTGCATGCTGAGATTGGCTCCTCTGCTGCAGTGTTTCTGTTTTGAAACTTCATTTACCACAGCAGAAACCACTCGGGGAGGAGGGAAATTAAAATAAAATAAAATAAAAATTCAAAAAGTCAAAGAGCCAGTTTTGCACATTAATAGTTTAAAAATATTTTAATGTAACAGCCAAACGCATAACTCTTGCTACTTTAAAATGTGTTTGAAGAATGTAAATATTTTAAAATAAGGGTGGACAAATGTGGAAAGGTACAGGCAAACAACTCTTCAGAAAATCAAACTGTTTTCTCATCTTTCCTGGGCAGCTTTATCTTTACATTTGGATTCACTTAAAGCAATTGCAGAGGACATTTATTTTGAGGAAATGAAAAGCTTTGATTTTCTAGATTCTGCATCTCCCACTTGGAAGCAAGTGTTAGAATAAGGCAAATTCCTGGAGAATCTGCTTTGCTGTTTTTACATCTCCTGGCACCCTGGAACTTCTTTTATGTCGTTACAACCAAGTCTATAGTTTGAACTCTTGCAAGCTGACTGTCATGGGATATTTCTTCATCCAAGTGTCAAGGAAATGGGACTTTCTACTTTTTGTAAATAGATAAGCTTGCCCTAAGGACTATACCTGACAAAACTTGTTCTCTGACTAGAAAATGCAAGCCACTGAACATTAAGTGCTAAAGATAAAAGAGAGCAACATTAGAAATACCTTCCATAAACAGTGTTGTGATCTGAAGATACAGATGCACACATATACCACTACAGCATTAATGAGTCACTAGAGGCTTGGAAGACCCAGAGTTTGCACTGAGACAGTTTAAAGTAATAGGTCTCTGTGGAATTGCAAGGAGATTGTTTTAATAAATGTACTGAAGAGAAAAAAGCTTTTACTCTTTGGCTCAAAGACAGATAGAAGTCTGCACATTAATCAGGAAAATGGTGGTGACTTTTGCTTACAAAAGCAGCTATATGTTACATATACAGGAGGATGAACACCATTGCTCTAGTAATAGTGAAATATACTACAAAAAACCCTAAGGTCTGCTTATGGAAGTAACAGCTCAAGGACTATTCATTTGAGCATGTTCCCACTGTTTGGGTTGATAGGTTTATTTCCCCCTTTGTTTGCCTCATTTTGTTATCTCAAGAACTAGAATTGCATTCCTGGAGGAGGAGATTACAGGGTTTTGAAAAGTCCCGAAAACCCACAGAGTCACTTTTTGTCTTCCCTATTATGCTCTTGTGGCTACTTGCAATGGGAAGCTCCCTCCCAGCAGCGGCAGCTTCAGGGCTGGTCTCAGGGTTGCTCCCCCCAGGTGCATGGCAGGAGTAGCTGGGGCTTGAGTCATGACTTTGAGCTTGGGATTCTTCCTCTGGGCCCATAGGCCTCTTTTTGCAAGCAATTTAGCAATGCGAGCACCTTCATGACATTTACAAGCTTTGTTGTGGGTATGAGAAAGATGTGGAACTGTGTTCTTAAGATAGCCAGATTTGCCTGTTATTGATTTCAAAAGCTCATGCAATGAACAGCAATTTAGATGTGTGACCTAACAGTAGATGTTTGCTTTTGACTTTCTGGAGAATCAAAAGGGATGGTCAAATGACACTGGGGCTGTTGGGATCATCCAGTCCAATTCTCCAGATTAAAGTCATACTTCAGTTTGTAAAGCTGGGTGTGTAGTAGGCTCTATGTGTCTTTTTTAAAAATGCCTGTTTGTCTTTTAAAAATCCACTCAGCTACAAGAAGATTCTAATGAAGTATTAAGGATATTTTTATAATTTTCAGTGTTACATTTTTTTTCAGTTCAAATACAGTTGCAGTTTTAAAATGTGTGTCTCATCTAGGTCAAGGTTTTCTAGTTTTAGCTTCCAGTCCCTGAATATTTCCATGCCAGTGCCTGACATAAATGGCAAAGCCGTATTTGCTAGAGAAAAAACACACTCTTAAAAATGGAATTTGGGACTGCACTAGGTAGGGACTCTTGTAAAAAACTTGATTTTTCATAGCCAAGCACATTACGCTTTGAATGCTAAAAAAAGGTAGGATTTATGGCCTTTTCAAAAATTATTCTCTCTTTTGGCTACTTTGGAAATGTATGTATTTGTGAATTCTTAGTGCGTATTGTTCCTTTCTTATTTTCTTTCTCAGGAGAGTTGTACTGTTCTTTGCCCAACCCTAGGAATGTCCATTTTGAGTCTATAAACATGAAGAATGTCCTTCACTGGTCAGCACCAGAAGGCACAGGTGATGGAGTACTCTACAAGGTGAAGTATGCAGTGTAAGTTGGCTTGTTTATATTATCTCCCACTGACTTTATAATTTTAAATAACAATTAAAAAAAACAACTTCATGCAAGGTGTTGCTGATACAAAGTAAAGAAAGAACTAAAGTGTGAGCTAGACTTAAGCAATGTGGTTTTTTAACTTCTACTTCTGGCACTGTTTACTTTACACCTAATTAGAAAATGTGTAAGGAGATGTTCTTCCTGTGAAAGAAGTGTAGGAAGCAACATTCTAGTACTGTGGAAGCTTTTGGAGGCATTCCTTCTAAAATGAGACAAAAGGATGAAGAAGGATGGTGCTGGGGACTGGTATCTGTCCACATACGTCCTCTGTAGACGTTTAAATGGATATGGAGATGTAGTATTTAATACAATATTAATAACACCCAATGTGTCATTACTCTTTCCTAACAGACCCACTCCCCCAGATTTCTCCTGATCCAGCAAGCCTTTCTAGGAGAAAATCCACTGGTGTTATCATGCATTGTACAAAACCAAGTGATGTGGTTGGAATCAGGCCCTTACATTGTCAATGTCTGCACCTTAGTAGAGTATCAAGGAATTTGAGTGAGAACCAGACCACGTTTCCTTTGTTCCCACTGAGAGAGCACTGTATCATTCTGAAGGGCAGAGACGGAAGTTTGGCTTCTAAATAGGTGTGGCACTGTTGTGACAGATGATGCAATGCTCCCAATCTTTACCTCTAATACTTACATTTCCCTCAGTCTAGGAATATTTTCAGAACAGCAAAATGAATGTAGATCTCTGGAAGTTTCTTGTAACTTGAAAGTGCTCAACAGTTGCAGAGTGAACAATAATTGTTGTCATGGTTTGGGAGTGGTGGTCTCCAGTTCAGTAGTTCTGCTAAAAAACATGGCACCACTTGCTTCCCCTCCACCTCCAGTTGGAAGCACAAAAGGCAAAGATCACAGGTGGAGATAAGAACAATTTACTGGAAACAGCAGTGAGATAAGACAATAAGCAGTGACAGCAGCCATATTAATGATAAAAATGTACAAAAGAGAGAGTGCAGAACTGGACCTGACTGCAGCCTCTGGTCTGGACCAATCTTACCACACTGCTCCATCTACCACGTTTGCTGCACTGGGAAGGAGCACCTTTCCTCTTGGAATGGAGAGTCCCTTTCCCATGCCCCCAGCAATGACGAAAGATGGTATGGAATAATGTTAAGATTTTGGCCATGCCCACATGGCTCCAGGCCCCACCTGCTCATGGCTACTGCAAAAAAAATTAACCCTGTCCTTGGCTGAAACCAGGACTATTGTGTAGGAGGTAAAATGTTCAGAGAGCACTGACTACACAACGTGGGCCAGCTGGTCCATGAAGAGTCTGTAGCCATAGGTATGGCCATCTTTCACACTGGACACAAAAGCACTCATGTGCCTCTACCCACCCCGGAGAGCAAGGCCTTGAGAGAGGTTGAAAATGCTGCTGAGTGATCCTGTCTGGCAGTCAGGCAGAAGGTGCCACTTGTCCTTGCTAATTAGCAGCCAAAAGGGAGTTCTTAATGTGAATTTAAGGAGCAGGAGCTTCTGAGCAAATCCAAACAGGAGTTTTCCAAGGAAATTTTGGTTTTTTCTACCAGTGTATATGAGCTGGTCAGTACCGAGGCATTGTTGGTAGCAGATGTATGGCCTTTCTTCAACTAGAAGGGTTTTGAATTTCATTATGTTCCAATTGAGGGCTTTCTTTGAAACTAGAAAATGAGGCAACAGGCAGGAATGAGTAGTCTCCTGTCATTCATCTTGGAGAATGACATCATCTGTGTCCATACTTGAGGATGAGTCGCTGACCTTTCTGACAGAACTCTTTGTTTCCATAGAAATAGTTATCCTGTCTCTCTTATCATGTGTTTAGAATTTAAACTAAAGCTGTGGAGACTGAAGTTGAGAGATCTCTGATCTGTGCAAGCAAAGCTTGGCTTAGATTGGTATCACTAACATCCCAGTTAGTTCCATCTGGCTTCTTCTGGATAGGGCCTACTCTAATCTATTTTTCCTTAAAAGCTTGTGGAAGTCTTGTGCTTCATCTTAGCTGAGGTTGGGATTCCTTGAAATTTCAGATTTCTGCTAAACACAGAATATGTTTTATCATCTGTAATAAAGCAGAGAAACTTACATTATGAGATGAATAATATAATGGAAATAGCTTTTGTACAGCTCCTTTCTCTTTTTCAATATAGATACGGTGTTGGCAAATGGATTAGAAAGCCAGAATGCAGGAATATAAACAGAACATGGTGTGACCTCTCCAGTGAGACCTCTGACTACGAAGAACAGTACTATGCAAGTGTTAAAGCATTCCTAAATGGGACGTGCTCTGACTGGATGGAGACCACACGATTCAACCCTCTGACAGACAGTAAGGAGGGCTAAGCACACAGCCAGATGTTCAATGGCCTTGATTAATAATGTGTGCTCAGACTGCCTGTGCACTGACACAAGTGTACGATATTTTAATTTGAACATGGAGTTACATTTTTTGCAGTTGTTTCACATTTATGCTTTTGACAGAAGTAATTGAAAGAATAAAATTGAATTTGGATATATATACATATATATACATATATATATATATATAGTCTAGTATATACTGAATACTGTTTAATGTTATGGTAAAGCCTTACTCAAGGCAATTAAAAGCTGTGGCACATTCACAGTATAAATAACTCTGATTTTGAAAAGGCTTTATTAAACCAATCAGCATACTCTAGAGCCCAGTATTTCTTATCTGTGCCACATAATCTAAAAACCTATTGGTAATTCAGCGTAATTTAGTAAATTGAGTTTCAAAATTGTTTATCCTGTGAAGTCCCAGGAATTTCTTGGCAAAATTCCAAGTCAGTGTTCACTTTCTCACTGTAAAGATCCTCTTTTTTACTGATCAAATAATTTTTTACCAATATAAGTAAATTATTCAAAGCTCTACTTAAACTCCCCCAAACGTTGCAAAAATGTAATATGATCAGTTTTACAAAACTGATCAAATCAGTGTGCCTCTGCTGAATTTGACTACTTTTTGTACATGTTAATTTTTCCAGCAAAAATTGATCCACCCATGATAAGTGTATCTTCTACTGACAAATCTATTTCAATCATTCTGACTGCTCCTGAGAAGTGGAAGAGAAGTCCTGAGGAAGAATCCGTATCTCTGCTTCAGGTGTATCCTGGCCTACAGTACAACGTGTCTGTCCTCAACAAAAAAACAAAGAAGCGAGTAAGCTTTGACAAGGCTGTAGAACTGCTCCTAGTAAATCTGTTCTCTGTGCTTCTTGAAATACCAAGATTAGCAAACGTAGTAGACAGAAGTGGTGTGGTGTTTTAGTTGGTTGTGTTTGTTTGTTTGGGGTTTTCTGTTTGGTTGGTTTGTTGGGTTTTTTTCATAAAGGTGCGGGAAATATAGCAATCACTTCACTTTGGACTCCAAGATCTACATAAATCCTGTTACCCTAAGGCTCCTATCTTTTCCAGAACATCACATGTGCGTCAGAACAGGGCTGGGGTGATGCTTTAGCTCTGCTGCAATATCAGCACAGGAATGTGGGCCAGTAGTGGCCAATGGTCCTGCTGCATAAAATTGTTCAGTGGTGGTACCAGAATGTTCGATTGGAAGAGAAAATATTCAGGATGTGACTTAAAAAGTAACTTGAATGTTGATTGCATTTGGAAAAAAAGGATGCAGCTGGCAGCTCTTAGAGTATCGTTAATCTTTCTAGAAAATGTGTATGCTTGTGACCTTTCTGTAGCCGAGGAGTTGAAGGGGAGAAAAACATTTTTTTAATGTCTTCCAGTGGTTCTTCTCCATCAACAACAACACCTTGGTTGTGCCTTGGTTAGAACCTGGAACAGCTTATTGTGTCAGTGCACAGATACATGTCACCACACCAGTTTTGGACAGCAGCTTTTCCAAAGAGCACTGCATTGCTACATTGAAAGGTATGTGTAAGGTGGCAAACTAAGAAAAAGAAGATGCATGTTAGAAAAAATCCTGGTGATTGAATTTGTGAGTTCTTTATGTATCCATTTTGAGAGTGATAATTTACATGGTTTCTTCCTCCTCTGTGAACTTGTACTAATGAAAAAAACGTTACCTCTAATAAAGCATAGCTGGGACTGTCTGGAAGGTACATCAGTACCCCTGAAGAAAAGTATCTGCATTCTTTGAGTTTTAGTGCATGGAGAATGCTTTTTTTTCTTGAATGAGGTTTGGGAGTGGCAGTCCTGGGTCAATCTGAAGTTAGCAGCAGGAGAACCTAAGGGGGTTGTTGCTTCTTTTTATAATTTGATTTGTCATTTAGACAATAATAAACATTGTCCAGTAGCTCAAATATATATATATACATATTTAATTTCCTGCGAATTCCTTGTTTATCTAAAATATTTGCATTCAATATCCAAAAGACACTGTGCTGAATGCACATATTACTGTCTACATACATGAAAAGGTTTCCTGTTACAATGAAAACTTTTGTTTTATTGACAGATAAAACAGAAGATGAGACTATAACAATCATATTTGGATATGTTATGCCTACCATGCTGGCTGTCCTTTTAATTTCTGCGATATGCTATTGTGTGCACAAGTATATTCACATCCACAAACAAAAACATCCAACAAACCTGGTAAGTGTCTTCTGTTGCAGGAGGTCACTGCCAGCCTTGGCACTCACAGCTGAGCTGTGTGTTTTCCAGGGTTCCATGCAGTCTTGGAGGAAACCATGGCTAGCTACAAATAAAAGGTCTAGTTGCCATTGAGATCAAGAGAAGAAAACCACATTGAGGGTTATTAAATGCAAGATAAACAGAGTAACAGCTCAAGTTTGCAATGATCAAAATGGAGCTGTTGGTTTGGGAAGAGTCATTGCCTTAAGCAAGGTCTGAGGTATACTAGGCAAGGTCTGTCAGGACGTCAGAACTCCATAAATTTATCTAAGATGAAGAACCGTGTAAATTCAGTTGAAAAAAGTTATTAATTTGTTTGATTCATAAACAAGAAGGGAAGACAATTAAGCAGTATGGAAACACCATGATGTTTTCTTGGACTATTACTGGGCGTTACTAGGTTTTTCCACTTAATTGTGATTGTGAAGGATTTGACACATTTCATACAGATAATTTAACCTGGAGGTTTGAACAAGAATACTTCAAAATACCATTTCCTAACACCCAAAAATGTGTAGAGAAACACATGCTGTTATTTAGACAGCCCAAATACACTTTCTGCAAAAAATGTTCTCAGATTTCTTAGTGCTGCAAAGGTTGTTGATTTTTAGAAAGAACACATAAAGTCTATGAAATGTTTCCAGCTCATGAGCTCAACAGAACTTTCTCACAGGTATTTTTAGCAAGTTGCTCAACCTTAAATATGCAATTATAATAATGAATGACGACTTCAATGTTAATCCAATCTGTGTGACACCGTGGGATGGGAGATACAAGGGAGCTGGTTTCAACATGCTGATCTTGCTGAAGAAGATCAGAGCAGTGCAGGAGTGACAGGAGAAGTCTTCACAGAGGGAAGAAGGGTTTGGAAGGGCTCAGAGGGAGTGGAGCAGCTGCTGCTGCAGCGTGTTCAGATGTGCACGGAAACACCTTCTGCACTTGATGAGGCACTGGTTTTATTACAGAACCGTGGAATCACAGAGTGGTTTGGGGTGATTGGGGCCTTCAAAGGTATCTAGTTCAACCACTCTGGCATGGGCACGGACACCTGCCGCTAGATCAGGTTGCTTAAAGCTCCATCCAACCTGACTTGGAGCACTTGAACCTATGGGGAATCCACAGCTTCTTGGGAAACCTATTCCAGTGCCTCACCACACTCACAGTAAAGAATTTATTCCTTATATCCAGTCTAAATAAACCCTCTTTCATTTTAAAACTATTGTGCCATGTCACTACAGGCCCTTGTAAAAAGTCTGTCTCTGTCTTATTCTTTACCCTTTATCCCTGGGATGCAGGGCATGATATGGGGAGATAGCTTGGTCTCTTGGGGAGCTAACAGGACAGAACTCTTTAAATTCCAAGAGCGTGAAGAGCTACCTAGTGAAAAATTCCCACTCAGTAGCAGACTAAACTGTTAACTCCAAGAGTTTTTTCTTTAATAAAGATGAATTGTGAATGTTGGGAATTTTTTTTATGTTCATTGCACTTTTTAAATTACGATCTTGGAGCCTAGATTTTATTTTTCCACCTCTGGATTCAGTCAATGTTAAGGTAACAAATGAATATAGACCTGATATTTTAATGATGCTCTGGCTTTCCCAACATACAGTCTATTCCACATATGCACCCTGTGTGGCTGGGGGACGTGGAATAATCCATGTGTTTTGATCCAGCACTTGTGTCCTGTGGGACCTTTAAGACTACTTGGTACATCAATTAATGGTCTTAGTCTTCCATTCAAGCTTGAAAGCACTGAAATGCAGCTTCTGGTTGTTTTTCCTATTCACTCCACCAGTCCCCACACACTCCTGTCATTTCAGGAAGATCTTTATTGTTTAATGCGATGATGTTGCACAGAGTCACGAAAGCAGCCTGTGGCAGACTGCGCAGTGCAGGCTCCGTAGACAGCGCTTCAGCCTGGTGTGTAGCTTCCTCTCTGAAAGGAAACCTGCTCTTAGTTTATTCTCTGTAAGCTATACATTAACCTCTAACCTGACGCTGCTTGTGGGAACTGGTTGTGACTGCTGTTTTCTTTTCACTGGTTAAAAGGAGTGGACTATATTTGGTAATCTTTGATCTGAGAACAAGACTGGCTTTTTTTTCCAAAGTCACATGAGTTTATGCTGGTGGAAACAAAACCCGTATTTGACAGAATGGTTCTAACCATTATGTTCACATGGGGAAGGTGAGGAAAGGGATATTAAAACCGGTCATAATATAGTTTTACTTTAGATAGAATAAAAAAAAGGGAGCATATTGACACCCTGAATGTTTATATGATGAACTTTCTTCTTCCCTAAATTGAAATAACCTCCTAATAACGTCAAACATAGCCTCATATTTTAAGAATATAAGATGGTGTAAGAAGCAGCAAGATGGTATTTTTATTATAATTCACTCAAAGTATTGCTTACTTTCCAGGTGTGGCAGTACACTGACAAATGCAAGGAACGGGTTTTCATACCAAGTGAAAAAATAGTTCTCAACCTTATCACTGTTACTGGGGATGACTGTAAGGAATCCAGTCGTGTGTCAGAAAGGAAGAGTCCCCAATACTACACTGTTTACAGTGCCACTGAAGGGGAGGATTTGCCTTCTAAACAAGTGCTGAAAGCAAAATATTTGCTTGGTATTTCACATGAAGAGATTTCACTGAAAGAAGATACTTTAGTGGAAGGGGACCTGACTGGACACTGGACATTTCATGGCCCGTCTGGAACACAGAATACTTGGAAAGATAAAATTACAGGGGTTGTAGAGTATGAACATGATGTAAGGGCTGAAGACTTCAGTCCTGGTCAGAAACTAGAAGAGAAATGTTCTGCCCCCTGGGGACAATGGGGTGAGCCACAGATTGCTTTGGGGGACTTGGCTGATATAGAAGCAGGACAGCCATGTTCCCCCCAACTAGAGATAAGGGCAGCCGACCTTTGTCTGGGACAAAACACAGAGGAACTTAATTTGCAGGTGGTTGATGCAGCAGATGAATTCCCAGGTGAGACCCATATCAACTTGATGGACCTGGATACTGAAAAATCTGGGAAGACATCCTATCATCAGCTGAAAGAAATCACACAGGGCCTCAATGAGAAAGAAGGTGTGCAGACCACATTAGTTGATTGGGATCCTCACAGTGGAAGACTGTATATTCCTACCTTGTCCAGTGTTGAAAATAAGGTGTGTGGAGGAGTATTCAAGTGTGATGATCCTGACAAAGAAGGAATTTTGCTCAGACTGTATGAGAAGGAGGTATCTGGAGAATCATCTGAGGACCAAGAAATGTATCTCCTGCAGTTCAAGGAACAATGGGGACTTCACGTGCAAATGGAAGACTGAAATGTAATTTTCCAAAATATTCAGAAATGCAAAATCTTGTTTATTTTGCTAAAGAGAGTGATAGACTCAGGGGAACAGACACATCTTAATGTGTTGAACTTTTTAGAACCATCTCAGTCAACAATTTATTCATTATATGTTATTTATAACAGTTTCCAGATGTGATATAAAGGATTTTGACATCAATTATAAACCTCTTGTGTAAAATATGATTGTTGTGAGGCCATATTATTTTTTTAAAAATAAAATAATTTAAAAATAAAAAAGTAAAAAAAAAAAATTTAAAAATAAATATTTTTACAAACGATGCTTCCACCTTGCAATTCCTGTAAAAACAAATTACCAGCCTTTGAAAGCACCTATTTTTAGAGGGAAAAAACCAAACCAAAAATATTGGGAAAATTGTAATCTTACTGGCTGGACCATATCTCATCTCACCTTCGACACAGGCAGTAGAGCATCTCTCTGGCTCTGCCCTGCAAGTGTCTGTTCCTCTCCCATGACTTCAATGGCAGCGTGGCAGGGCCAGCTCAGAGGGAGAGGCCTGCCTCTCACACATCATTGCTTCAGACACTCCACACCTGCTGGGCCACACCAAGAAAGTCTTCCTGTGGGCTTGCTTTTATTGCCTGATGTCCTGGCCAGCACTTCTGATGCAAGTTCACTTTGTCTTCATGCCATGTGATATTTAGGGTAGCAAAATTACAGGACATTCTAGAAATTACTTACTAGGGCAGATGGTATTTTCCTTTTCAAAACTTGTCACTTTTTCACTTACTGATTCTTTTTTTTTAGCTCCCAGTACATCAAAAAACCTCACAGTAATGATTTGTTTGGTTTTGAAGAGGATAAGCAAAAGAAGGAAAAAAAAAATCTGTTTTTAAATTTGTACTTTCCAAACTAGTACATGATTAGGTGTTTTTTTAAAGAAAGATTTTTACCTAAATGTTTTGTCTCAGCAGTTGTTGTTGCCTGACCTTAGCCTTGGCATTCTCTGTGACTGTTGGTCCTCTGAATTTTTCAATTGTAGTCATAGACTTTAAAACCAGGAATTGCATTAGAATATTTCAAATTTTTCTAATTTCAGCATTACAATATGTTGATGACTCCTTATCAGGAGGTTAAAAATTGTCCTCAGCTGCTTTTATAATAAAGATGTAGATCATGCAGCAGTGTTATACCTAGTTTACACAGACACCTTTGTGCATCAGGAGGACTACAGAGGAGAATTATAGCTTAGTGTGAAAGAAGAAGATAGTTGAGAGATGTGAATGTTTTTGCTCCAAAAACCATCAGTCATCCAAACTCTTTCTCAGTATTTCCTAAAGATTTCTTAACTATCCTCTTTGTGCATGATCTTGTAATTTTCTTTTGCAATGTGGGGCCTCTAACTCACATGGAGGGAACAATTATTTTTTCCAGTAGCCCAATGAAAATTACCCAGTTACTGCTGCCCTAATACCAATCACTTGTGTTCAGTGTGTGTCTTGCATATGGACAGATAAGGATGCTTCAGCTCTGTAAATACTTTGGTGTAGGTCAACCAACATTCCTTGGAGAGGAAGGTACCCCTTATTTTCAGTGTGTTTTTCCCCTGGCCTTACTTGCCAGCTGCTGGTGTCTGCTGCTGCTTTTTCTATTAGGTGAGCAAACCTTGCACCAGTGGTTAAGGATATCTGCTTGTAAGGATGTTTAGCATACCATAATCAAGTCATTGCTGATTAAAATTTGAAGATATGGTAACTTATCCATAGATCTCACTTCATTAAGTTCTTTTGTGGTTGTAATCTTTCACTGCATCTTGTCCTGTTTTGGTTTGGATTTTTGTTTTTTGGTTGGTTTGGTTTGGGGTTTTTTTTTACTTTTCAGTAACAATTAGATTGTATAACGTTTGTTTCCTCTTGTACTTGAAAAGGCAACACCTTCCTAGTTAACAGTACTTGTGATTAAGGTTTAATTTTCATCATAAATTTATGCTTAGGAATAGTGGTTAATTTTTGGACCAAAATATTTGTGATAGAAGTTTGCAGCACTTTTGGTGTCGCTTGCTTTTGATCAGAATTTGCATTAAATTCAGAACTGATACTAGATTATGCAAACAGTCCTTCATCTTCATGTTTATAAGATGTTCTCAGCATAAACACTACAAAAAAAAAAAAAAAAGGCAAAAAAGCACTGGTGGTAAAGATGTTAATGAAGGTAAGAACTTTCTGTTATATGCAAAAGAATTTTTCAGGTTAGCTAGTCAAGTTCTGGAATTGATGAAGCAGACATTATAGTGCCAATTCCCATCAATATAAGGCCAGTAGATTGTTGATGGCCTTTTTAATATCCTCAAAGTTACTCATATTTTTCCTTAAAATCTTATAATTATGTTAATCAAATGAAGCTGATCAGACGTGGTACCTTCAGCAAACCAGTCAGCAGGGAGAAAAATACTGCTGTGTAAATTTGTAAAATAGTAGAGGGAAGAGTCAAGCAATAAGAAAACTGCCATGTTCCTACTCTTATTGCACTTTATGAAACTTTGCTTAGCCACGTTTAGTAGGCTTAATGCAGCCAAAAGCCAGGTCATATATCTAGAATCATACACCTAGACTACAGATTATACTCAAACACAAGGTTACCTAGATGTGGGAAATCAGTGGGTTTGAAAAATATATGGGAGAGGAATAGAATGAAGAAGAGGTTTGTTGAGGACAATAGGATGTATATTTCTTGATTGTAATGGCAATAAAACCAGACCTTTGGCTGTGTTTACAGGCTTGATGTGACTACTACTGGGAAAACTGCCTCCAGTTTACCGTATAAGGCATGAAGATGAAAGACAAATGCTACTATAAAAGGCCAAAGCAATGCACTTCAGAGCTTGAAAAACAGGAAACCTAGCTATCAAAACGAGATCTAATGGTGATGAAACTGATAGCTAGTTGTGGGCACACAGTTTTGGAAAAGTAACTATAATTATAAGTATGGTTTTGCTGCCTACTACTTAGACAGTAGGGTGTCTCCTTCAACTTAGGGTGTCGAAGGAGAGACTGAAGCAGAACTGAGTGCAAGATACCTTTGACCTGACATAGAGCAGCCCTGGAGAAGCTACTGCAGAATGAGAATGACCAGATGGAAACGTCCAAATACATAAGGGAAAAGTGCAATGTATGTCTGGTGTGATAAGGATGCAGACCAAGTGCCCACCCAGTGGGCATGAGGTTGGCCAGGTGAACGATCCATGATAACTCCCTAGTACTTGATGGAAGATCACATGAAGGGTAGGGAAAGGATCAAGAGGGCTCAAGAGGTGAGGTCTGGAAAGAGTAGCTAACACTAGCACAGCTCTTCCTACAGATAGTAGGGAAGGTCCAGCAAAAGCCCTGAGAAACGTTCTCAGAGCCTAGAAATAGCACAATATGAAAACATCCTGAGCAAGGAAATACTTTGAATTTCATTACTAACAAATGCACAGAAACATGTTCAATTTCTGCTGATTTCAAGTTAAATGTTAAGTTATGCTTTAGCGCTTCCCTAAAATGGAGTGAATTCCTGAATTTGGGACAAAATCTTATCAAAGCATATCAAAACAAAAATAAGTCATGACTTCCATATGGTCTAACCTGCAAACCAGGATTAACCAGACTAAATGACTGGGATGTGAAACATGAAATTTAAAACAGGAGAGCAGCATGGTTTGAATATTTTAAAATATGGGCAATTGATTGTTTACCAAGGCATGTGAAAACTCCCTGATGCCTGTAGGCCTGTCAAAAAAGCATGTTGTTCTTCAACAATAATGCTAACAGATGGGTGATATTTCTTGCCTGGAATATGCTACGTGGAACAATGATGTTCATAAACAATGATGTTCATACGTTGTCAAGCCTTAAAATTTGATTAATCCCTTTTTTTCCTCTTTAAATAAGAATTATTTGCAGTGGAGTTGAAGAAACAGTTACTCCGAGCACCGTGGTTTTGAACAGTTGAAGCTGTTATGTCCGATGTGATTCATCCTTGCAAAGTCAAAGATTTAAACCTGTTCAGCCATCTCACGTTCTCCATACAAAACACCAAAGTTCTCCTTAAAAGGAAGACACAGCAACATGTCAAGATTTTTTTGCCTTAGTTTTGCATGTAGGTTTCAAGCTTGGTCAGCCCAGGAGAACATAGCAGTAAGTGTAGGAAGTAATTTTCATGTTTAGTGCCACCTCTTAGAAACCATCAAGATTTTTGTCGGTTTGTCCTGGCAGTGACACTAAGCTGGCCTCATAGTTTCTCACCTAATTTTTTTTTTCTGGTACAAAAAAAAAAAAGGAACAAAAAGTACTTCTGTTTTCTAAGACCTCCAGAATCACTATATCTAAGACAGATTTTTCTGGCCTTAGTTAGGTTTTAAGAAGAGGCCTTTCTCCTTGGAATCACACAGATATGAAAACTCTCACCTCCTGAGGGAAGTCACACATTCCAGTAGTGCTACTTCAGCTCTCTGCTTTTGCCTCTGTTTGGCTGGAGAAGCAATATCTTGAATTACAATATTTTTCAATCACACTGTCCGTGCTCTGAAGGCCTCTTGTTTGCCACTTCTCTTCACAAAACTACAAGGTCTCTGCAGGCTGAGAAAGCTGCAGAGGGGGAATTGTTATTTTTCTGTACTGTTGCAAAGTGGGCTCCTAGATCTCTCACACCTGACTTGTTACGTTGTCAAAGTTACAAGAAGTTATTCATCCCAGTAGAAATCCAGCACAGTTGCTCACCTCTGTCAGCAGTTTCAGCAAGTGCTGTCTGCTAGAACCCGAAATTGCTGCAGCAACTCCTATGGTGCCAGAGCATTCTCATTTCACAGCAACTCACCCAGGTGCTGGCTTTAGCAGTAGCAGCCTGTGCTATAAACACACATCATCAGCTCAGCCATCCAAAAACTTCCATTAAGAAACAACATCTTACAGATGTCCAGAGTAAGTCAGCAAGCTGACAGCAGCGTAGCCCAGCAGCAGCAGGGCAGCAATTTGTTTTGGTTTACAGAATTCTCGATAATGTCATTGGGAGCGGAGCAAAATCTTCAGCAAGACCCCCTGCTGAAAACAGCAAGAAATACTAAAAAATACCTGGACCCCTCCAGTGTGATGGAAAGACACCAAAATATTCAAGCATTTTCTGCACTAGTAATTAAACATAAGGAAAGAGTAGTTGATCTTCCACTTTTACAGACAGGCCAACTGATGCATGGAAAGGCTAAAATGGATTGGAAACCATCATTCAGTAAGTGTAGGGTGCAGGGCAGGAGAGGACAAAACACGGATGATCCTTCCCCAATGTAGTCACTGCTAAAGTCACAGTTCCCCAGCAATATCATCATAGTGCATGTTGCTCCAAGCTGTTAGATGTTCATGGCTAGACACACCTCCAGTGTGGTTTAAATTAAAAGTATTAAATTTTAAGGTGAAAGTTTAGTATGCAGCTGCAGAATCCAGACCAAAAAGAACAGAAGTCTGACAAGCCCAACCCTCAGGGCAAAGTCAGCCAAAAGGATCTAAGTAAACCACTCACTAGGGAAGAAAAGATTACAAGTTGCCAGGCAGCCATCTTAAGGTGGCATTAATCTCCGCTGTGCTGAGTGGGGTGAGCTCCAAATTGTCCCTATGCTCTCCCATTCTGTTCCACAGCCTCCTTAATGTTGAGGGTAAAGTTGTTTCACTGGATGTGGTTTGTTTGCTAGTTTATTTTGTAACACTTCTTTCTTCCAAGAAGTACGCTGGATCAGTGGAGTAGGTAATTTGGGAAGAAAGGAAACTCTTTAGGAATTAAAGAAAAAAAAAAAAAAGAGAAACATCAGTTGGAGTGGTTCAAATACAGTCCATCTTGTCAGGTCGCAGGGAGAGAATCGAATGAAGTGCTTCTGTTTTATACAGTAAATGTCATCAATCCAAAAAGCAAAGAAAAATCCCAGGGCATGTTGATGAGACTGTTTCTACACTTCTCCTTTGCTCTTGGCCTCAGATGAAGCATGGGTTGAGGGAAGTGGTTCTACTCTTGCAGACTTCTTTCTTTGAACCTCAGTCCTTCCTTACCTGTGCCACCTTCCAGGACTGTGATCTTTTAAGCTTTGAATAGCCACTTCACTCTTAGTCCAGTGCTGCCCTTGATCAAGCTCTGCTCTGCAAACTCTCAAATATAAAACCTCTTTCACCAATACACTGTTGGAAATGGCTTTATGTGTTTTCTGATTTTGCTTAATTATTTTCTGTGCAAAATTAAGAGTTGTTAGAATATATCTGTATAACTATTTCTCACCCTGTCTCTGGGAAAATAATGTTTTTAATATTACCCCTTTCTCCTTGTAATGCAAGCACCATCACCTCTACTAAGAAATCAGGGAGACTCAGCCTGTGTAACGTAATTTAGAGACTTGTTTACTCTTCTCCCACTGGACCTAAAACCCCAGTGTGCTCTATTTGTCTCCTTCTAAACTGACTTACACAAACACTGCAAAATAATTCTCCTGAACTGAATGTACTTAAGTTTTCCTATGTGGTCACTGAGGCATTTTATTCTTTAAGCAGTTATTACATATTATATTAATTCAAAAAGAAGTATTTCATGTTTACAATTAAATAGGTTTTAAAGATAAATCTTAAAAGCTCTTGGTGTGGATTTCTCCTTAGCATGCAAGATTGATCTTACATAGCTCACAGACTGCTGGAAACAAATGTTTATTATTTACCCAGGATATGTATTATATCTTTATATGAGGATATGATACAAAGCTTAGAAACCTTGAGTTTAGAAACCATAGAGCTTTCATAACCAACCAGAAATTTTAAACCCCACCATATTCTTAGCTGTGGGAAAATATGGGTTGAAGTCGGTTCTGCTGCTCAATGCTATTCTCTCTTTCCTCCTACTCCCTGTTTCCCCAGGGCTCACATTTTTAATCTGTAGCCAAAAAGCAATCTGGCAGCAGGGCAGCAGTTATCAGTCAAAAAGGGGCAGTCAGCAATTGTCAACAGATAGCCAGCAAAATTAATGTCAGGCAGTGCAGTTGGTTGCAGTAAAGGCAGAGTGCATTGCCAAAGAGCAGAGGAAAACAGTAAAAGTTGTTTAAGGGTTGTCTTCTGTTTTACAGAATCAGGAGTTTAATGGTGCTAAAGATGAGCAAAGATACCCTGTACATACCCCAAGGCAACAGCAGGAGCTTTTTACCCCCTTCCTTTTGCTGGGAATTTGTTTCCTACTGAAAATAGGAGTGCCTACATCCCAGAACAGACCTACTAGGATCCTCAGCACTCAGGAATAGCATCATTTGGCAGAGGGCTCCAGAATAATTACAGCTACAAGTTTTGCCTTTCCCTGAACCTGACACTCAAACTCTTCCTGTAAGTACTGTAAGTAAAGAGGCTTCTAGGGAATAATAGGGGTAGTGATAGAAATCTGCTCCTTCTCTCAGTCTTGCAAAGAGACTCTATTGCAGCTGCTAAGGGAGGGCCTGAAGCAATATCACCTGCAGCAATGTCACCTGCTCTGCTGAGCCTCTGGTATCAGCAGTGAACTGCTCTGTATGTTCCTGTACTACTAAGGAAGCAAAGGTTTGCCAGCAAACTGATCTCATGGCTTAGAATATATGAATGTGAGCATGAACCTAAAAAGCCTTCCAAATTATCTACTGCATTTGTCTCTTGATGGCTAGTTTGCAATAGCTTTGTGCACTTTATATCACTAGTGAAACATTAGTTTACTTTCATTTATGTCTTTTCTGTATTTGCAACATCCATAATTTCTTGTTGCCATCACAAAGATTTGATCAAGATTTTTATCTTTTAGGATAATTGTACTTTTAGATCATCAAAAACACAGATGTCAGAACTACCCAGCGTTGAAGCCCTTGTCAAAACAGTCCCATGTCTCTGTAAACACATTCTGGTCCAACACACCGGGGTGTGGCAGGGCCAGCACCTTTTACCCAGTTAGTAAACACAATTGATATGTGTGGCAAAGAGAAAAGGGTCTTGCTTCCATTATGCAAACTAATAAATTTCTTATAAACAAGTCTTTCAGGAGGGACCAGTTCTACCCCACTTACACCACTATCTTTAATAGAAACCTTTCCATAAGCAACACAAGTTCAATCTAAGCATGCTTCTCAAATCTTCTTCATTTTCAAATTGCAGAGTATGCTTATGGATCAGAAAGCACTCCTGTGCTTTACAAGATTCTGACTACCCCCTTACTCACCACTAACAGAAATAAGCTGACCAAGATTAATGACACAGAGCAGACAAGCCACAGCCTTCTTCTACAGCAGAATGCTGTGCAATATTCCTTGCAGCTGGCCTTAGGTCTCAATACCACAGGCTCTATTTTTCCCATTCTCCTGGCAATGGAACCTTGTTACAGCAGACGTTTTACCCCGCTGCCTCTGCTGTTCTCTGTTTCCTCAAGTCTTTTAAGGTTAACAACCAGTTTTCATTTCCTAGTTAACCTCAAAGGAAATCTCAGCACAATCTTGACATTTTAGTGCTTCTTTGAGATCCATTATGCCACCTGGCCACATGTGGATCATGTAGGACATTTAAAAGAAGCTATTGCCAAATTGCCAGCTTCCTTTTCAAAACCACATGAAAAATGTGTGAGAGAGAGAAATCCATGCCCTCTACCAGAGCTGAGAAGTCTGAAAAACAGGGTGGTCAGCACCCAAAATCCTGTGATTGCACTGAGCACTGGACACTCCTGCCAAGGATTGGAACATTCAGAATAGAAATTCCCCCTTCCCCCAGGGATGAGGGCTCAGTGCTACATTTGATGTAATGCAGATAATGAATAGGAACTGAAGATTTTATTCTGAATGCCTGGAACACTCTCTAACGATTGATAATTTCCTGACATTTCTGTGGCATTCATCAATGAATAATCTCTCACTACTAGGTTTCTTTGCAATAACTAAGATTGTTTTGAAGTCCATCCTGTAAAAGCAAAACCATCCCACCTATTGTCTCTAGTTTGTGCAGTGATCATGTTACTACTGGCTCCATTAAAAATTAGCATTTTGCTCATGGCTGATCCAATGCCAAATATTCCAGTAAATAGCAATAATCAAAATGGACCAGTTGTGGCTTGTTTTCCCTAGCTTTTACTGTTCTGTTTTTCATTAGTAAGAAGGCAGATCTGTTCCTCTTAACTTTGTTAACATTTATCTGAAAACTGTCTGCTATAGTGAGTCCATCTGAGTTCCCAGGAAATACAAATAAAGACCAAACCAAGCAACTTTATTGAGACTAGGTTTGTAAATTTGCTTATCTTCTAACTTCTGGCCTCCATGACACAGGGCAGATGGCTAAGATTACTTTCAGTCTAATTTGATTACTATTTTTTTTGTCTCTTCTGCAGGAGAGCACATGAGACCCCACACTGAGTTAGATGGAAGGAACCTTGTCCTAACAGTCTCACTAAGGATATCTCATTACTCTACAATCCAGTGCACTCTTCAGTCCTCCTAGTAGCAAATAAACATCAAAAGTCAGTGTACATGGCTGAAATTCAGTTAAACTGACCACCTGAAATAGATAAATAGTGTAAATATTATCTATTAAAAATAGAAATCTCATGGCAACAAGCACAGTAGAAATAACAAGATGTAGTTTCAGTTAGAGATGGAAAACTCTTAGCATTTCAAATTCAGACAGAGATTTAGCATTTAATCCTTAGACTTGCAACACACTTCACTAGGACTTCAGGCAAACCAATCTTTTTTCTTCCTGTTTTCTATTTCTGCTTCTATTACTTCAGGTTTAGTATTTGGAAAGCTCCCCAAACCTCTCTCAGCTTTGGTCTGCCTGGTGCAATAAATGCAGGGACTCAGTTTCTGCCTCAGGGAGTTTTCATTCACTGGAGGAAGCAGGAGCATTTTGGCTGCCAAGACACATTGCAACTTCTTATAACTAACACCAGGAGCTATGGGGGAAATCCATTGATTCATTCTCTAAACAGTGAAAACTGGCAGAAATGTGTCACACTACTGTGTGGTGGAGCCAGGGCAGCACCTGAGATCTTGTCTGCAGGTTCATGAACACCCCAAGACAAGAAGTCTCTAACATTCCAAAGCTCTTGCTCTCTCAGAGGGGGGGATTGGAGTCCAGACCCTTTAAGGTGCCTTAAAAGAAACCAAGGATGTTTGAGTCTTCCCCTGCAGAGGGAAGTTGTTAATTGAATATGAAAACCTTCACAAATGGAATAGGAAGTTAAAATCACAAAATGGATGGATTAAATGGGTAGACTAAATCTACTTAATCTTTTTAATATTTTAAAGGTGCCACCAGAAGTACAAGAGGAAGTAGAGAGCCAGATACTTGTCAGTCACTGTTTCAGAAGAGCAGATGACTGAGAATTTGGTTACTCTGACTTATGCTGAACCTCACTGTTCGCTCCCTTTTTTCTCAGCTACTCCATTTCAGTGTTATTTGTCTAAGTTGCAAGAGTTTGAGAGCACACTTCAGACTCACTGTATTTCCTCTGCATCTTGTCAGTAATACAAAAAGAACAAAAATGGCAATGGCAGATTCAGCATGAACCTTTCGGTCTATAAAGAGCACATCTATGGAGGCAAAAACTTGCAGTGGGTGAAATCCACGTGTTATTTCAGTATCTAAAAACATAAACCAAGCGAATGTCTCCCAGATGAATACATTACAATATATAATATAATAATACTAAAAACATCATATTAGAAGGCTAAACCAGACAGGCTGTTCTGAAGGAGTATGACTGTGATACATAACTGAGGCTACTGAATAAACCTGGAGCAGCCTTGGCCCTGTAACTGTCCGCAAATGAGCACTCACACTGCTCAGACTCCCTTTCATCCATCCATTTGTATTAATTCCCAAATGAGACCTCTTTGGAAAGGTTAGCTTGTGATTTTGCATCCAATCTCAGGGACTGCTTATAATCTTGCCTAATTTCCATTCATCAAAATTAGTGTCTCACCCAAAATAGCATTAGCTGGTTCATCTATGATGTGTCCAGCATCCATGGGAATTTTCCTCTACAGGAAACCCCTCATTACCAAACTGAAGGGAAACCTTGGACACAGGCTCCCAGTTGCTCATCCAGAAGTTTACCCATCTGCAAGCAGGCCAAGAGAAATTCAAGTCTGAAGACACACATTCATGTTCAGAGAGGAGAGTCATCTTTTATTGAGGAGGGAGGAATGAGCACTTGTGGAAGAGCACTTGCTGGTTGGGCTGCAGTACTGAGCCAGAGGCTTCTAGTCACACTGCCACAGGCAGGACAGGGGCGGCCTTGGATTTCAAGACAAGTGAAAGTAAAGGAAAGATTTTTTTTCTCAACCACTCTATAAAGTCAGAACTAGAAGGGCTATGTTCTCACTTCCAGGACAGGTAACACCAAGGGACTGGACGACAGACTTTGCTGCATCTGAGTTTTTATATTTTTCTCTACTCTGCTTGCGAGTTTAGTAAAGACTCAATCAGAAAGCTGTTCATGGTGTAAAAGTAAATCATGTCACCGAGGACTTCTTGAAAAGGATTTATATGAGGAAATCTGTTGAGGGTGACAAAGCACATGAAGATGTGCAAGTCAAAGAATCTGCAGAGTTTCAGGACTCAGGGACTGCCGTCTTACTAGGCTTTTGCAGTAAAGCCCAAAAGCTTCAAAAGAACACGTCTAATGTAAACCTGTGCCCTACCCTAAGCACAGCAGTAAAAGCAGCCTTTTCCTGAGGCTTAAATTCCCAGCGCATGAGTGGTGCCAAGGAGAAAGTTGTGGAGGGAGCAATGTTGTGGCAGTGCCGTGCTCCCCTTGGCATGCCCTTTGTAGTTGTAATGTCCCTGGAGATCTGGACTTTGTGGTTTTTTCAGCCCTAATCGTAACCCTAACCCTAAGCCCAAATGCCTCTGTGACCTGGCATAGACAAGAACTTTCAAACCTTTTCCTTTCTTCATTTTGTTATCTCTGTGAGGATCTTTCTCCAGGCTCCCAAACACCTTCCCCAGCAGCACATTCAAGGGAAGTTTTAAACCAATGATCAGCAGCTGGACTTACCTGTCTAAACCCACAAGTAACCTGTCCTGGGGCTCCACACTTTTGCAAGACAGGCTGATGGCAAGCTTTTAAGTGGGGGGACAGATTTTTCCATTTCAGTATTTTGGTGTGCCAGTTGTTTAGGAGTAGATTTGGGCATCGAACCCACCAAAGTCTTGGAGCCCATTTGTCCCCTCCACACCTCTGCGGTGGCACACGGAAAAGCCTATTGGTGCTCCTGCACTGCTGTACTTGCCCAGCTCCTACAGATGGGTGGGAGAGGATGTGGAGTTTCTTTGTATTTCTTTCTTTAAGAAGGATTCAATGTTTTTTCCCTGCTTAAATACATGGTGTGGAGAATGTTACCCTCCATCAAATTGTGAAAAGAGACGGTGTTATTTTAGTATGTACCTAAAATTCATATTCAGCTTCCTTAGGATGCCCTGTCAAGGATAAATAACCACATCCTCCAGTGCCTGTCTAGAATATTTGCCACTGACAACTCTTTGGCATAAGACAGTCTTTCCCTCCGAACTTCGCACCGATCGAATTTCCGTATTTATCCCTTTCCTTCTTTTAGGCGGGGCTTGGCGTCCCCTGGCGGTCGCAGCGCGCCCGACTTTTCTGGGCGGCAGGCGTGAAGGGAAAAGATATAAACGTGATTCCTTCCCCCCCAGTTTCCCAGCTGTGAGCAGTCGTGTAATTTTTAACACTTCACTTTAAAAGCTCTTAAATACAGCACCAGACTTCTCTGCTGTGCATCCACCAAGTGAAATAAAATGCAGTCTCCCTGTCCTGGTTGCAGCAGGAATAGAAGTAATTTCTTCCTGTGCTGGTACAGTGCTGTGTTTTGGATTGAGGATGAGACTGCTGATAACACACTGTTGTGGCTGAGCAGTGCTTACTCTAAGTCAAGGAATGCTCAGTTTCCCATGGCCTGCCACTAAGGAAGTGCACAAGAAGTTGGAGGGGAGCGTGGCCAGGACAGCTGATGGAAACTGGCCAGAGGGACATTCCATACCGAGGAACATCGAAGCCAGTATAAAAACTGTGGGGAAATGGCTGTGAGGGACTAACTGCTGCTCGGGGATGGGCAAGTCATTGGCTGATGGGTGGTGAGCAACTGTATTGTGTTTCTTGGGATTTATAGTTCTTTGTCCTCTTATTATTACTATTATTATCATTATCATCATCATTATTACAACGCTTTACTTTGTTTCAATTATTAAACTGTCTTAACCCAGGATTTTTACTTTCCCCCTCCCCCCCTCCCCGATTTTCCTGCCCATCCCACCGAGAGGCAGAGGGAGTGAGTGAACAGCTGTGTGGGACTTAGTTGTCAGTACTCCAAGTGTACTGGGGTTAAACCAACTCACTCCTGTTGCAGATATTTTAGTTGCGTGAGTGCGTCTCAGAACAGTGGTTCAAAATAGCCTTAGAGAGGGTATTTTTCTCTTTATTCTTTTCACAGAGAGGATTTAGTGACAAATATCATCACATCAGCAAGATTTTGGAAATGTGTAGTAAGAAATTTCATGCCTTTCTAGGGTGTCAGCACCTTGTGCTAAGTGAAAAGATGGGAAACTCCTGCAGTCAGTATCCTGAGCCCTGAAATAATACCTTTTGAAAACAGGTATTCAAGGCAAGAAAGGCTCAGTCTTCTCTCAAGCAGGATCACTAGGTGGTAATGGTATTACCAGTATATTTGAAAGGTTGGCTCATTCATCCCAGAAGTGGGTCGCAGAAATTAACCATTTCCTCTGCCCAAGGAAGGATCCAAATCCATGTCAATTTGAATATCCCCCACACCAAGAACTTTTGAGGCTATATAGCAATTCAAGAAGGAAGACATTCCACCTCCCTTGAAGAACATGAAAGGAAGCAATTGTGTCTTTTCTCGTTAGCAATGGAAAGTCATTTTTTCTTGTCTCTGCTCTCAGTCCTGGTTATCTAGTTTATTCACAAATGCAAATGCTACCTACTGTGGAGAAAATGACACCTTCTCTTGATATGCTGTAGGAGAACATTGGTGCCAGCATAAAATTTGTGGAGAGATTGGACTTGTTGGTCTATATGAGACATTCTCAGCATAGACAAATTGATGAAGCCCTTAGGGAGATTTAGGGAAAAAATTTATTTCTGGGTCTTAGTCAGACTGAGACATAATTGAAGGATATCTCCTGCCAAGACTCAGATGTTGCCAAATCTGAATTTATCTTTTTCGTCATTTAAATAACCCAGTTCCACGCACCCCGTACCTCCAGATATTGAATAACTATTTTCACCGAAGTATTATTTTTTCTTTCAAGAAAGTAATAAGAAGCATAGAAGATAAAGATGTTCCACAATAGAAGTTGTACAACAATGTTAAAAAACCCTCCATACTATTATAGTTTGAGAGAGTCGAAACATTTAAAAAAACCAAGCGTAAACTCAGAGCTAGTCCAAGGATGGTAGCAAACCTTTGCTTCAGCTGTTACCACTGAAGATGATGTAGAACAGGATGAGCAGGTGGACACAATGTCTCAGGAGCATTGATATGCTAAACTGTAAACTGCTATCTATGATTTAGAAACAGAGAATTTAATCACTGAGAAAGAGAAAAAAACCCTAGAAATGAGAGTAAAGTTTCTCATAATTGGAGAGCTGAAGCTCTGAAAGTATTTTCAATAGCAGCAAAGGGCCCATACCTGGCCATTTATAGGAGCTTCATAAATTAGTGAAGGGGATTAAGGACTGAACTGAAATAACCCTAGATATTCTTAGTAGTTCTAGGTTCATCTTTTCAAACCAGGGAACAGAGAGCCAAGAAAGTCCCTCAGAGGCTAATCACAATGACCTTTCAGTGGAACCAAAAATACTGTTAGAATAGAAAAAAAGTTCAGCCAGATCAAATGATAAGGCAGACAAAGCCAAATTTTCCTTCCAGTTCTTCAGATTTCACATTGTGTATGGATGAAGTTCCCAGTCTTGGCTGTAGTCTATAATTAATATGTTTCAAGCAAATTTTGGACCATCTCCTTATTTCCTGTGTGGTCACAAGTCCTCAAAACGAGTGGGAACATTTTGTTACATCTTTCTCAAAAATGGATGCTGACAGCAATCCTCCACATCCCGTCCTGCCACTCTTACAGCAAGAAGCCTGTAGTGCCAGACCATGAGGCTGCAAAGCCAGGGAAGCAGTAAAGTCTCACATGCAGTGATGAGAATGATGCCTCTTCTGCAATGAGTGCTTCCCCTTTCTGCCAAAGCAATGCCACAAAAATGCATTTGAAACAGAATTTTCCTTACACTAGCACTTGGGCACATAGCCAAAATGCAGTTCTCTTAGTTTCTGTCCTGGTGCGTCAGGAAAAGTGAATTATGGTGCTTGCATCTTTTTTTTTCCCATAGAGCTTCTGGAAAACATGGGCTCTGTTCCTGGAAGGGCAAGTGTTCTGAAAGATAAAGCTGGTACTGCCCAAGCTCCCTGAAACACTTTCAGGTCACTGTTAACAACCTGATCTTACTTTGAATTGATGACTCAAGATTAATAAAATTTCAGCTAGTAGGAACACCATAGGTAGAATGACCATGTGGACTTGGTAGCAATCCTGCAGGGATAATAATGCCAGATATTTGTATTTTGCTTTATTTTATTTTTAAAAATTATTTCAATAAAAGAAAGCCCTTTTACAGGGAAACCAAAATAATCAAGAGATCTGTCAAGGCTTCTTGATTTTCTCTTTGAAGATAAGTAGTGTGCTTTTATGGTCATATACAGAGTCTTCTGCTAGGTAACTTCAGCCCATTGGAGACACTGACAGTCTTTGAAAACAGCCAAAGGGAGAGGAGGCCAGCTTTAATCATTTGTAGCTAATACACTGCAACATAGAGAGAGTGGGGAGAATAATTCTACACGAGAAGGAAAAAGTACTGTATTCCTTACAATTACCCATCTTCAAAGGAAATAAAGGCTTTGATGGTAGAAAAAAAAAATAAGAGTGGTGCTGTAGTTATGCCATATTTGCTGTATCCTGTGTGAATTAATTTCATTCAAGTATGAACTGTGCCTATAGCTTTCTAATTTACATTATGTCTCTGAACAATTTTCTATAACGCCTTTTGAGAAGATCTTGGAGTTTTAGACAAATTGAATATTGTTCTCTCTTTCATGGAGATCATCCGGAGCCAGTCAATGATGCAGTTTTTTATAGCCCTTTTAAAATTTCATTTTATTTTTAGAGTGTAGAACTTTTTTTGATTAGTTGAAGCCTCTTCTTCAGCAGAGACGCATTGTTTGAGAAATCACAAGTGGTTTCACATAAACACTCAGGAAGGATCAGAGACTGGGAAAGCTGTAGAGGCTGTAGGAAAATCTGAGGCTGGAGCACAGCACTGTAATGCAATGCAATAGATTACAGCACATATCAGATTAAGGGGAAGAGCTACTTGCTGTTCAATATATTGCACGCCTTTGCCATGCTTGTGGCTTTGGGAAGGGAAGAAGGAGCTGGGAGCTGCATTTGCTGCAGAACACAGCAGAGACAGCAAGACACAAAGAAACAAATTTGCTGTGCTCAGCCATGACAGAGCAATGCTGCTGCTTCCCTGGGCAGAGGACAACTGTCTGCTGCCTCTCACAAAATGCAAGCCCTCCCATGTGGGCTCCAACTCCAAGCTTCAAATTGCCAAAATCTCTGACTCTAAGGACTGGGAAATAGAAGCCTGAAGCCTGACTCCACTGAGGGTTTTTCCCTCTCTCATGGACATCCCCAGACTGAGGACTACAGAGAGAGTCTCTGCAGAAGACAAATTTTGTTTGTTTGTTGCAACTTTCTGACGGTCACTATCCCACCACCCTCCATCTACAGCATATGGTTTTCACACCTGTTTTCTCTTGCTTCTGGATGCTACACTGTTCCCCGTTGTAGAAACAGTTGTCTGTGACAAGGACAGCAAGTACACTGTCACAGGTGTCTGGGTAGTTACTTCTATAGGTCTCATAGTGTGCTCTCTGGTATCAGGAATAGTAGATAGCCTGGTGTAAAAAGGAAAAAGTTTACAGAGGCACAGAAAGCTGCCTCGCCGGGGCTTTTGAGGCCAGCCGTGTGAGTTGGGCAGCTCAGGAGCAGTGCAGCCCTGTTCACATTGTGCTACATGCATGTAAATCAATCCAAGTAATCCAATGCTGTCACACAGATCTACCTCTGATGTCTCTGCACCTAAGGCAATCTGTACCTTTGATAATTGTCCCAAAAACTATAAGGATTACTGTAACTCATACAGTAATCCCCAAAGCAGACCAACCCAGGGGAGTCACAACCCAGTTTGTGGAGGAGGAACAAGAACTTCAAAGCCCTGCAGAAGGCTTTGGGCGAGGCAGTACCTGGTTTCAAGGCTCCCTGTTGCCTGGTGGAGCCCTCTGCCCTGAGGAGGGATGCAGGCCTGCTGGTGGATCTGGAGAGCAATGGATGCCAAAGTGCAGGAGTTGGAGACTCAGGTTGCCATCAGGATCTGCTAACATAGTAAATGCTAATCAAGGCAGCGTATCTGAAGATGCTGTTGGCAAAGTGTTTCAGTTCTTTTGTTCATTTAATGCCCATAGTAATTTGTCTAAAGCTTGAAGTTTGCCATATGGCAATTTTTGCATAGCTAACTAGAACTAACCCAAGTCCTCTTCATCCTGTAGCTCTCTTTCTATGGCTAGTTACCCCAGAAACACTATCTTCCAAATGTAGGTACTAGACAGCCTCCAAAACACAGGAGATTCACAGCACATAAGTACAGCATAGACAAAAAGTTACTAGTGGAATAAGTTAAAACTTTTTTTATCACAGTATGAAATTCACCAAATTTCTTCAAATAAACACTCATTGTTTGTCTGTTTGGTCCCATTGGAGTAATCTGTGAAACTCCCATTAACTAAAAAAGGAACACATAAAAAAAAGCTGTTTACCACTCACACTCCACTTACCTTCTGAAGTAAGTGATACTAGTACATGCTGAAATCTATGTGATCAGTAACTCCACAAGTAGGAGTTTCTCTGAAGCAAGTGTGTTAAAAAACACACACAATTTACTCACTCTTGATTGGTTCACAGTCAGAGGCAGATTTTTTTATTCTATCTAAGAGTAAAAAGAGTTGTCAGAAGTAGCAGCACCATTTTCCCTCTGCAATATACATGCTTATTTCATTGCTGCAGAACTCCAGATAGTACAAACCTAAGTGATAGCTCAGCTGAGCCTTTCACTGCAAACAATACACCGTGGGCTGGGGGGACTTTTCTGCAAGGAGGAAAAGAGCATCTGGTGGCTGCTTTACAGGAGGACTCACTGCACCTTCTTTATCACACTTCCACACCTGTGAGCTCTCTTCATTACCTCATTTTTCTCTGTTCAGATACAAGTTATTGTGAATTGTTAAGGAATATTGCATAATGTCTTCCACTAATAAGAATTTTCTCACAGATGAAACCTGGTATTAGGTGAGGCAATGCTATCTATCTGCTCTGACAGGTTTGTTAACTGTGAGCAATTTTATTATGCACTTGATGCAGTTTTATCTTCTAGTAGCACATACAATTGTAGAGGATCACTCAACATCATATTTTGATCGCAAAATCTTTGGGCTGAGACCATCTCTTTTATAAGTAGAGACTTATGCACTAGGGACCTCTTTTAGTCTGTGTCCTCCAGATACTTCTAGGATGGAAATTCTAAATCCACAAGACTAAATTTTTCCTGAGCCCTTGCACTCCATAAAGTTGGTATAATACACCTGGTGTTGTGCCAATTGCTTTACAAAGTTAAATCTTTGTACTTTTACTACAAAAGATCAAAGAAAAAATTAAAACTACATGTCCAAGGAGAAACACACACCAACACATATCCAGGTGTTTACAGAAATACTGAGCTGAGAAAACTCAGCTGCTGCCTGTCTCTGAAGTCCACAGTTGTGGAATCTTCTGTTTTCAGATCACCAACCACCTACAACACTCCAGTCCTACTACCGTTTCCATGAGTGCATCCAACCATTGCCAGTCGGGTGCAGACCAGGTTCCCCCATCGCCTCGCTCTTAGGTGGGCTCTGCAGTGGCAGACACAGAGAGATGAAGAGATGAGCCAGTGAGGTCCTTGGCTCCAGGAAGGGTACCAGAATGAAGAGTCCCAGTAGGAAGAGATACTTCAGCTGCTGAAACAACGTAAAACCCTGCACCAAAGGAGCACGTGTAGGTGTGTTCTCATGTGGGCTCTTACTGCGGTGGTCTCCTTACTGCAGCAGTTAGAAATTTTCCATGATGACTGTCTCAGTTTCTTCAAGGCACAGGAGAGAAGTGTTGAGCTCAGAGCTGGCTGACACAGCCAGAGTGGGCAGGATTCAGCTCCTGAGACCAAGCCACACATGTAACACATCACTGCCCTCATCCTGCTTTTCACAGCCCTGTTGGCTACGCATAGCTCGGGAAAATCCGCATCTCAGCTACTCAGCACAGACACTCCCTTGGCTCCTGGGAGGGACTGGTCACCTTAATGTACGGGTGGAGAGCTCCACAACTGGAGGAACAACTAAAATCAGGTTTTGCCATCTGTGGCCACATGTCTTTGTACCACTGTTCGTTTTATGCCTTTGGCGAGTTCAGCCCCGCCTCTGTTCAGCTGTTAGTGCTTTAACAGATCTTCCAGCCCTGTGAATCAAATTGTCATTGAATCTAGTAATTTCAAATGATATCAAGCATGAGTCTTGAAATTAAAATCTATGCAATCAATATAAGTATTTTAGTATTGGGCTCTTGGGATTATTTTAGAGATGCTGTTACAGATTTCCATCAACTGTGTCTGACTGGATTTACTAAAGAATTTTGTTGTTTTAAAAACTGTTGTCACATATAAGATCCAGCTCAACAATCCTCCAGATAATAATTTTTATCAACTTGGGAGTATTTTTTGTGCCACACCCTGAAGCACATCTACCATTCTGCAATGCAAAGGGTTGGTGCTGATGCCATGATGATTTTTTTTGCCTTTTCTTTTTTATACACCTTTTAGGTATTCTTAGTACCCTTAGCATGCATACTTGTAATTCTTTAAGTGTAATATCTTATCATAGTCCTGGTATTCTACTAAGCCAGAAGACCAAACATCCTACAGGCCTCACAGCTGGGGGCCGGAAAGCCTTTCACTGTCTTGAGAAAGCAAGGACCCTCCAAAACATATCCTGTAAAATAAGATTAGATCCATCTGAGGAGGGAATACTTCAGATTGGGGAGATGTTGCTGTATTCATTTAAGCCTCTCATTGAGGCATCTCTGTTAGATATGCTAATTTGCAAAGTCTTTAAAATTGCATACATGATCTACCAGGGGTGTGCATTTTGGCGTATTCCACCTTGACAAATTGTTGCACCATGAGGATCCTTATTAAATACCTAGGTAAAAACCCTTTATCCCTTAAGCGTGTCTGGCTCTTGATTCTAGGACCAGGGAGAAGGCATCAGTGCTTGCAAAGGTTGTGGAAGCAGTAAGCAACTGGTGGATACAACAAAGGGGAAGCATATAAGACCTCCTATAGCTGCAAGCATCTCTTAAGAGTGTTGCACAGCAAGACACCAACCCAATTCCATTCAAGTTTTGTAGACCCGATGGACAGCAGTAATAAAATGGGGGGTTTTGGTGACTATCTATTGGCACAGCTTTGTGTTATGCTTGTAAACTGGGGATTGTCCAGTAGCTCCTTGAGAGAGCTGGAGCAGGTACATGATTCACTTACAGGGAATACTTGCACACTCTTAGGGACATGTGTAAGTGGGCATTGCCTATAATAATGACAGATATTATATGTCCCTTTGTGATTACTGTACTGTTTTATAGCTGAGGAGGTGAGGGAATCTGGCAGGGCATACACTCAAAAGCAGTCCACACTGGTGAACTTTTTCAGCTGAACTCTAAGGCCTTTGCAAGGACCTTTCCTTACTTCTAACCACACTGAGCCACTATTTTGGCACAGCAGAGGAAAAAACCAAGCCAGAGAGTGCAACAAAGAAATTGACGGCCAGAAAGCACAGTTCTTAAAACTGTGATTGGTGGCAGAGTAAGAAAGAGTAAGTAAATTGCTGAAGGACAAGATTTATAAGACCTTTGAAGACGGAGTGTACCTTGAAGAAACTTTTACAGATGTTCTTCCTAGAGAATGCATTAAAGAAGACACACAAATGACCATACTGGCTCAAACCAAAGGTCTATCTTGCCTGGTATCCCATTCTCAGCAGTACCATGAGCAGGCTCTCAGGGTGAGAGCAGGAGGATGTGCATGGTACATCCTCTGAATACTCCCCCAGAGTCATCTTAGTTCAATCTCAAAGAACATCCTGATTTATATGAGGTTTTCTATATTTATCAACCCTCAGGTACATGGAGCACATAGGTATATGGAACTCTCTTCCATGACCCTATGACATAAAGTTTCAGCTTCCACTGCATCCTTTGGCAGCAAGTGACACAACTCTAATGCTTCCTGTGTCAAGGACAATTCTATTTGCTTTGAACCCAAAGCTACAGCACAATCATTCCATTATATCAGATAATTCTATTTGGAAAAAAAGTGTAATGAAAATGGTAATTATACCTGAGACCCAAAGAAAACTCAGGGCAAACATGGAAGAGGCCAGTCTGCCCTGGAGACACTGAGTAGTCATGATAATTCTGCACCACTTGCACTGTAAATATGGGTGGAAGGGTCAGCAGTGCAAGACCAGCCAAAGATTTGACAGTGTGAAACAGCAGAATGGTGAAGAAAAAAGAATGTAACTTTTAGCTAAAATAAAGATTAATAATTTTAGAACCTGCTACAAGAAAGCTGGTGACTGAGATGAGGAGCCTGGCAATGAGCAGTCAGAAGGAGAAAGGCAGTTATTTCCTCGAGTGGATCTACCACTGATTGTGGAAGTTTTTAGCCCCCAGTGAGTTCATCCATTCTCCATTTCCTGCGCTGGACCTTCCTGCCCCTGATTTTTGCCGAGTAGCAGATTCACAACTTGCAGACCCCATCTGAACTCCAGAGGCAAATATCTCCCACCACGGTGTTTGTGATTGGACAAAGGGAGTGGGGTAAAAATCTTAAATAATGACAAAATGACAGCAAACTGTAGAACCAAGAGAAAAAATAGTCAGTAAAAGCTCACCATTTTTGACATCCCTAAATGCATGTAGACAACAATTCCCACAAGGAACTGTTCCACAACATGGGAAATCGTAACAAATAAGGCAAAAATCATGAGCAGCACCTCAGCAGCCCCTGTGACAGGTATATAAAATCACACTCCCCTCACAGGAGCTTTTTTATGCTTCTCTCTGCTGCCACAGCAGAGAACTCTGTAGTTTTATGTCCATCATTTCCTGACTGGGAGACATGCTTATAGCCCATGAGGGACCTATTTGACCTGAAACAGCTTTTTGCCAATCAATTTCATTGGCATTATGGGACCATGTCAGTGTAGCAGAAGCTAGCCAGCTCTTTGCTTGTTTCGAAGCACATTGATCTCACCAAATCTACAAAATTAACCCACAGTCCAAAATCAATGGATGAAACCCTCAAATACTCATTGTCCTCTTACAAAAGTGAGTGACAGCAGAATTTCAGAGGGAGTGCAACTCTGTTTACAGTTGAAAAGATCCCAGCAGCGAAAAACCTAGCTATAGTCCAAGTCTAATGGACTTTATTTAAACATAGACACTAGCCCTGGGACACAGCAGCTCCTGTCACAACTGGTGTAACAAAAATGTCAATTTTGGTGGATAGTCTAATCTTTCTCATATATCAGATAAGCAAAAAGCAAATGGAGTAGTTCATCTAAACCTTCACCTTCAAGAAAGCAATTAGCAGAAAAAAAAAAAACCACTAAATTAATCTGGAGGATATGGTGTATATATATATATATATATATATATATATATATATAAAATTTCTACATTTCTGGCTTTCTTTTTTCCTTTTCTGGCAACACTGTAACATAAATGCCATTTGAGGCATTGTCACAAAAAATACATGAGTGGGGAGAGATTTCCCCCTGAAGGAAAACAGGGAGCAAATGAGAAGGTTGTGAAGTTTTAAATTTCATCCAGGTATATAAAGGCAAAACAAGGCAGCAGATGTATTTCCTTCCAGCTTCCCAGATCCCTGCGCGCTGTGGATGGGGACTTCTCCAGCCTTGAAAGTACTGTGGTGCACTGGGATGCCCATGGCTCAAACCCTGGTGGCTTCTGCCGGACCTTTTGGGCTCCCTGCACCTGCATTTGGGTCAGATAGTGGCACTGCATTTAAAATGATCCAAATTATCTATGCCCTTCTTGTTAATACTCAAATGTTTGTTCATTATTCTGACTGAAAAAAAGAAGAGCAACAGCACTGTAAGTCGTTGGAAATGTGTCTGTGGGAATCTAGTTTTTTTGCCACCTTTAGCTTTCCTTCTTCTCTGATAGCTTATAATACTTTTATACGACTACTCAAGCTTAGTATTTTAGTTAAAATGTGAGCATTTTTTTTGCATGAATCTGCAAAATTGATCCCATGTATCTCTACTGACAGCCACTCACAATCAACCTTATGCACCCCAGTGCTGGAAATGCACTTACATAAATTAGATATCCCATCGCAGCAGAGCTCACCGATAGCAGGGCAGATCTGCCCTGCCTGCACCCTGGAAATCAGCTGGCTACTCCTTATCTTGCAGGAGACTGAATCTGTGACATTTTTATTCTAAGGCTCAACTGTCAAGATGCCAGAATTGTTTATCAAGTCAGCTTCAAGAATAATGGCAAATCCCTGACATTCTCAAATGGGTTTGAAGGTTTGCTGTAAGAAAGCTCTACAGAGCTCGTTCCTTATTACAGTCTTTACCTTTATATTTTAGTTTCCCAGTCACTTTGAAGACAGCCACCAACCTAATCCATTCCATCCACTGAATGATTCTGCAAGCTCAGCAGGTGTTGTACTGCCTGCAGGAACTCTCTTCTGAAATAAATCTTTTCTTCTAAAAAAACTATTGATGCATTTGCAAATTTCCTTTCAGGGCCATAGAGGGAGCTATACCTGGGAGAAAAAAGTAATAAAGGAAGAATTTTGCTGAGGTAATAGCCTACCTGGACAACACAGGTTAAATTTGTGCTGTTCCTTTCCATCGCCATTACACCACTTTGCACCTGAGCTGACCTGTTTTACCCAGCATGGGGAGGGACTGAGGTGTGCTGTGCCAGGTCCCTCTAAGGAGCTCTTGAAAAGGGGCAAACCCCTAACCCCACAGGAGTACACTTGCCCCCACAGCTTTAGTGTCCAGAGCTACTCTCCAACAGCCTCTGCAGTCACAGCTCTGCTTCTTTGGGGGTGCCGGCATGGCCCTGGCAGCTGGTGGCCCTTCCCTGGTGTCACAGGGCTGCACGGTGCCATGGAACACACCAAATCAACAAGAACTTCTTTCTTCTGCATCAGCTGTATTGCCACAGCAACGTCACTGAACAGATTTGGGCCAGCAGGGCTGTTCCTTTGGCTTTGCATTGCTAGGATTCTGAGTGTTAGCTTCTTGAGCACAGATCTCTGCTTGGTGGGATAGAAATTAATACTGAAACCCACTACTAACACTCTCCTTGGCTTGGGGAAGTGGAACACCAGACACTACTGAGCCCCTAATGCAGAAAATTGCTTCCATTTAGACTTGTGTCCTACTGAATGAAACCTTGGTCAAGGCACAAAATGCATAAACGTTGTAGTGCAACGAATTAGAGCATTCCTGATGGCAGCTGTGGAGGGTTGTGGTGACTGCTCTATATTGCCACCAAGGAATCTGTGTTCACATGAGTCTTCAAAGTTTGCCAGTTTATGTGCCAACAGGCTGGATCTATACAAAACACAAAGAGGAGCCCCACTAAGAAATTATCTCTGTTTTCACACCATGCTTTAAATGCAGAGATGCAATGAAGCCTTCTTGGCTGTGAAGGTCTTACTCACTGTGCTTTTCATGATGAGTATGAATCTGCATAAATCTGTAATGAAGCTCAAGTGCAGAACAATGTGTCCTTATTTTTGATCCTGAGAGTGACAACTGATGTTTTTTGTCTGCTGGTTGCTGGTATGTGCCAGGTGCAAGACTCTGGGTGTTGTGCCCTACCTGACCAGCGACAGGGAGACAGGCAGAGGTGAAGTTTTCAGAAAGAAAATTTAAAAAGAATGGTTCCAAATCAACACCAAAGCTCAGTCAAGACCAAAATTTGCAGATTTTGAGGAAAGGCACTGAAGTAAGGAAAAATGGGGAAAGCCTAGAACCTGGGTAGCAAATAGCCCAAACTCCTTCTGCAAAATCTTCCATTGAAGAGGCAGTTCTGGCTGTCATATTCATCCTCTACATCAGCCAGCTGTTGCTTAGCATCTTTCCTGAACTGTAGCATTGAATATTTGGAGCAGCTATAAAAGACCTTTATGAGTATACAAGCATACTTAATCACTGTTAAGTAGATTTCCCAGACAGAAAAATAAATTGTGCTGCTTGTGTTGGATGATAGAGCTGGATGGAGCATGTAGGGTACTGGTTTGATCAAGGCACTGCAACGTCCAAGTGGTCAAGAAGAGTTCAGCACTCAGCAGGTACCCCAGGACATGACCAGATATTACAAATGATACTGCTCATTCATAGCTTCAATTAATAAAAACAAAAAAACCCCAAAACAACAACAACCAAAAAACCCCCAATAAACCAACAACAAAAAACCCACACTAAAAACAACATGAAAAAAACCCTAAAAAACTGCCAACCAAAAAAAACCCAAAAACCCCCACAAAAACAAAACCAAAAAACCTGAAGACTCCCCCAAAAACAAAATCACAAAACCAAAAAAAAAAACCTACAAAAAACCAAACAAACACCTCCCAAACAAACAAACAAACAAACAAAACCCCAAAACAAAACAAAAAACCCCATAAAAATGTTGAGCAATTTTGAAAGTCCAGCTCTGTCTTAGGAATCCTTGTAATGTGCTCCTGGCTTGATAGTGATCCTTCTTTGAAGAGAAGCTCCTCCCAGGGACCTGCACCCCAACTTCCCTAAGTTCAGCAATTCCTTCCATGGTGCGAGGTAAATGCACTCCAGTTTCATTTCTTTTACAAAATATTGTAAATCTCAGGGCCAAAATTGTGTGGTTGTGCACTCAGTTGTGGTGTGTTTTGTGTGCATCAGCCTTTTGATGTTGATTGAAGATTCAGACTCAGTGGCCTCTCAGCCACTATGCTTAAGGAAACATAATTTTTTTCCTGTAAAATTGTGGTAAGGAAATATTTAGCTGGTTTTTTATGTTTGCAATAACATTTGTTGTTGGACATTTGTCTCTGCCCCTGAATGTTCACTACTCAAGAAGATGCATCGACAAAGGGAACCTCTCTGCCCTTCAGATCCCGGGTTCTATAGTGGTTTGATAAACAGAAGGGAAAATCCACTTTTTAACCACGTGTATATGGTTTGGAATTACACTAACCATAAAGACAAGTTTGCAGAGATACTCTGAAGACAAAAATGCAGTTAACAGAATTAAGACAATTCAAGACATGAGGAGTTAATGGTGATATACACGACAGCCTTTAGCTGTTTTTATCTACTGATGATACTTATCATTAATAGCAGCTGGTAAACCTGATGGTTTACTATCATGGTCAGTTCCAACCCATTATTCTCTCTCATTTGACCCTCATGTCAGGTATGAAATTGTTTGTGACCTTAGAATTAATTGCTCTTTTTCAGGGAAATCCTGAATTCTGTTAAATAATTCTTGGAATATTCTTGTTTCATCAGGAACAAAATCGATTGCACCCGAATGTGCTGTAATTTTGGGAACAGAACTGACATTGTTTTTTTTACTTGATAAAAGACAAACTTATTAACAAGATTAATGTGCTCAGGGCAAAATTTCTTACAACTGTCCAGTAAAAAAAAAAGATCACAGAACCACAAAGAATAAATACAGCCATCTTTGCCTCAGATAGCTCGTTCACTCTGTCTCTCTCCATGTGCACTGCTCTTCCAGAGCCCAATCTCAAGTGCATTCACTACAGATTTATCACACTGTTTGGCCATTGGTTTCTAGTGCTGTTACTTTTTATTTTCTCATGCAAGAACATTTTTCTTTTCTGCAAGCTATCGCATATTCTCCATCCATCCTAATTTGTAACTCACCTGTTTTGCCCATCTATCTTTATCCTGTGCCATGTACCTCTTTGAGCATTGTTTTCATCCTCTATACCTCGGTTTTTATCTCAGGCTGCCTCTCTTCTATTCAAATACAATGTTCAGCACTGAAGTGTGAATGGCTTTCTTAGTCTCCACCTATAAAAAAATCGAGCCTGGCTCAATAGCAGGTTTATAGCCTTATTACTTAAAATGTTGTTACTATGAAAAAACCTCCTGGTTCTGTGTGTGTAATAAATCTGCACAGGGCAGGCACAGCCAGGTTTCAGTGCTGGCTCTCTGGCAGAGGGAGAGCCCTCACTCCGTGCCTCTCCCGTGCACAGCCCGGCTCCGCAGGACACTGGTACCCAGCCCGGGCACAGCTCCACAAGAAGCTGGGACACAGCCAGGCCTGAGCTATATAGGGATTGGGATGCAGGGAGCTGGTGGGCAGAAACATGCACAAAGGTAGAAAGAAACAATCTGGACATAAAAGATCCTGCTGGCCCATGCCTTCCCTGCCCTTCTAGAAAAAAAAAAAGAAGCAGCAGAAGCCTCTGTGGCAAGTTCTCCACCACTTGCAGAGGTTTTCAGGATGGACACTGGAAAAAAGATTTGGGAGATACAGCAGGAACAAAGGATGAGAAAAGAGAGCATGTGCATGCTCATCAGTTCCCAACAGGAACAAGGTTGAAGTGAAAAGCTTCCCGATGACCTTCAACAAGCAACTGAAGCATGAATACAGTGGCTAATTGGGAGCAGATTTGATTGTCTGCACCGCACTTAAGAGACTCCAGGTTACAAAAACGCAGAAGAAACCTCAAAGCACTACGTGAAACTACACAGGACACAGAGAGAGAGAGGGTTAAGGAGTTAACCCTTCACCACGATAAGCAGCAAAATGCTCAAGTGTTAATTTAGAGACAGGAGCTGAAGGGTTTGCAGCTTTTTGCCTATTAAAGCCTTTGCAGCAAACAGGTATTTTTGCAGCAAACAGAATTACAGGAGGCTGCTAAACATTGGCAATAAACTATCCCTGGACATATGCAGGGGTCTGGAGCGTTCATTGGCAAAATGTAAAATTTCTTTCCCTCTCTGATGGTGCTTTGTAGATTGCTGAATATTTTCCCCGTGGAATTGAGAGCAAATATAATATTAGTTTTTCAGAGATGTATGCATATTTTTAATTTATCCTTAGAAATTGTAACTGCACTTGCCTCCAAATAAACTGTCCTCTCTTTAGTTTCTTAGAGAGAAGACTGTATTTCAAAAAAGATAGCCAGTCTGGCTTTGGTTGTCATGTTGCATGTGTATTTGCGTGCGTGCATGTGCGTCTACATGCATGCCTAGGAGTGCTACAGCAGGGGTTACTCAAGGATGTGTTGACACTGGAATTCTTGTTTATTCTCAAAGCAGTCATCGTGCATCAGGTTCATTTATTATCTGAAAACAAGGATGGCTTCCTTCTCTAAAGCAACCTGCAGGCACATTTGTGTGGAGCTCTAAGATGAGTTCGGCATTAACCACCGACCACAGGCTGGTCTGGCACAACCCAGTTTCAGCCATGGGCACATTATGTACTTTTCATGCAAAGCAAACAGGTAAAAACTAATGGTTAAGTCATCTCCTAATGCTGCCATGCGACATAGATGGTAATACAAATACTTAACATTGTAAAATGAAATTAATATTACATCCTTTAATAATGCAATGATTTCATAAGAGAACTGTTAATAATGAGCATCATCTTACTTTTATTTATTTTAGAGTTATAACAGTTACACCAGTGACATTAAATCATTTTAAACATGTAACCAAAAAATCACCGCTGAGGACCACAGAATTTTTGAGCTGTACTGAGTTCCCAGCACTCAAGATTCCTATGTTCCTTTGTCTGCCCTTAGTCCCTCTGTCCGTGACAGTATTTATAGTGTGTGGTCACATGTTGAGGAAACTTGGATGGTATAAAGGCACAAGAATAACTATAAATGAAGCAAAAATGAGCACCCCAGAGTAGCAACAATAAGAAAACCAGAAGCCTTTTGGAAAGCAGTGCATTTTATTCCCACATCTCATTCTGCAGTCTTCCGCTGATGCTATTAAAATACCTCAGCACGAGGCAGTATTTTTATTTTATTGTGCGACAGTGTCCGTTACTGAAAAAGTGGATTGCATTTGCCAAATTCCCATTTTAATTTAGGGAATTTACAGGTAAAAACAGAATACAATATAATCACATTTCGACTATACATGCAAATGTACAACATTGTAACAGCAGCTTTTTTTAATAGACAAACCTGTTTGAATTTCCACAGATTTCTACTAATAATTCAACAACAGTAATTGGAAAAACATTTAAACCCCCAGGAAAAAGTCCTGAAACAGGAGGAGAGCTTCCTACAGCACATGTCAAGCATGGTGTGTGCACTATGGGATCTAAGACTGGCATCCAGGTGGTAAGAAGACCCACTTTTTTTGTGGACAGAAAACACTGAGCACAGTGAGGAGAGATCAGAAATGTGGGTTTCTCCCCAGCCATCTGTATGATTACAATGCAGTTCAATATCGCAATGAGTTCAGTAATACAGCAATTATAAGTCATAGGCACAAACTCCTTTAGTCTAGGATGTATTTGAAAAACTAACAAAAGCCCTATTCTATTAGCCCAGAAACAATAAATAGTACTTTCATTGAAAAGGTCCCATATGGAGCTTGAACAGAAGGTAACTGTATTTTGGCATACAGCCAGTATCTCTTAAACACGAGCTAGATATGACATGTGATGTACAAAGCTCTGTGCCCTGTCCCCCAGCTCAGCAGCTACAGGCTTTTAGCATAAATGTCCTTAGAGCCATCTCTACAAAATTCATGGGTGATGCCAGGACAGCCAACTTCTGCAATCATTCAGAAAACACACTGCCACAGCACCTGATGTTTCTGCCTGCATTTATTGACAAGAACCTAAAGCTCCCCCAGAAAGCAGTTTTGCAAATATTCCCTGCTGGGCAAATTGCTCACTTGAGACTGAACGCGCTGTGAGGCTAATGCTGCCTGCTCCGCTGGAGAGAGCACTGGGATAGGCACTGGTTAGTCAGGGCTGTGGGAATAATTGATTTTCAGTTCAGTGGCTTAATAGATAATAATAAATAATTATCAATAACAACAATAACAATATTAAAAACAACAACAAACTTGGTTCATTCCTTCAGAAAATGGTAACAACTTGTTTCAGTCTGTGGCCAAGGTAGCCTCAATGGCCGCAGCACCCTTTTGGGGTGAGAAATAGTCAGAGTCAAATCTTTTCTCTGTCTAGTCTGAGCAAAGTTTCCACACAAGTACCTCCACCTACCAAAAGGATATCCTCAGGCGAAGAAACACTCAAACATCTGTTTCCACAGTCTTTCCAGTTAAACAGGTGTGGGACAAAATACTAGCATATTCAGCAGAGGCCTCGCTGGAGTGCCTGCTTCCCACTTCCCACACGAGCACTCCAGTGACCAAAGGGAAAGGCAGCTCTGCCCCTCACAGCCCACAGGGACAGGGACAGTCTGGGCACTGGGGAGCTGCTTCTGCCAAAGACATGGATGTCCTCACTCCAAACACACTGAGCATCCCGGTCCCCAAGCACTTGGCCGTGGGATCTGCAGGAGCACACGGCAGCTCCTGCTGCCTGCCTGCACTTTCTTCCACTGGATAGCACAGCACAGGGACAGCAAGGGTGGATGCACACAAAGCCATGGACCAACATACAGCCAGGATGTAGCAGAACTGTCCTGCACCCCTGGGAACTCCAGAGTTGATGTCCCCAGCTCTGCTCTCAGCATCTGCTTATGAGAGAATGGATGAAGAGGACACCTGGGTTCCAGTCCAGGCTCTGATTCATCTGGCTTTAGGGTCCAAGGAGGGGATAACACAAGGCACACACTTTCTCCCTAATTTTTTTATAGCCCTCCCAATTCCAATCAATACATACCAACATTTATAAACTCTTTTATTTGAGTCAAGATAATATTCCAAATGCTACATGTAGTTAAAGCTCATAGATACACATCCTTCTTTTGCCAATCAAAGCTTCTCAGAAGCTCATATCTGGTTCTGCTTTCATGCACACCACCACAAGACTGATATATTTCTACTGAAGACACAAAGCACCTGATGTAAACCAGGTCCAAAACTTGGCCTGGAGGGCATCAATTTTTCAGATAAGAGAGTGATTTTATTCCAAGGTAACTGAAGTGGCACAACCTCTAGCTCTGTTGCAATTGTATTGGCACAGAGGAGCACAAAAAAGTACAGTCAATATGAGTTTATATTGTAGGAATTAGTTATGCAGAGTACCTATAATTGGATGAATACAGATAAAGAAGCACATTGACAGAGCCTCCAAACATGTTAAAATCTCAAGGCTCTAGACACAATCTAAGGTATAGGCCACTGCTGTGTCACTGGCACTGCCAAGTAACTCCATGGTACTGATGTCCCTCAGAGCCCAGGCTGCTGGGCAAGCACTCCGAGACTTCCCATTACCGAACTCTCTCTGTGTCTGCAGCAGAGTGTCAGCACCTTAGCTGAGGTGGGTCTAAAGTGACATACTGAAAGCAGCTGAAAGCAAGCCCAAAGCATGAGCAAATGGTGACCTTTTGCTTTTTGACAATGAGGTAAAGTCATCCTGAATGATTTGGATGTGTACGCATTGATGTGGAAATGTATGCTCTGCCTTTCCCCCTGTACAGAAAAATGTGTGTCTGTCCTCAAGCAAGAGGTTTTCAAATCTGCTTTTTAATGGTTTGGTAGCTCTTCATTTTCTATCAAATAATCCTTCTTTATATAATTAGCACCCCTCACCAACCTCCATACTCCAAGATAGGCTTCTTTCAGTGAGCTTCTGTTTACTTCTTGTGTGATGGTGGATTTTCCCTGAACCACAAGTGCCTTGGCTGACTTCTCAGTGATGTCCTTCTCTTCCTCTCCACTCTGTCTCTCCCCTGTGGATGATCCTTCCACTTCTGCTTTCTCTGCCCCCTTCCCCTCAGAAATTTTCTCCATGGCAAACAGAGCTTGGTCTCCAGCCTGCCTTTTCCCCTCCTCTTCTCTAGCTTCTTTCTCCAGGTCCTCATAGTTGCTCTGCCGCCTGGTCTCAACGTACTTGGCCACACAGTAAATGACAGACCCCAAGGTGTTGACCACAACACCAGCTATAAATAACTTTGTGGGCTCCACATCATTGAATGCCACCATGCCTACCGTGATGGTGGCTATGCTCTTCACCACCCCCACAAAGCTGGTGGTCACAGCCGAGTTAATGTAAGTGCAGTGAAGGGTGGTAAAGTTCATGGCACAGCTAATCAGGACACAAGCAATAAAGATGCATACCATGGCAGGGTCCTTCCACCCTGGGAAGGACCAGACATTGATGGAATCCATGCTGGCAAAGGAGCAGATGATGAGAAAAGGAGTGGCCGAAACAGCGATGGCATACTGAGCTGTCAGGGGTCCATATTCACTATCTACACTGGTTTTCTGAATGAGCACCAGGTAGGCAGCATGTATCAGCACGGCCAGCACGCCTGTCACATAGCCCATAGCATCCCCAGTCAGGTCACCAGCTCCTGTCAGGAGAGTCACAGAGAAAAAAAACATAGGTGTTGCATGTAAAACAGAAAGAGAGCACTGTTTCAGGCTAGAAGGATATTTAGGAAATAGGCATCTTTGCACTTTCCATAACCCCTAGGATTTGTCACGCTTGTCCCATGTCCTGCCTCCCAATAGATCTCTTACTCATTTTTTAAGCTGCAAACATACTGAATATTTTTCTTATTTTTCTAAATCCCACAGCCAAAATCAGATTGCTTCTCCCTTTTATGATGACACTGTGGAAGATTTGTAGCTGAAACCACACACACACAGAGCAACCCTGAGCATCCTCTTGCCAGCACAGACACATGCCAGCTCTGGCTGGCCAGGCTGCCTGCCCTCCAACCCACTGGCCATTCTGCACCCTCCAGCAATGGAGCTCTGTGCAATTCCTGAAGCAACAGCATCCCTCCCGAGCCGCCTGTCAGCCTCTTTGCAGGTTAAATTACACATTTTGTATGTGCTCTGTTGTCGGAGGCAGTCCCCAACCCAAGAGTGCTGTCGGGCCACAGAGTGCAAGCTTTGCCTCCTACCACACCTACACCTCGGCTGGAAAGAGACATGCGTCCTCCAGGGCCCAGAGGGCCCCTAAGCTTGCATCTGCCCTTGCAAGATCACCCTTGCCTCAGTAGGGCTGCAGTTGCTCGATGGGCTTGCAGCTGCTCCCAGAACATTACATCTACCCCTGCAGATGCACCCACCTCCCGTAAGACTACACTTCCCCCATAAGAACACATCTCCCCTAGCAGAGTTGCAACGAGGTTGCACCTACTCGCACAGGTTTACACTGACTCCCATGAGGATGCACCAATCTCCGAAAGGTTGTACCGAGCCCTGAAAGAACGTACCAGTCACAGCGGGGCTGCATCCACCCCTGCAAGGCTGCCCCTGCCCGCCCGCGAGGCCGCACCTGCCTCCGTGGGGCCGCAGCCGTCCCCCAGGACTGCACGCCCCCCGTATCCCCGAGTCTTTCTCCCCGGGCTGGCGCTGCACTCCCGGTCCCGCGCCCGAAGCCCAGACGGAGCGGCTACTGCTGGCGGGCGGCTGCCCGTCCCGTCCCGTCCCGTCCCGTCCCGTCCTATCCCGTCCTGCCCCGTCCTGCCCCGTCCCGTCCCGTCCCGTCCCCCCGGTACGGTCGCCGCCGCGGTCGCGCTCACCGGCCAGCGCGGCGCCGCAGGTGGTGATGAGGACGGCGATGAGGACGCCGGGAGAGGGCATGCCGTCGCGGAGCACCAGGGCGCCGGTGACCAGCGTGACGAGGGGCAGGCAGCGCTTGAAGACGACGTACATGGGGAGGCTGAGGCCGCGCAGCGACCAGAGGGTGAGCGTGGACTGCAGGGTGGCCAGGGCGGCCACGGCGGCGAAGGGGCGCGCCAGGCGGGGCCCGAAGGGCGGCAGCGCCGCCAGCCCCTGCCGCCGCAGCGCCTCCAGCCCCAGCGCCGCCGCCGCGCTGCTGAGGCACTGCAGCAGCGTCAGGAAGGCGAAGTGGTAGCGGGCCAGCAGGAACTTCAGCAAGATGTTCAGCGAGCCCGAGCACAGCCCGTGCGCCACCGCCACCGCGACGCCCCGCGCCCGGCCCCGCC
>JACBWW010000002.1:10815260-10847113 GCA_020086605.1 Lanius collurio
GCCCCCAGCGTGTCTCCCCTCCTCTCCGCGTCCCCTCCCCGCTCCCAGTGTGTCCCCACGCCATCCCCCCTGTATCTGCGTCGCTGCTGTAGTTGTCCCACATCCCGCCGCCCCCGCCCCCCGTGTATCCAGGCTCGCCCCGCGGTGTTTCCCGGAGCACGCCCGCCTCAGCGGGAATGGGAAGCCCCCCCGCCGTCCGCAAACCCTCCCGACCCCGCTCGGGTGCAGGAGGACGGGCAGCGAGAATGGGCACCGAGGCGCTTTCCACGCAGGGGAGAGCCGCAGGGCACACGCGACGGAGCGCCGCCGGCCCGAAAATAACGTGAAGAACCGTGGGAAACCCCGTCTCCCGGAACGGGGAGATCAGTGCAGACCCACGCGTTCTAAAGCTGGGAGTGCCGTTTTCCCTACTCTCCAAAAGTATACGGCCTCCCGGGAAAAAAGCATCTATCGAGCCTTCCGGCAGCATCCCTCCCACAGCCCCGCTGCTTCCTCGCGTCGGGTACCAGGGCGCCCCCGGCTCGTCCAAGGGAGCCCCTTCTCGGGCTGCCAGCGGCAGAGAGACGGGAACCGATGTTAAGAAAAGCAGGGAGAACCAGGTTCCAGAAGACGGACCTGCCTTGAGAAGTCACCAAAAACTGGTAGCCACACAGCTTTCAATGTTTTAAAGCCTGGTAAAGTTTAAATCAGCTGATTGCTTCTCTCGGCTTTCCAGATGAGGGTTTTAACAAGGCAGGGCAATAGACCATATCGACTAAGGAAAAGGCAAAGCAAAAGCAGCTCTCTCGGACAGCCAGTCCTCTCTATCAGTCTCCTACAGTGTCAAACAAGACGAGGGAAGGAAAAACTTTTATTCTTTTTTTCAGAGCTGCCTTATAATCTTGAGTCTTCTTTTAACATACATGTTTAATATCTCTCATCAGGACAGGCAGGGTAAAGGAGACAGGGCAAGGTTTATAAAATGAAATGAGGTACACATTAAGTGTGAGTGTCTAAAGATGAAAACTGGTAATGCAGGAAAGGAAACCATAGGTACTGGAGACCACGTCTGGCTGCAGAACACACTGAAGAAATGTGCCAATATATTTACATCAGCCTCTATTTGGACTCACCCCAAGCCCACGTGCAACACAATTTAAAAGGAACGTGTGGATCACCTTGACAGTGTTTGCATATGGGAGAAAAAAATCCAAACTCCTTCTGCCAAGTAAGTGCAGATGGGAAAAAAATCAAACTGTGCTTTCTGGAAATACTGTAGTAACTTGGACTATGCCTGAGTGTATCCTCTGGCAGAAACAATTTGTCACCTCAGCAGTGAAATTATCACTAGAGAAGTGAATCTCTGACATTGCAGAGTATCAGGCTGCAAAACTGCTTTGGAGGCTAAATATTTCCCTGACCGAAACAGAGAAACAAATGTATCAGAAACATAAAAATTTTAATAGACTTTTTCACCTGTAAGGAATGTAGAATGATCATTCCAGTCCAAGTGCCTGACCAATTCAGGGCTGATCAAAAATTAAATCATGTGTTTAAGGGCATTCTCCAAATGCCTCTTAAACACCGACAAGCTTGGGACATGGACCACCTCTCTAGGAAGCCTGTTCCAGTGTTTGAATGACTGCTTGATAAAGAAATGCTTCCTAATGTCCAGTCTAAACCTCCTCTGGTGCATCTTTGATCCATTCCCATTTGGCCTCCTCAACAAGCAGTAGAAAGTGATGAGGTTGCCCCTCAGTCTCCTTTGTTCCAAACTAAACAGGCCCAAAGCCCTCAGCCTTCTCCTCACAGGACATGCCTTCCAGCCCTTCCACCAGCTTTGTGGTATGCTTCTGGATGCATTCAAGGACCTTCACAGCCTACTTACCTTGGGGAGCCCAGAACTGAATGAAGAATTCAAGGAGAGGCTGTACCAGTACCCAGTTTGGAAAGTCAAGAGTTCAGGTACCAAATCCTATCTTTTGGAACTCACCTGTGCTGTAAGGGCAGCTTGTCTTGCAACATCTCTCATGGTACTCCTAATTTTAATCTTGTACATAGACAGGAACGGGAGGTGGAGGGGAAGCTGTTGTCCCTTGCCAAACCAGCCCCTTTTCATCATGAATTGAGGCCAGGTTCAGTACTAGTCTCCCACTGCTTCTCCACCATTCCGCAGTCAGAAAAAGCTCTTCACTTGGGAGGAACTGAATAAAGCAACAGGGAGACACTATCAGAGGTGACACTGCAGTGCAGGTACTTCCCCCACACTGGCTGTTCCATGTGTCCAGAGGGAACAGTGGCTGCTCAGTTCATATGTTGACTCTATTGAAGAGTTTTGGCCTGGCAGTGGGGCACAGATCGTAGTAATGAATGGCTCTGTAGTTCCTTACCCTTATGAGATGATTATGACACCTGAACTCTCATCCTTTGATGGAAATTATGCTCAGTTCTGCATTTCACCTAGGTACAATGACACGGGTGAGAGGAAAAAAAAATCTGCAGCAAATTGGTGTCTTCCTAAGGGCATAGTTTTTTTATAATGGCTTCTTGGATGAAAATAGTAAAGATCTCTATAAAAATGGAAAATTTGCTTTAATTAGAGCCTAATGCAACCATGAGGTCTATCAGGGAAGAATTGTGCAGAGCTGTATCCATTCCCCATCCCATGACCCTGAGCACAGCTGAGCAGTACTACTGAAAGGCACAGTACGCTCTGCTTACAAAGCAAAATTTGAGGCCAGCACTCTACTTGGTTAGAAGAAAGAGATCACTTCATCACTGACACATACTCTGCACAACCAGACACAAAGGATAATTTAAAATAGCTTTCCCTTATGAAAATGAAGATCTGATGGGACACACAGCTAGGAAAGGTTGTGTAAAGTACGGTCCTTACCAGTACAGGGATAAAATGTGACCATCACCCAGTATTCACACACAAAATAGACCTTGACTATGGCACTCTTCTTAGACGATACTCTCAGTATCTTTCACTGCATTTACTTTTTGAACAGAATTTCTTAAGTGGGAAAGTGAACACAAGAGTGTAGCCAAAGATACTGTGTGCAATCAATTTAATAGCGTTATAGAACAACAAATCCACGCCTTTAGAATTTGATTAATCAGTATGTTTCTTGAACCAAAGAGAAACCCAGACTTCAATAAAACATCTTTCACAGGAGCAAGTTTGACAGTAGAACACATTACATCTTTTAGATTGTTGTTATTAACCATTTCACTAAATTAAAAAAAAAAAAAAAAGATCAGAAGCTAGTATTTTGGTCATAAAATAAGATGTATTTCTTCAAAACAACTACAGCAAATATTCCCTGAGAATTAAGAATCAGCAACAACTATTGCCAAATTGTTTCTTCTGTTACAGTGCAGAAATGTTACAGCACATTCTCATCATATAAAGATCACACAGGAAGATTAAAGGCCACAGTTTTTATTTATTATGTGCATCTTCTGGATGTGCTCATCTTTCAAGAGAATTAAATCCAGATACAGCAACCCTCAGCACTGAAACTAACCAGGACATGAGAGGAGAGAAGGCAGTTGAGGAAAAGATTTAATCCATGTGCTGAGTGTGCATGTTCAGAATTTCTAATTTTCCCCCCTTCCCTAGGTTTTCTAAACTTGCCCTTCCAACTGATAGGCTATGGCAGCATCCTGGAATATTCCACTCCCTCTGTCCCCCCAGAAATGTGCATATAAAACACACACCTGCCACTAAAATATTCCACTCAGACAAGTAACTTGTAATCGAAGCAGAAGAGGGAGATAAAACAGAAGAGTGGAGGAACTATTGAAATTGTAATAATCAATTTTAATGCCTAAAATTAGATTTTATGGCCCATGGTACTGCTGAAAGCTGCATGCAGCACAGCTTTATTCTACATTATTCCTCAGCCTACAGAATTAAAGTGCAGTAAATGTTTGGGATTTGGTATAGCACACTGTCATAAAAAAAGATAAAATCTATTTTTTGTTATTAATGCAGCTCAAAAAGATGTCAATCTGTGGGCAGTTTGCATTGACCACAAAAAATACAAGATCCTATTGGGATCCAAATTATCATGTTGTAGAAGAAAGTTTCTTCCTGTCCTGCCCTATGCACCACATCAATATATGCATGTCTCCCTGTGGCAACATGTTAGTTGCCTAGTTCTTTCTCCAAGACAGAACAATCATTCTTTCCTTGCAGCTTGGAGGTCTTAGCTCAGCTGAATTCTTTCCCTCATTGCTTCAAAGCATCCAGCAGATCTGGCAGTGTCTGCTACTGGTTGATCTATGAGTGCTGCAACCCAGAAGGGTAGAGCATTTATTAACAGCAAACTATGAAAACCTGACCAGAGATCTGCAAAGACCCAACCTGCAAAGAGTCTTTCAATGGAAAGGATAGTTGAGATGGGTTAACAGCAGAAGGGAGACAGCTTTAAGAAGGTTAAAAAAAAAGGCTAGCAGGAAACCAGGAGAGAAGGCTAACATATACCAATGTACTAGCACAGATGGATCCTAAAACACTATTCAAAGGTGTCTGGACAAACAAACCAAGTGAACATCTCTACTTGCCCCAGAAAATCTAGATGGAAGTACCAGCATGTGGGCTGAGGGGTCAAACTGGGAATGCAAAGTATTCAACATATCTAGAACATGTTGTGCATATTCTAGTAACTGCAACAGTTTGGTCACGCTGGCTGGATCTGCTGTGCTTACATCATGCCATTAATCTGCATGTATATATGTTCAGCTGGTCTGGACACCAGTTCTCACTTTGGCCAGGCTGTCAGAGGTCCAGAAACACTGGATATATGGCCACATTCCTCTTCTATTTCTTGGAAAAACTTTCTAAGGGAAAATAGAAGACAAGTCTAATAGAAGAAATGGTTGCCCTATCTCTAAATCTTGGGGATTGTGAACCAATTGGTTTTGTATATATTTCATTTTTTTCATAACCATTTTCTGTATTATCAGAGTATCTTTCTACATAAATTCATCAGCTGTTTTACTCAAAGAGCTGTAAAGGAAAAATATATAAAAATAATCTTTAATATCTTTGTGAAGCGGCAATCAAAAAGGTCAAACAAATTAGCTGGATATAAACGATGACATTTACTGTCGATCAAGAGTATTCATCATATTGCAAAAGAAAATAATGCAACGTGACTCACAGCAAAACATAAAAATGCATCCTGGTGATACAAACTTCAGTTGACATTACAGTACTTTACAGTAAAAAGTCTTTCCTTTTCCTTTTCCTTTTCCTTTTCCCTTTCCTTTCCTTTCCTTTCCTTTCCTTTCCTTTCCTTTCCTTTCCTTTCCTTTCCTTTCCTTTCCTTTCCTTTCCCTTCTTTTCTACAGTGACATATCAAAATACACTGCAAGTTACTTTTAATCTTTATATAAGGAACAAGAAGATTCAGGCCTCTGCTCTCATTATTATCCAGACAGATCACAAACTCATGTTGGTGATTCAGCTCTGAAGACAGCACTGATACCTGCAATGGCCACTCTTCAGCCATTGAGCAGTTGTGGAACATTTTGTACAGTAAACCAAGCCCAAAAGGCTCCACATGTTCAAGTGCACAACACTCCAATCAAGCAGTTTTACTTATAAAGAGACACTGAGATTAGTGACACTGCTGACACTTTAGCACAAGTCTGGTTGTGGGGGAAGAGAGAAAGGCTCCTGGCATGTCAGATCATCTTCTCTTCTAAACAGGAACTGCCAGACATGATGGAGTATAGATCTTGACTAGTTCATCCCAAGCACAGTCCACCACCTATAAAGCAAACAAAATCTATTTAGATCCTTCACAAGTGTCATTTTTACAAAAAACACACGGAACTTAATGCATATTGTGGATTTAATAACAGTTGTACTCTGACTTACAGTGCTTCAATATTACACAGTAATGAAATTGGTTTGTTTTTTTTTTTTTTTTTTTAAACTTTAACTTTACTGAGAAACATGAAAATTAACAACCTCCTATTTCTCATACTCCCCATGAGGGAAGCAGGGAAACCTTTGGGTTTCACCTATTCAAAATAGACAGAAGAATGTAACTGAAAATTAAATTATGGAAGGGGACACAGAAGTCCAGACCTCATCATATTTCTTCTCTTTACAGAATCTCAGGATCCTTTTACCATAATATCTAAACACTTCATGAGCAAATCTGAGCAACTTTCTTATACTTGCAGGTACAAAAATTTGTTACAGACATTTTCCTAACATCTAGTGCTGAGGAATGGAAAACCATAAACATTGAACAAAATTATACAGGAAGTTTCCTGAAGAATTACGCCAGAATTTCAGTCTCACACTTGATAAGCTATGAGATCCCTGTCTATTGTTGAGAAGAGAGATGTGTTGCTGAACATTGAGATCTGGGGGCTGTAGTGTTGCTTCACGCACTACTGAGACCCCACTAGTCTGATAAGGAGTGGTGCCACTTGTGCCAAAGGCCTATTATAAACACAGGGACTGATTTAACTGAAACTTTCCTGAATTCAATGTCCCAAGCTCTATCCTAGATGAAGGCTTGAATTTAAAACCAGAAAACCAGAAGGGTAACCTAAGTCTATAGTGTTAAAAGATTTTAACAAATAACAATAGTCCAAGGAAAAAGACTACAGAATACTTTAAGTTTGAAAATTAACTGAAAATGCACTTTAGAGTCTGTAAGAAAGTGAAAGGGTTAACCACACTGACAATTACTTAAGAAGATGATCTCTTATATATATTCACAAAATATTGTGGGAGACAAGAACTAAGGCAAACAGAAGAAGAAAGAGGGGAACTAAAGAGAAAAAGATGATGAGGTCCACAAATAAATGCCAGTAAATCTGGCTGAATCCATATTGCATTTACTTTACAATGTCATTTCCAGTTGGGATCACAAAAGATACAGTATTGGATCCTCTGCACAACAAGCTTCTTTCTGCTGTAGACTGCAATTCCTGTTCTCTTCTAGAGCCAGAATGAACAGCTGCACACTAAAAATTTGGAAATCCAACTACAGTATTTGATTTCAGACTATAATTAGCCCATTTTGTGTTTACTATACTGCACTATTATTCATTTTTATTGCTTCCTTAGCTGGTTCTACTTAGTTATTTGAAGTGCTTTCCATATACATCTAAATGGGTCAAAAAAACTCTTGACAATATGTCTGTCTATTCATACGACATAATAGAGCTTTCTGTAGCATAATGTTCTGCTGCATTGCAGTCTCCCAAATCACACCAAAAAGAAAATTTGCGTTTTCCACTAAATGCTGTGTAGAAACTGGCAATCATATAAACTTCAGATTTTTTACTATTCTCCACAGCTATAGATCAATGTTCTATAGGCAATACTTTCTACTTTTGTAAAGAAACAAGAAACAGAAATAACATTTGGAAAAAATCCCATGGGAATTCCCACCTGTTATCAATGTAATTAGCACCCCTGAAACCGCCTCTGAACAAATATAGTTATAGAACCATTTAATCTAGCAACACTAAAAATAAACAGGGGATATTAAAAGAGTTTGAAAAGGATCACTTGCGATAAGATGCCCAACTCATTGATTTAATGATACCACATGAAAGGAGAAAACATAGCCAGCCAACAAGAGGAAAACAAAAGCTACAGTCAGTAACAGTGAATCAAGTTCTCCTGTGCAGCAGGAAGTCTATAATGGAACACTGATATCAGAAACCATGATACAAATACACATGCAAAATACAGCAAAGGGGAAACTGGGACACTGTAGCATGGAAGAACATTAAAAAATGAAATAGCATTTCCATTTCTCCATACTTTCTCCAAAATACAGCCAAGATTGCTAGAGAAAGGGGGCAAATGTAAGCTAAGAGTGCAGCAGCCAGCATTCACTGATGGAGAGTGTCACATGCCCCTTTGCAGTAGCTCAGAGATTGTCATGGCCTCAAATACAAATGACTAAGATGAATCCTAAGATAAAGAGAAGGACGTGTTCATGCAGCAACTGCATCAGTTTACAAAATGTCTTCCCCTTGCATTTTGCCTTTTATCTTGTGACCTGTCTTATACAGTGGTCTTATGACAGTGATGTGCCTTTCCTCAGAAGAGGAGAATGAGGGATATTGAATGTAAATGCTTTAAAAGTACTTAGAAATGTCAGTTCTCATGTGACATATGACCATTTGTAATACATACTTTAAAGCCCTTAAACATTTTTTTAAAATAAACTAAATGCTACTTAATTTAAATATTAAAATAGAAGTAGAAATTTCATTGGGATGAGGGCTTATCCAGCACATCAAAGTAAATAAATACAGTACACAAAAGTCCAAGTTCCTTGAGTCTGTACCTTGATTAATGAGATGATGTTACTGACAGGTGGAGAAAATCCTCCTGGGGTGGGATGAAGACAAAGGAAAACTGAAAATGGACTCATGCTTTATTTGCGTACCTGATGAAAGTCCCTGCCATTAGGAACATAAATGGATGGAGGTTTGTCCTCCTGTAAAAATTATCTGCTGTATTGGGGACAAATTTTACTATGAGATTCAAACAAATCTCACTCATTTCAGTTTTTAGAGGGTGCATGATTTTTTTTTTTTTAACTTACATGCCAGCAGAGTAGAGGACAGTTTATTTCAGTTGCGAAGAACTGTATAAACTGCAATATCCTTATAATATTGACTACTTTGCATGGCATACTTTGTATGTCATGCAATTTTTGTTACCATTTATGAATACTCTTGTAACTACAGAATGCAGCTTTACCATAGCAACTTTTAACTACTAACTATGCAGAAAAAAGGAGAATAATTAGCGCTTAACTGTAAAACAAGAATATTCTGTCACACTGACTGGTAAACTACATCAAGAAATAATGCTCATAGAAGAAGCATTCTAAGCCTGGTAATTTTCATAGTAACTAAAGCTACATGGGACAAAGGCAGTCTAACAAAATTACATTTATTACTTGCCTTTAATGCTTTATTTCAGTAGCAAAGTTGTGGTACTAGCATATACACTAAAGGTACTGTACTGTTACTACTGCAGAATAAATATCAGGCCAATTTATCTGCCAGCAAAGATACAAAAGCAAGCACAAAAAGTGGGGATCACTGTATTTCTCTTCAAGTAAAGCCAAAAAGGAAGCAAACAAACAAAAAACTGCAATAATCTGGAAAGCTAATTGCTTGACTAGAAAATCATAGTTCAATCAACTAAAACAGCTATCCTATATTTTATTGAAATGTTTATCCTTGTCCCAGAGTGTAACAATGTTTTCCACCAACTGATTTAATACTGATATCCATTCATTTATCAGAGCCATTTCCATTGACTCACTAACTGATTTACTCCCTTGACAGGCCCTCTGTTTCCCATTCATCACAATCATCTTGCCTTGCAATAGATTTAGACCTTTTCTAGCACCTGAGGGCAATCCATTCAGTCTAGTGCAATTACCTGCACAACATTCTGCCTCTTTACTGTTCAGAAGAAGCAAGAGAACAAGAAAAAACTCCCAAGTTAGTAGCTAACTTTTTTATTCAGTACTTGAAGGCACAATAAATCTGCAAGCCCTAATCAAAATTAAATATATTCAAAAGAACAACTAAAAACTTAAGAGTTCAATTACCCATTATGAAAGGGTTTAATCATAACAAAGTAAAGCCCTCTCTAGATTAATATCTCCAGAACTATCCTGGTGCCACTGAGCTTCCAGAGTGCTCATAATGAATCACATGATAATATATAAATGTGCCTGAGAGAGACTCATTTCTCAGCTTCTCCCCATCCCATTTTCAAATGAGACCTGTCTTTTATTTGTTCTGTAGAAGAGACAGAAGAAAAAATATTCAGTTCTTGACTCCCATTAGTTGTGTTTCCCTTCCTCTTTTAGTTTCTTATCTTCTGTGTCTCCTCAAATAAAAATTAATGGTCTATTTATATCACCATTACATGTTTTTGAGGGATCCTGAACATCCTCTAAGCACGTGGGATGGTGAAGATAAAGCAAAATATTAGGTTTGCTACTCATCAGATTTTTTTCACAAGTGAACATTGAAACTACTTGGTCAAGTGCATAATGATTCATGCATGAGTTTAAATTCATTCAATACCTATTTTCTTCTAGAAAATGTGGGCCACTGCTGTAGTCTGTTTGGCTAGCAGTTGCCAGAGTGAACTGCACAATGCAACCTTTACAAAGGAGTGGAAGTTTTATTTGCAAATAAAACTTTTTATTTTCAATTTGCAGTAACACCAATATTTTTTAAAATCTACTTTTTAAAAAAACACCTTGATTTAATTTTTATTTCCAGTAAAGACACTGGAAATAATGAAACAAACCCCAGAGGAAAGACCTAGGTTCAAACTAGAGTTATCAGAAACAGGTGTTTCAAATACTGCTTTAAAAATTCATTTCTTTCTTAAGCAAAATAAAAAGGTAAAAGACTTCAGGGGCATTATTTTTCATATTGCAAAGATATGTCACAAAGAACTGATCTAAGAAGCAGAGAACTGTCTCAACATTTGTTTTGTTGCTCTGACATGGGCAATGGGAAGATGGCTTGGAAGTCATGCCACACATTCCTAAATACAAGTCTTCCAAGTGTGCATTTCATCAGCAAGTTGTAAAGGAAATGGAGATGTGAGTTGCAGGTTAGAGAAAAGTCCTTGAAATCTCCACAGATTTTCTAGCAATTTCTCTGTACTCTAAAAATTAGGAGAAAGACATTACCTTGGTCTTTCAAGAACTGGCTTTATTGGTAAGTCAATTTTAAGTTCTGAACAAGATAGACTGGAACTGCAAAATGCCTTTCTGTGCTGATATTGACCTTGGTGACCCCAAATGCAGTCAATTTACATCAGTGAAAACTGTGTTTTCCAGTGACCCTATCCAATCTTCCATCCTTCAGCTCAAAGTGTAGTTCCTTCCTTTTGGGATATAATCACAAATAATCATAAGCCAAATAGAAACAGCAGCAAAATCCGGTTGTCTTACTATGAGCTTCACTAGTGCAATTCACTGGGACTTTCCAAACATTTATTAGTCATGCAGGACAGAAACATATTCCTCTACACTGACTAAAAGATAGGGCTCACAGAAGTAGCAAGTATTTGTAAGCAAGTATTTGTAAGTATTTGTGCATTTTATTTGCACCAAATAAAATGCACAAGCAACACATTTACTGAGTAAGAAACTGTCTCCCACCCTTTCCAGTGCTTCAGTATCAAAATTGATTTTCCTCTCCATACTTGCAGCTTTTACAGAATTGTGATGCCTGACAGAAACCTTTCCAAACACCATGAGGATTTTGCTGATAATGCAAAGAGTGACCATTACTCATGAGTGGCTAGCTTTGACTTACACAGTGAAAGTTTAATTTTCATAGTTTGGGAAAGACATACCAGAAGCACCAGTAAGAAATATCACCTTCTTTTAGCCCCTCCAACTCAGTAAGGTGTTCAGATTGGTTTAACACTTGCAGCTGGTGAAATCTGGTATTTCCTGGAAAAAACCCACTCTGGAATTAGTTAAGTAGGTTCTCTTTATCTCTAAGAATCAAAGAAACTGCATCACTTTAGTAGCATCCTACAGAAGGCACATAAGGAGACACTAAAGTGAAGTACAAATAGTGTTATAATCATAGCAGTGAGATAGCCACAACAGCTGGGTGGAAGCTATCGGGTCCTTGGTAATTAAGTGTAAAAGATAAGAGCAAGCAATCAAAAGAAAAAAGCAGAGAAAGTCTTTTTTTCTGTACTTTTCCACAGGATGTAACTCCACTTTTAAATGGAACAATCAACACTTCTGGGCCTCTTGAGTGTCCACAATTAATTTAAATGAACAGCAAAATACATAGCCAAACAGCTTTACTAAAGACACCATCTGCATTTATATTAGGCTATACTGGTTAAGCCAATTTCTGTAGCCCCTCCTGTCCCTTCTGCTTTGAGTGCTGGCACAGCTAATGCAGTACACTGCAAAAGCTGCACAAAAAACAAAGAGCAGAACAAACCTGCACACCAAAACTTGACACTGATCAAAAATTTCTCCATAAAGCTGGACGAATTTAGAACTAGATTTCAAGTTATCTTCAGGGCATGCAGCTCAAGTGTACACAGTTTAACTATGTCCTCCCTCCTACCAGTAAGACATTACAGCCTTTAAAATTTTAGTGAGGCAGGATATCATTGGTTTCATCTGATCAACAGACTGATGCAGGCATCCCCTCTCAGCTCAAACTACCCCTGGTCAGGTGCAAGGAAGGAGAAGACTGTGGTTTGGCACAACATGAGGGTGACACCCCACAGCTTTAGGAAGAAGAGAGTGGAGGTTCAGGAGGGCTGAATCACAAGGCCAAGTGTGACACAGAGCACAAGAGCCAGGGGTACCACACCGGTACCATCACCGCCTCCATTATATGGGGTGTTGTGTGTGTCATGGTTTAATCCCCACCAGCAACTGAGTACCCCTCTGCTGCTCACTCACCCCGACCCCATCAGGTGGGATGGGAAGGAGAACTGGGAAAAAGAGGCGCAGCCAGAGGATTAGAGAAAATAAGTTTCCTCCCAAACTTGTTAATGGAAATAGCTATTTACACAGACAGCTGCCCATATGTAGTGTAATTATGATTCAAACACACACAATCACAGTAGAAGCAAATCCTAAGTGATCACTATTTGTGTTGTACACAAGTTATTCCAAAACCTGGACTTTAGCATGCATTCAGATACTAGATGAATTTGAACTAGAGAACTGACACCTGGTTCATTCTCATTTAGAGCTGGACATTTCCAAAGGGAGCACCTCATCACTGTCCATTGTAGAGTCCTGTTCTGATCTGGCAGGTCACAGATGTCTAATGTGCTTTTCACTTACCAAGTGCTCTACGCCACTACACCACTTGCCATCATTCCCATTGAAAATCACGTATCCTTGCAGTTTAGGAATGTCATTGTTCATATCACAGAAGTATAGAGAAATGGAAAGATTTCTCTCCTGTTCCCTTTAGATACTTAATCCTGTTTTCAGCAGCACAACAGAAAGCCTGAATCAATGGAAAACAGTAATTTATACATTCCACTGGGTGCTTTAGAGAGTTCAGAAGAGATGTGAGGTGTAGCTAAAAAAGATTTTCAGACGAAATTCAGAGCATCAGGTTTTTTTACATTTGTGGTAGGCAAAATAGTTTTAGAACAGCAACAGAAAGGACAGGGTACCTTTTTGTCCACGATTTAAAGAAATTCATGCTGCATGTGTATTTTCTATTCTTTATACACTTATGGAAATAATTTCAGAATCAAGACAAGAAGGGAATGTTTGCAGGATCAGTACTTTTTATCTGTGTCATTAATGGATTGCCTGAAGATATTTAAAATTAATTCATGACACCCATATGAAGAAAAAGGCTGTTTTTAAATAAAGCTGCAGAAGTAATATCAAAGGAAGTTACCTACAGCATGTAAACATGATTGTAAACACAGCAAAAGCCCAGGAAGAGATGTCTTAAGGAGTATTATATTTTTATTCATTAGAACATTCACAGATCACATACAGGGAAAGTAAATATCAGGAGAGAATTAAGAAATCCAGTGAGCTACAGAGCACAACTCCACTATGTGGTCTAGCATCACCAGCCCCAAGTGAGGAATACTTTATAGCTGATTACCAATTTTAATCCCTACATACATCCTATGTTTATCTAGGGTGTATACAAGGAAGCAAACTTTAGTTGTTTTTCTCATCCCTAAACTTTGGAAAGAACCATCTGGTTTAAAAAACTGCATACTCTTAATGTTGCTGACAGGGTAAACAAATTTGGTCAGTTCTTAATATTACACATCATCACAAATTTAAAAGATTTTTGGTGCTTACAGTCTTGTCACTCTTCTGACGTGTACCCAGGCTACTTTGGCTGAAAGCTAGAGTTGGTTGTATTTTCTCCTGGAAAACATGCCTGGCAAACTCTCACATCAGCACTTGCAGTTTAACAGAGAAATACCCTGAATATAATTAGGATCATTTCTGTTAATGCTTTGCACTGAAAAATACACATTTTTCTATGTACCTAAAAGTTTGTTTGTTGTCTCAAATTTCTGTGAACCTAGCACAAACATTCTGGTGAGGAAAAAACCTTAAAGCAAATGTCTGATTTTGAAAATTCAAAGCTTTCAAAAACCACCTACTTTACATAGAGGTAGATAATCCAAAATAGATACTAGAATATTTAATTAAGCGGAGTTTTCTGTTTCATCTAGCTAATACTGCTGGGTCTCTTCACATTCCTTATGACCAGATTTCTCTCCACATGTTGCCTCCCTTAACACAAGAACCAGCCTGTCTGCATGTACCTGCTCTCTGCCTGTGGGTTCTGTTCAAAGCTGTCAGTTCCACAGGAATGTCTTGTAATTCCTAGATTACTAGTTACTTAATCACAGTATCTATTCTGAACATCTTCAGTAGTGCAGATAATTTTTTCCTTGACACATAAAAAATACTTCAAAAATGCTGAAGTTTATTGTGCAAAGCCAAAGAAAACATAGTCTGTCTAGACAACAAAAAATATCATTAAGAATGAAAGCAAAGGTTAATGACCAGAATGGTACTTAATTTGAGTATAAATGAATAGCTTGTCCATTATAAATAAAATACCCTGCATTCTCCCTGCATCCTTCTCTTTCTCCCTGGAGGAGAGAAGCAGTTCAAATCATCTCAAGTCATAACTCCTTATAAAGCACACAGCAAAAATCACAAATCATGCAAATACATGAAGAAAACAAAAAATATCAATCATCAGATTGATAAAGAACAGATATAAAGGCAACCTACATGTTGGGAACAGCAGCATAAAATTTAAGCAAATAATCTGTGTTGGATGGATGCAGAAGCCAGGGAAAGACTCCAAGGGCTCATACTGGAAGCAACTATTCAGCAGGTGTTCACGGAATGGTTTGGGCTGGAAGGGACCTTAAAGATTATCTAGCTCTAACCTCCCTGACATGCACCCAGACATCTTTCACTTGACCAGGTTATTCAAAGTCCCTTTTAGCCTGGCCTTGAACGCTTCCATCCACAATTCTGGGTAAGCTGTTCCAGTGTCTCATCAACCTCACAGTAAAGAATTTTTTCCCTATACCTACCTAACTCAATGATATCTCAGTTTGAAGGCATTGTCCCTTGTCCTATCACTACTTGTCCTTGTAAAAAGTTCCTCTCCAGCTCTCTTAGAGGATCTCTTTAGGTACTGGAAGGTTGCTACAAGGTCTCCCTGCAGCCTTGTCTTCTCCAGGCTGAACAACCCCAACTCTCTCAAGCCTGTCTTCCTATGAGAGATGCTTTAGCCCTCTGATCATCTTCATGGCCTTTCTCTGGACTCATTCCAACAGGTCCATGTCCTATTCAGAGCCGAACAAAGTAATTAAGGTGATGTTTCATGGGTCTTCCTTTGAAAATCAGGGTTATGCTTCCCTTGTGTTCACTCTAACTTAGTGAGAGTTTAATTTTATCACAGGTTTTTAAACTTCTTTAAAAAAAAACAACATTCACATTTTGCATTGCTGTGATATCCAACCCTCACAATACATTAAATCAACTCAATGGAAAAAAACAGAGGAATATCAAAGCTGTTGCAAATGCCAAACTTCTGTTTGGAACGCACATTGGCACACAGTAAAATGGATATGTACCCTAGATTTACAGATTCATGCACTAAGTCCAACATCAGACTTGTAGAATTTCTGCATGGCAAAAAAGACACCTGAATGCACAAATGTCCTAATCTTGATGGGTATGCACACCATCATTTTTCTTTTTTTTCAACATACATGTGCATGTGAAACAGTTTTCTTTCAATTCATTATCTACCATGAAGCAATGGGATTATACTCCAAATAATCACATTCTCAACACAAAATGAAAGAAAAAAATCTTCTCTCTTCATTCAGATTAAATGCAAAACCCATACCAGCTTCATGGAAAGCTGAGCTGGGCTCAGCACATGCACTGCTGTGGGACTGAAGCTCTAAATGCTACACTGTTCTTGCTGCTCCCTCTGGAACCAGTGCAGCCAAATTCATATCTGTGCAGTCACTTGGGATGAAGTTTCCAACCTCAGCAACTGGCCTTTAAGTATTCTTGCCTTGCACTAATGAAAAACAACCTGAACCTCGAAAGCTTTTTTTCAGCCTTACAAATTCCCCTCTGTGGTTCACAGCACGACCTTGTGAGCAGTTATTGCAGCACCACTGAAGCAACAGAATTTAAGGAAAAACCAAACAGGCAGAAAACCCATCAAGCTATCATTTGGCTAGAACGGTTCCACATGCAGTAAGCTAAGTGTTTTGCCAAACTTACACCTTTCTCCAGCAGAAATTGCAATGGTTTTAATTTGCTTTGTCCAAACAGAATTGGAATGAAGATGTTAAATTTTTATCTGGGGTAAAAATGTGATTTTACTGTGAATTTGAGAACAATCTAGATACAATTATATCTCTGGCACATTAAATAGTGCATTAGGACCAGTTAATACACTTACAGTAAAATTTGTGTGAAAATTAAAGGCTTTCTCATTTTAAAGTAAATAATTAACTTCAGTTTTTCAGAGTTTCTTGTCTGAAAAATCACTTCATACTACAAAAAAAAATCCTGTTTATGAAATAGAAACAACTGTAGCAACAGGAGAGGGGAATCCTTACAGAATCAGTACATAAATAAGTGCCACTGATAAAACAGGTTCTACTTACTCACATGAATAGCTGAGGGGTTTAAATTTCAGCCACAGATTAAGCCTCTCCTAGTTCTCCAAACAGTATGCCAGACCAGGTCTAGGCATCATGTGTGACACTACCAATATTTAACTTGACAGCTTAAGTAGATGGAAGAAAGCTCCTTATCTCAGCATTCTAGACTCTTCTTTACTACTCTTCCTTCCAAAACAAAATGCTTCATTTTCCCAGAGCTCACTGTGGCTTTCAGTTATCTGATTTTAAAGTCTTGTCTGTCCTGCCCTCTTCTTCTACTCAATGCAAGGAACTGCTTTACAAATAAAAATGGATCTGAAATGAGGTTTATTTAATAAGCATTCAGCCAGACTCACTTCCAGAAGCTTACTGCAATTGGGTGACTTATTCAGGGTTTGAGTCCTGCAGCCCAGCCATGACCACAGTAGTTGTAACAGGCAACTGAAAAGTAAATTCATTCCAGCTCTTACCTGACCACGGTTGTGAAGACTTAAATCCAGACCACATGTAAATTCAGTATGATGTTCAACTGTTTCCAGCAAAGGATTAGGCTTGGAAAAGTCCCAGAATCTATAGAGAGAATAAATGAGGGAGAGAAAGAGGAAAAAAAAATCAAACAAACCACAGTTAAAGTAATTGAAAGGCCATTTCAAAAATATAACGCAAGATATTGACAAATCTGTCGCTGCCAGGGTATTTAAAAAAGCAAACTCATCCACTTAGGAAACATAACAAATCATACTCTTGCAAAGCCATCTGCTGATTTGCATAAATTAAACCCCACTGGGCAAAGCCATCTTTGTGTCCTGTTGCAGAAACTGAGATCAAAGTTGGCACCAAGGAGCAGTCATTGGGACATTATTAAAAGAGAAGAAAAAATGTAGGCTAGAATACTCTTGTTATATTTCTTGATGGCTGGGGAATTTTATCCCTGAAAGATATTAGCACAATTTATGATTTTTCTCAGTTTTTGGTATCATTAACTATGGGGTCTTTATTTAAATAAAAGTTACACATTCATTTAGAGATCTCAGTCATGCACATTCTCAAATTTGAAACTGTGTTCCTGTAAAACAGAATTTAATATTGTAATTCAGTAACAAATTTGTACTACACAGATCCACTACATTACATAGTTAATTCCACTAGTCCAAATTTTTAAAGCCATTTTTCTTTTGAGCCTTGATTGATAAAAAATACTCAGAAAATAACAATTCTGAGGTCCTCTACTTCTCCCAGCTACTGTCCCAATAGATGCAGTGTCCATCGATGCAATTAACAGCAAGTATGAGAGATGTAAGAGTGAATGGGATTAAAATATAGGTAAAAGACATCCCAGTCATGAAAAAAACAATTCAAACCCAGAACCTTCAGAGGGTAACACACTGACAAGACTCCATATGATGGCACGAAACAAAGATTTGTTCCTCTTTCTTGTGTTGTATATACTGCTGAGAAAAGTCCACAGGCTGCACAGCACAGCAAATTTTGTGGGCTGTCAGCTGTAATCAAATTTTCTACAGCCCAGACTTTCACACAGGAGTCAATTATATGCTTTACTACTTCTGTAACAATCACAGAGGTCTCTTTGCCTTGCTCTTATTGGGAAAAGTTACAATACTTAATAAGAATAGTTCATTATCAGACCAACTACACTGATACTACCATAAGTTCAAACCAATTCAGGTAAAATAGCAAACACTGGAGTTAGCAGGGTCAGTTTGTTTAATATGTAGATGTTATTTCCTCCATAAACAAGGAGAGCAGTATCAGCACAATGGCTATGCCATAGCAACAACCCTCTTAATTTTTTCCTAGTACCTGAGATCTAAAATAAACAACTTATTTTGCAGGAGAGAGGAGCAAAAGACCATCTCAGCATTTTCATCCTCCCACATTTGTTTATAAGAAGGTAAGGAAACAAATTTTGTTGTTTTTAAGCAATAGTGTTAGCCTTCCTTACCACATAAGCTCTCTACTAGCTCTTGAAAGACAGATGCTCATAACTGAAAACTAAAGAAGGTAACTTTAGATCTACATGAATACAAACTTTAAAAATACTTTCTGATCAATTTTAAAAACAGTAGGAAAATATGGTGGTTGTATGCAGACATGCTGTAAAAAGACAGAAGCAGTTTAGAGGTTAAGAGTACTGCAACTTAGTTCAAGTTCAACAGACTGACTGGGAGCCTTGGTATCTTTTTTAAATATATAAATAATTACTAGTGAAAGCTCAAAAAATGTTCAGTCTCAGGACTGAGAAACATTAATAAATAAATAAATAATGATTAATAAATTATGTTAATTAAGTAACAAATTAATGATGGTTCTCATAACAACTTTGCAATCCAAAGTGAGAAACACTGTCTACAGCACAGCTTCCAAAACCACCACCGTGACAACAATATTTTCCTCAGAGTCAACCTCCATCGCATTCTGCAGACTGAGAGAGCAATGCAATTTTTGTAAGAAACTGCTTACCACAGCAGGATGGCTATACAGCAAAGTGAAGATGCATTCACAACACAAGTAGGTGTGCTTGCATTACTTTAGTTGTAAGTGCATCAACACAATTAGCAGCATGAACTTAAACAATGGGCCAGACAACCACATAGGCTTTTAGGGTCCCTTACAGGTTTGTACAGCCTGTACAATCATAGGTGTGTCACTTACAACTGCTATTTTTACCCATATCATGTATGAAGCCACAACTTCAGTCACATCTGCACTAATCACAGATACCCCAAAACTTCTATAAGTGCATTTTCTTAAACTTTTTAACACTGGAATTGTTAAAAGTATAACTTTTCCCTCATTCCTCTACAGTTTGTTTTACATGTACCTGACATGCAATTCATAAGCTGCACGTGTATTGCAAGTGGACTGCTTATTCTAAACAAGACGTTATGAGAAGAGAAAAAGCCTGTTATGCTATAGATTTTGTACTTTGTACCACCCATTGCAGTGTCACGAAGACCTGTCCTCCCCTACCAAAACACTTTTACCAACCCAAATATAGTTTGTCCTGCATATCTCCTACCTTGTCCTCATCCCCACTCTACCCTTACCAAATGCCCCTGTGCCTTCACCACTGGCTGGGAAAAAATGCAGCAAGTATCATTTCTGGTTCCAGTGTCTGTACAATGCATTGTGGTAGCCTGTTGGTGCATGATGAGGAGCTAGCAGATCAGTAAGATTAGACAGGTGGTGAATTCATGCTACCTCTCTCACCTTCCTTAAGGCAGTTCTTGGGGTTTCCCTCTCTTGCATGCTCATGCATTTCCATTAAATTTGTGAAAGCTTAGTAAATTTAGACTACAACTTTCCTGTCAAATATCATTAAGTTTTCAACAGGTTCAAAAGTTACTTCAGGAAATGATTCTACGAAAGTGCACATATGGAAGCACAAAGAACAACTACATATGGAGGCACAAAGAACAACTCTTCAAGTCTATGTCCTTCTGGGTAAGAAAGATATATTTATGATAAATATTTATTCATGAAAGCTTTACTACTGCTCTTAGGTTACATGATAGTTTCATACACTGTGTTTTTAGGTGGGCGTGAATCAGCTGCTCAGAGGCTGCTTTCCATAAAAGCCCACTAATGCTAGCTTTCACACACAGCCACAGCAGGCAGAAGTCACAGTAGCATGTGGATGTAGAAAGCCAAGAACCTTTCAAGAGCAACACAGAACTCAGTGCTAGTTTACTGCACATCTATCACACAATTCACCCCCCTACTCCTAGTCTCTAATACCTGTGCTGACTTGTAAAAGCTCTTCCTGCAAACTAGAAAAACCTCTGTCAGAGGAGAGCTTCAACAAGGAGCTGGATACAGGCCAATCAGGGCAACGATGTTACTTCAGGCGTTAACAGGGAACATCTGTGTCCACACTAATATTCTGAAGAGATTATTTCATTACAGTTCCAGTGAAGTATCAACATTTTGAAGCAACTCGGGTATAGAAGGGCATTTGCCATTTGGGGAAAGTATGAAAAAAAGAGAGCAAATGAACAAAGACTCACCTTTTCACCTTGAAGAAAAAAAAGAGAAAAACAATACAAGGATAATAAGAATAACTAACTGAAGTGAAACCCAGTTTATTTTATGATCAGCCTTATTCTGTAAGATTTCTTTGTGATCTAAGTTACTGAACTTAGTTAGTGATGGAGCACTGGAGATAGTGGTTTACTTTACAGCGTGTTGCAGAGATGGTGTCCAGTATAGTACAACTTTTAACAAAAATTGCCTTTTTACCTTAGGGACAAGCTTCTGTGACTATGATTCAAGATCTGGCCTGATACCAGCCTAATGAAGCTCTACAATTTATCAGATCTTCTGTTTAGATTTTGGTGAGCACTGTCTGTGACTAATGCACCAAGATTTTTTTTTTATACTGTAGAGTCCAAAAATACAAAATGGTGATTCCAGTAAAAGATGACACTGATGTTCTTCCAAACTGAATTTTGACAGAGATAACATTTAAGAATATGCATGCAGACCTAAAGTAGTTCTGGAAATGTTACAGTACTTTGTGTATTTCCCTTATAATGACTCATTTGTGTTCAATCTGCTCTTTAATTAGCCTACATTTTTTCTGAGGTCCTCCAAAGAGTAAGGAAATGGTACAGAAAAAATTTGTCTGAACGAAGCATTTACTGGACAGGGATTAATCCAAATCATTATACCCAGCTACGTAAAAACTCAAGTTCGAATCAACAGCCTTTTTTTCTCAGCTCCCAGTGTGAAACTGGCATGTGAACTAGATTTCTTTTCAGTAGCTTGACTACAGTGCTCACAATCAATCATTATACTATTTGCAAAGGATGAAGCTAAGTATTGTTAACTTTGTTTTCAACCTACTAGTTTTTCTTTTAGATATCCAGTTGTGATTATGTGCCAAACTAGCTGTACTACCTGAAACAAACAAAACCCCTGTCTCTTATGTGGAAGTTTGGTAAACTGAGCTAAGATTAGCAGCTGTTTGGTTAAACTATAAACCAGTGAACCATAAAGCTTCGGTAACATTTAAGACTACAGAGTTCTGACAGTAAAGGATTGCTCCAACACTATGCTCTCTTCTGTTACCTACTATGAACTAATGCTCGCAGATAGTACTGAGCTTCAAACAGACACACTGAAGAATATAAAGGAATAATATCATAACTGAATTGCTATTAAAATAACACTGCAATGAATCTGTTTTTAAAGGACTGCCATACCATGCTGTTCTCTGAATCAAAATTTAGCCTCCCCTATCAAATGGGGCTAAAAAGTCACAGGCCTTGAGTAGATTCAACAAGATCCGTAATTAATGTCATGTGCTGGAATCCCAACTTCTCCTCCAGCTTTTATACATTTAACAAGGACTTTTACTTTTAAATTGAAATGTGTGTATATATACTCATGTCCACACATCCACATGTGTGTGGTGTACATGCATGTGCATACATGACAGGATGTGTGCATGTATGTGCATGTGGAGTGTATGGTGCATCCAGAAAAACTACAGTACAGGACATGTGGTAGAGGTACAACATACTCTTTAAGAGGTGTTCCCAAATTCTTATGGTAACAATTTTCCTCCATTACACAGAATATTTTGCTTGTGACACCTTTCCCAAAGATTTTCACCTGGCCTTCTCTGTTGTTTGTTCACTCATACCAAACCAAACAGTTTCAGAAAACTGTCAAAAATCTTTATTTCATGTCTTCAATTCTGCTGGCTGTCCCTAGTCATGGCAAGTAAATATTAGGACAGAAGAATAATGCCTAGAGTGGATTTTGTGAAGGAGTCCCCAAGCTCTACATTTATAGACACAACACTTGGTGACCTAGTAGCTCTCTCCATCTTTACTGGCAATTGCCATATACAAAAATGTCAGAGCTGAAATTGCACTAGATTTCAGGAATGCATGAAGTACATTAGTGCCAAACCTGAAGGATGTATAGCTGGTGTCAAAAAGGGGAAGAGCATGACAACACAATCAAGTCACTTCAATGCTTAATGGGTTAACTTCATGATGCAACTTTATATGATGTTATGGCAGAACACTGGATAGATTTATGATTTAGCAACACATACAGGCACTGAGAATCAGCAAAATTTCCCTTTGGAAACAGAACCTCTCTAGGTCTGATGTCAGACCAATTAGGACACAACCAGAAGTGACATTAACTTGAGGTGATTTGGACAAGTGGGATAACTTTGCAGTCATTTATAGAGGCAAGAGGGCTTCTCTCATTTCTTAGTGAACTGCCTACTACATTCAGTCCACGTTAGAAAATTAAAATGCAGATCAAAGAATGTGATTGAAGTATTCAGGAATACTTCACAGTGCATTGACTTTTGACACTGTCTATCTTAGAAAAATCCCAATATCAAATCAAAGTTCTTTAGGATTTTAAATTAGCTTTAAAACAACTGCTTTAAAATAATAAGTAGTAACAAGACCCTCAGCAGTATCAGATATACTGAGCAGCCAGGGGAACTTGCAGAAATACTGTCTAAACAGCTTCAGCATACACACTGTGGAACACTACTGAAGCTTTCCCAGACACTGGTAGGACAGAAACTTTGTTCATAAAATGTCGAAAAAAAATGTGTCGCAGAAACATATGAGTTCACCTAACTATATTATTTTAAGAGGTTATTACTTTCTTATCAGACATTATCACAGCTGGATACAACCATGTTCAGTAGAGTGATGTGAAAAGGATTGTAGAAAGCATCTGACAGAGCAGATATTGCTCAGCAGAGTGACTGAGCTGGCCTTTAAGTGAAGGGCCCATGCATTTTCAACATAGCTTATGAAGCATCTGACAGCAACATTAACTGCAATTCAGTATGTCCACTCTGAAACTGTTTTCCATCACAAGCCACATTAAAATAGATCATCTTTCTGTTTTTATCCAGTTAGAGAAAATACTGTACCTTACAGTAAAATCATAGGAGCAAGAGGCCAGTATGCTTGCATGGAATGGTGAAAACTGCAAGAAAACAGAACAACTTTTAAAGTTAAAACTTTGTGAACATATACAGACTTACTGTAAGTAGCAAGTTATCAAAGTTTAAATATTTTAATGGTCTTTGTTGATACCACATCATGCTGCAACAAAACAGACTATATCAATATATTTCTCCCCCATGCTTCTAATTACAGGGAATAACAGAATTAATAATCAGAAGGAATGTTCCAAGGGATCCTGGTTTGCTTAGATTTCATTATAGCAGTGCCAAATAACTCTTCTGTAAAGTTAAGAAGTTCTGGAACAGTCATATAAACAGTCATTCAATTCTGCTTTTGGCTAACAGGCTGAGTTTCATCTCATTACATAAATCAAGTTTCAAAACAGCTATGTGACCAGTTAATTATTTTCAGAGAGACAAAATCTGTGCCATACTGCAGAGAACATAAGATATATTGCGGTCATCAATTCGGTATCCTATCATTTTGAAATTATTTATACAAATGGGAAAATTTGAGGTAAGTGGAAAAACTGAAGGCAATATAACATAATTTTGTGATTTCCCCCTCTCCTAAGGGGCATTTTACAGGACACAATCTTCCAAGGACTCTTGCAGACTGGTCTAAGAACTGCAGCAAGAAGGATGCAGTTATGCAAACATTGCTCATCTCAGCTCTAGCTTTTTGGCAACACTTAGTTTCCAAATATTTTAAAATCTGTATTTCTCAGCAGGAAATACAACAAGCCACTGACACAACCTGAGTTTGAAATGCAGGTCCCCCACACTATGGTTCATAGGTTAGTCTTCCTGCAAGACTTATATTATTCACAGCAACTATGAAGTCAAAAGTTAAGTCTGGGCTATTGCCACAACTGCCCAAGTTGCCAAGAGTGTATGTTGATGGCTGCTGAGATCTGCTGACAGAGCTCTCTTTACTATGGCAGAATTGAGGGATGTGCATGCTGGAACTTGAACCTCTGCAGATTTTCTGCAATTTTTTTTCGAGGGAAGAAAAACCCAAAACAAAACGGGTTCTGCACCTCAGGAAAATGAATACTAGAGGGGAGAAGTCTGATGGGCAACAAAAACCAGTGGTACACTTTCCATAAGCCCCCTTTGTATGTCCACATAGTTTAAGACAAAGCAAAGCTATCCTGTCAAAGCTTTGTAACCTTAAGGATCCTAGAAACGTATCCAAGAAAACTCTATCAAAATACTTAGCAGAGTGTTACACGTGCAAGTTGAAAAAGATTCACATAATATCTTTCTTCTACAAAAGAAAATTCTGTTCCATTTAGCTGTAAGATACTAAAATTTTATCACTTGAACAGCTGTATACAGGCAGAAGATACCACTGTATCATTCATCCTGACCTCCAACAGATCATTTATCCAAATATCTTTACAGGTAAACTCAAAAAACCATAACTATGTTTCAGTATAACATATTTAAGCCAGCTAAGAATGTGAGGATCAAATGTATCAATATCAAAATCTCCTGAAAAGGACTCCAGATGATGCACTGATAAAGCTCTGCACTGCAGTGAAAGACCATAAGATACCTGCAGGAATCCAGACAGTATTGTGTTGGGTAGAATCCCTTGCTAGTCTCAGATCTGACAGTCAACACAAGCCCTGAATGAGTGAGCAGAATATAAAAGACAGGTAATCCAAGAGTGTGATTTCATGGTTGTTTTAAGCTAATTTCAGAGTGCACTGCTGCCAAGACTTGTGGCTTCCACTTTCTTTTCCACTTCAAATTTCATGCTCCTGCTCCTCTCCTTTGTGTCAACAAGGCTTGCAATTGGGTAGTTGAGCAACAAATTGAAACAGCTTAGTGATCCAGACAGAAACTAGTCACTTTCAGGGACAGGGTTTTCAGTCAGAGCCATCAGCTGCAGCTTTATAGCGTCGGCATGCAGGGGAAGGAATATCAGTAGGGGCAGGTCTCTCTCAATTCAGTGTGACTGGTGAGTGGTACCACCCAAGTGCAGATATGCTGCATCACCTCGAAGTGCTGGTCCACACTGTCATATCTTATGTCCTCAGGGACTATGTCTGTCTTGAAACAGAAGCAATGAAAGCCTGGTGAGATGGGATAGAAGTCATGTACTCTCAGATACATCTCCTGTGCACATGGATGCATCTTAGGCTATGAAAAATATTTTACAGAACTGAATTTAAGAATGGTCATGAAGGTGCTAAATTAGAAGAAAAGACTCAGCATCAACCACCAGTGGGGAGAGCACACAGAGGTAGCTGGGATAAGGAGGAGCAGGAGCTTCTCAGGTTGTCTGACCATGAACAGGATTTGTGATACGGAACTACTGCTTGAGTCACATCCTTTTATGACAATTTACAAACTAAGCACAGTAACTTCTAAATATGCTACAAACACATCAAGGCCATGTGAAGCAAAATACCAACCCAGGACAACTTTTTTCTGCCACTTCAGACTTCCTAGAAAATATTAATAAACATATCTGTTCCTGAAAGGCTTTAAAAGGATTAGGTATTATCTCCTTTTTCAGGAGATTTTGATAAAGGTGCATTTGACTCTCACATTCTTTACTACAACTATGTTTCAGTATCTTACACTGAAACATAGTTATCATTTTTGAGTTTACCTAAAAAGGTATTTGGATACTTATTTTCATATAACATGAAAAAAATGTCATTGTGCATCTAGAACAAATTCTTATTGGTGAGTGTTCTAGTTGTACACAGATCCAGTACAGTCATCTGTAGACTTTCATGCATAAAGTTTCAAAATTTCTTTGAACACATTAATATTTTCCTTGTATACAAAAAAGTATTCACAATGAATTCTATACCTTGTCTTCTGTGAATATTGACCCCTTGTGTGGAAAGACAAAGCATTATTTAAAAATGAGTAAGGGGAAGTGTTTTCTTCATCTCAAATTTCCCATATAACTTAGCTGAAGTACACATTCTAACACTCTCACAAGCCCGCTAATGCTCTTTGTGCAAATATACTGACTTTGAAAATGTCATTTACTGTAAAATCCCAGCAATCTACTAAACATCAAAATGTTTTACAGGGCTAAACTGAAAGTTTTCAAGAACAGCCACTGTAACATCTAAAATCCTGTTGTTTTTTTTCCTAGTTATTAGATAATATAAAGTATTACAGGTTTACAGAAAAATGTGTGTAACAATTCAGTGATGGTCAATGGGAAATAAAGTACAATTTACCTTTACTCTTCTGATAGCGTAGGTATGACCTAGCAAGACAAACACTGGTTGCCGGATGTTCCTCAAATCCCAGCCTTTCAAGCTGCAGTCAACTGCACCAGTCACCAGCAAGTTCTGATGATTTGATGAAACACAGACATATTATGACAATGTAATTTTTGGATACAAAAGTTAGATAAATCAAAAAATACAGATTAATAAATCATAAATGATGTCCCCAGTGTGCAAATTAAAGAGCACACAGAAACACAAACTGGTTTTCCACTATTAACTACTCTGCCCATACACAAACGAGTAAGCAAAATCTCTGATCTGCTTGGGCTGACCATCTGTTAGAACAAAGCTTTTCTGGAAATGTACTAGGGAATGAGAGCAACAAAGCAACTAGGTACATTTTCATAAAGAGAAGATGCAATAATGTTTCAGTAAAATCCCTTGCTATTTAATGAGAGTAGTTCAATTAGCAAAACAGTGGGATGAATGGTTTCATACCTCATCATATTTGCACCAGTCACAGCTCAAGACCTCAGCCTGGTGGGCTGGTATCACAAGCTTGACTCCTGGGGTTTTCACATCCCAAATTCTTAAAGTCTGATCACCTGAAACAAAGAGAAATTGATTCAATGTTGTTGCATCACTTATGGGATTCAGTTAATCCTTTAGTACTTAGCGCACAAGTGCTTCTTAGCTGTATGAAACATAAATGGTTGCATGCCAAATAAAACAAGCACATTATAGACACATTATAAAGTTGGATTGATGCAAGAAAAGGTATCTGAACTTGCTAGTGCTCTTTCATTAGAGAAAAAACCCCACAACTTCATTTTATTACTAACACTTCCACTATTTTTTAAACTCAGATTTGAGTAAAAGGAAATAGGGTAACAGATTTAAATAACATTTAATTAAACTAGGAGCTTAAAGTCTATTTAAAAATGAGCATAGAAGATTAGAATCATGAAAAAGCTTTCTTTTCAAGCCATCTGAAAGGCACCACCTAGTCACATGCTTTTGGCACAAAGAAAAGTGAACAGTATTTGATATACAAGTTGTTTCAAAATTCCTTCAACAAAAGGAAAATTTAAGACATATCACCCATATTCATTATGTACAAATCTGCAGTTACTCTCATTTATTGAACTATTGGAAGATGAAGTCATTCTATTGTAACTGTTACAGATACGAAACACAACATGTGCTTTAACCTTGGAGCACACGCACACAGAGCAGTGAAGGGAGTCTGGCTTAACTTAAGAGCTGTTAATCATCTGTGCCTCCCTCTTTACCTCCAGCCATAAATTTTCTTCTACCCCTAAAGATCTTTAGCATTTGTATACATCCTTCTTACAAATTCAGTTCCTAATGGCTGGTAAAGACATAGAAAGCTGCATCAGCTGATGGGACAACTATTCTTTTCAGTTTTTAAAATTGGGATTTTCTCATTAGCTCTGAATATTTAGCTTTGTGTCAGCAAAAAGGAATTCTCTAGCTCTCTAGCTTACAGAGAGAAAAAAGTAATTAGAATTGATGATTATGCCTATGTTCATTCAAGAGACAAATTTAATCACTAAAAGGGGATTAAAACACTCATGATTACTGTAAGAAGCATGTATCAATACTACTTAAATTTAAAAAACACTTTTATCTTGCTACTGAAGAAATGATTGATATTTCCTTGTAATTATTATTTTCATGCCATTTATATACAAGAATTTTGATGGTTTTAGTGCCCTGTTGGTCACTGACTGTAAAATATACAGCTGGGCACCAAAAAATCATAGATTTATCTGATCACAGATCAGATAAAACCATCCTTAGAGCCACAGCAATATTCCTAATTGCATGAACTACCACACCCTGCAGACTTCACAAAAAACCCCGTAAAACATTGGAAAAGTGAATAAAACAATAAGGCAGAGAGAGCTTGGTTCACTACATGTCGCGAGTCCTACAGAGCTGCACAGACCTTGGGGGGCTTTGCTCTGGTGCTGGCTGGCTTGTCCTCAGCCCTCCTGACTGTGAGAGATGCTGTACTCCTGGTGGATAAACTCCCTGTCTGTAAGGCAGGAACAACACCCAGCTTCTCACTGTTTTCACTCCCCTCTCCTAGTGTCAAGAGGAAGACTGCTGCTCAGTACACAGACAGCACTCCTGACAATGGCACCCTGCAGCCAGCTGAAGCCTCAAACATCACTACAGTGCTTATAAAAGCAGGGCAACATATGGAGAGGATGAAACACGAGCAGCAGGGTTTTGGCAAAAAAACAGGTAGCACGCCCATCCACTCTCCATTAGCCTTGCTAATCTGCTTGCTTGCAGAGGACAGTTCAGTTCCGAGTTTTAAGTGTTTCTGAGATATTATAATGGACTTCTTAAAAAGCTTTTATTTTAATTTTATCAGATAACATAGATTTGAAGGGGAAACACATATTTCATTATGGATAGGATCATTTTCCCCAAGTAAATAAATATATAAACCCAGGTGAACTAGAATGAACTGCTACAGAGATGCTATAGTAGCATTGTGAGGGCCAAAAACATTTGGAAAAATAAGTTACTCAGCCAATATCAATTTTGACACTAAATATACAATTGCCCCAATTATTTCTTTTTTAATTGAAAATGCTGATGCATGAGAAAAGGATTAAAAACTGTTATTTTCCTTTTTTAAAAAATTTCTTTGAAAATTCTAGACTTAGCAGTTATTAATTCTGGCTGGCACTAACAGTGAAATGTTTTTAATGGAGTAAAACATGCAAGTGAACCTTTCTGTGAATAGAAAAGACCGATTTAAAGCCAAAGGCAAATCCAATTTTTCCATTTAAGTGGAAAAATCAGACTAATTTAAAAAAATCCCTGATAAAGAGTGCAATCCTGACATAGAGCACATTTAAACGAACTTTATTTTACTTCGAACTTACTACATATATATTTACTTACTATATACAAACTTACTATAAATATATTTACATTTAATTTCAACAAAACCTGCAGTTAAAAATTTTGCAATTTCCACACTTCCATGAGTATTACAAATATCGAATATGCACTTCTTCCACAAGCATAAAGCAAAAGTAGGATAATAATAATAGAAAGTCCAAGGAAAGCACACCTAGTACGATTATATTCTTTAAAAGACATTTCCAGCTGACATCCCAAAGTAAGCAACCACAAAAGTACCCAACATTTCCCCCATAAAATATTTCTATTTTTGTAACAAGCAATTTCTCTATGGCAACAGATTTTTACTGGTCCATTAGATAATTATGATTTCAGAATTGTTTGTACATTGTACTTGCTCTCTTTCTTTCTAATGAATATTTGTGAAATCTTGGACGAATCAATAAAACTACACAATATATACTCATCTATTCAAAACTTTTCAAATGATGCTAATCTACAAGTACATCACCCTTATACACAGGATAAAGACTGCTAATGTGAATGACAATGTCTGATAGTGAAAAGATAAAGTTTATTTAAGAATTAAATAAAAAACAGTGCAGAGGTATAACAGTAACTACAAAAAATAGTTACGTTTTTGGAGGTTAATTAAACCCCATGAAATCTTAAAGACTATGTGAAGGGGAAAAGGACTCTAACTAGGACAGGTACAATGTTTTTCAGGAACCAACTTCCATCAGACCAGGTTGGTCAGAGCCCCATCCAACCTGGTCTTGAACTCTTCCACAGATGGGGCATCCACAGCTTCTCTGGACAACCTGTTCTGGTGCCTCATCACCCTCACAGAACAGAATTTCTTCATAATATCTAATCTAAACCTACCCTCTTTCAGTTTAAAGCATTACCCCTTGTTCCATCACTACACACATTTGTAAAAAGCCAAAACCATCCCAATTAAAGTACGTCTGCAGTGCCATTGAATGATTCCAAGTTAACATTACTTGCTTACTTATATGTATTTTTAAATACTAAACCAGATTAAATTATTTAGCCTGTATCAAACAGAAAATCTGTGGGAGGATTAAAAGCAGAACTCAAATCTCATAACTCTCAAAACAATTTTTTTATGCATGTCACGATGATTGCGCTGATTGTTTCTATTACAGATAATTGTCCTTATTTTGGCTGAAATAGAGATATTTTTCTTCCAAGTAGCTGGTACAGTGCTGTGCTTTTGATTTAAGATGAGAATAACGTTGACATCACACTGAGGTTTTGGTTGTCACTGAGCAGTGCTTACACTAAGTCAAGGACTTTCCAGCTCCTCGTGGTGCCCTGCCAGTGGCAGGGCTGAGGTTGCACAAGAAGTTGGAAGGGGACACAACCAGAACAGCTGACCACAGCTGACCAAAGGGTACCCCATAACACATGGTGTCAGCTTAACATACAGAGCTGAGGGAAGAAGGAGGAAGAAAGAGCTGTTTGGAATGACAGCATTTGTCTTCCCAAAGTAACCATCATGCATGATGGTACTGTGCTTTCCAAGAAATGCCTGAACACTTGCCTGCCCACGGAAAGTGGTGAATGCATTGCCTGTTTTGCTCTTGCATTCACAGCTTTTGTTTTACCTATTAACTCTCTTTACCACAGCACATGAGTTTTCCAGCTTTGACCTTTCTGAGTCTCTCTTCCATCCCACCACGGGGGAGTGACTGAGCGGCTGCGTGGGGCTGTCAATGGGGGTTAAACCAATACAATAGTATAAGAAAACTCTGAACAGGAATAATAAAGCTCATGGGATTCCACAGAGACAGAAACAGAGTGACACAAATAACAGCTTTACTTAAATCATCCAAGAGTGCTACCAAATACACAGAACTATCTCTATGGAGTACAACTTACTTAGCAAGTACACATAATTACCGGTGGAAACATATTTTCCAACTGGTCAATTTTAGTCTGATATAAAATGCTGTCAAGCTAAAAATCAGAAGAGTTTTAAGTTATTTTAGGGAAGAGCCCAATCAATTCTTTTTCTGAAAAGAAT
>JACBWW010000002.1:10847502-10861814 GCA_020086605.1 Lanius collurio
TTATACATAAATCTTGGGAAAATTTTTTATTTCAAAATTGACCACAGTTATGACTTACGATTAAGCCATTCTTCAGCAAATGGCAATATTGGCTAGATACCTACCTGTAACCCAAATGATACAACCCAAATTAATTTACTGTAAAAAGCTGCTACTACTTATTTCTTCTGAACACTAAACTATTTTATAATAATGAGATTCTAATACAAAATACTATAACCTGAAAGTGCTTTATATAATAGCATATGTTATATACAATACGTTACCATGATTAGCACACAGTATAAACTGAGGGATAAACTCATTTCCTGAGAAACACTTTGGCTTGTACATTAAAGGATGATTTAGTAAAGTTTATTTGATGTGCTGGTTTTGGCTTGGGTACAGTTAATTTCCTCACAGTGGCTGGTACAGGGCTCTGTTTTGGATTTGTCTGAACACAAATTGATTGATAATATCGAGATATTTTTGTTATTGCTGAGCAGGGCTTACACAGAGCCAAGGCCTTTTCTGCTTTTCATAGTGTCCTGCTGGTGAGGGGGCTGGGGTACATCAGAGGCTGGGAGGAGACACAGCCAGGACAGGTGACCCCAACTGATCAAAGGGATGTTCCAGACCTATGACATCATGCTCAGTATATAAAGTAGGGGAACACTGGAGGAAGTGGGAAGATATTTGGAGGGATAGTTTTTTTCTTCACAAGTCACCATCATGCATGATGGGCCTTGCTCTCCTGGGGATGGCTGAAAACCTGCCTGCCCATGGGAAGCAGTGAATTAATTCCTTGTTTTACTTTGCTTGTGTGCACAGCTTTTGCTTTCCCTATTAAACTGTCTTTATTTCAACCCAGAAATTTTCCCACTTTTACCTTACCTATTCTCTCCCTGATCCTACTGGTGGGAGAGTGACTGTGTGGCTCCATGGGGCTTAGTGGCTGGCTGGGATTAAACCCCAACACTGGAGCACAAGACTTGGATCAATTCAGTACTGTGCTGGTATGTCCTGAAGTAAGAGATTGCAAATGAAAACATTCACCTCGCATCATTACATATATTTGGCATAACAAACTAAGCAAGTAAATTGTATTTCAAAAGCTTCTAGTATAAACAGCAGTTTAGCTAAACTGCAACAAGCCACAGTAACTTCACAGTCAGCTTGCTCTCTAGATGCTCAATTTCTACAACAATGTACCATGAAGTAAATTGAAGCTTCTTATTCTTTTATCCCCCTGGGGTTTGCGTTCCAAAAATGACCATTTTTTTTGCAAAGCCTTGAACCTTGTTCACTATGGCATTTCTTCTAACATGAAACTTTCATTAAACAAGAAAATAACAGGAGTCATAAGAAGCAAAAAGTGGACCCACACAAAATGGATGGAATATAAATCTCTAGAAAAAAAGTGCTTTGGAACTCAGGAGAAACTGCTGTTATAGCTGAAAACAGCAGATTATTTCTTCCATTTTTAAGGAACCTGAACAAACATATCTTTGGAATTACTTGTCTGCAAGCCCTACTCTCCAACACCTTCTTCTTTTGCCCAGTGCTACTTCTGAAGCAGGAATGTGAGCTGAAACTTTAGAAAACTGATGTCAAAGACCTGACAACCCCAAACTTTGGTCCAGAAACATGTAAAACACCTCTAGTGAGAAGCTGCACTCAAGGCTATTCTTTCCAACTAATTCAGTAAATGTTCTCTTAGTAGATGTACACCTTTTCCAGATCATTGTTTCTTGCAAAATAATTCATTCAATCACAGGTTTTTTTACAATTTTAATACCAAGCACAGAAAGGTGCACCAAGACTACATACCAGCCTGATTTATGAAACTACAGCTTGACAATCCCTTTAGTACACACATTTATCACCAAGAGACCAGGAAGCAAGAAGAGACTTTTTAAAAAGCAACTCACTAACTCAGAGCTAGCAGTAACACTGAATATGAGATAAACAATGGTTTTTAGTTTTAACATTAAAGTCTAGTACTCAATGCAAGGGCTTACAAGAGTGGGACCTGGATTTACAAGTTAATTTGTAAAGCAGCAAAGTTACAGTCATCCAACACTTCTGTCAACATAATAAAAATTTATCAGATTATAAAATTATTACACCTTGTTGTGGTACGAGAAAATTTTTTGCCCTGGGCTTTCAGTCTGAAAAATAAGCCTTTGAGCAAAGAATACAATTAATCGATCTAAATACTGACAAACAGACATTGTCAGGCAGATTTCAAAAAAATTTATTTCCCTTTTTCAGTAGTTAAGATGTTATTAAAATTATGTACCTGCCCTGATCAGTAAACTTAAAGAGTGATTAAAAAAAGAATGCAGCATTAAAACTAAGGCCCCAGTATTTAAGAAAATAGCAATCAGTCATTCTAAATCTGGGTTTTGTCGAATCCAAGACATTCATATTTTCATCTGTCAGGGTTGTATCTGTATCAAAGAACACTACAGTAACGCAGATAAAGGTAAAATGGTATTCATTAAGTACTTTCTACTGTTAAAGGACAATAAATTTAGTTGATACTAAAAAGATGCTTTCTTTATAAACAACAGGACTGAGCAAGGTCTATTGCTCTGCAGTCATGGAGAATTACTTAGAAGAACTGATTAACATTTGACTGAATATTACTGTTGTGTGCATTTCTAACATTCTTTATGAACTTCTCACCAATTTGCTCTCTGGGTTAAAAAAAAACTAAAAAAAAAATTCTACCAGGCAAGCGACGTAATGACTCATTAAACCCCTTTAGCCATGAGGCTGCTGTTAAACATTCATGTCACTTCTTCAATGACATTTTCCACATCAGTGTGTTTTCAGTGTAAGGCAGACATTTACCAGGGCTCTGGTTTGGTGCTGCACGTACACCTGAATATCCTGCTTATCTTATCTGCTCAGAAATTGTTACTGACATCAAAACAGCACTTATTTACATATACAGAATTAACAGTGTTCTCTGTTACTATTAACTACTAATTAAAAAAAAAAAGATAGGCCATTTATTTTCTTTTTGAGAGTACAAATGGTCGTACATGAAGATAACAGCATCATAAAGTACCTCACACATCCCTGTAAATGTTAAATGGAAGTTTATTAGATGCTGAATAAAACCTAATTTAACTAAAGCACCAGACATATATATCTTTTGCAATTCAATTGCATTTTATTGTCCACTGCAGACAAGCTCAGTTTTCTTGCATGTATTCAGAATGGAGACTTAACGAAGCAAAGAAGCTATACCTAGTATCAATTTTTTTTTCAATTGCTTTATATTGCCATCTTAGATTTCTCATTTTCTTCACTTGTATTTTTTTCTAGTCTCGTAATAGCTTGAGAGAAAGCCATATTTCAAAATCAAATATTAGCTTCAAGCATAAGCTAATCCTTTTGAGCAGCTTTTTTACTGTGGTTTGCAATTCTGTTTGGTTATTTTCAGCATTCACAAACTAATTAGTTACATGGAAATTAAATTTCTGCTGGATTCTATGCAGATTCAGAAGCAAAAAAAATGGCAGGGGTGTGGCATGCAAAATGTTTTTAAACCTTCTTTCCCCTTGCTTACTTTCTTTAAAAAAAAAAGAGTGCATTGCTTTACTTACATATAGTTTAACTGGAAGTATTTAAACACCATCATATTTTCCAATCTGTGGTTTACAACATACCTAACCTATTTTACTAGTACATGCAGAATTGATGATGCTGCAACATGAAACAGTTCATGTCTCAAGCATTAAGACTACACTACTAGGATAGCAGTATGTTTGTGTGTAGGTATGTGTGAGGTGGGAAGAGGGAAATGGGCCAGGTGGGGCAAAAGAGAGGAAAAAAAGACACAGACACACAGATACCCTACAATCCCAAAGCAGTACAGACTCCCTTCAAGAAAGGAATGTTTCAATAATTTTTAATAACAACATCCAAAAAAGCTATTGTTTTAAAAAGTGAGAAATCCTAAGTGAGATGAAAGGACGTACAAAAAGTTTCCCAGATTTCAGTTACTAATTTTCAAGACAACAAAAAGTTGCAAAATAAGAGACCACAAAACTGCAGGTCAACCTTTCCAGCAAGTGCATCCCAAAGAAGGGAACAGCTCTAAATTTGACACAGTACTATTACACTGAGATTCAAGTTTCTCTCCAGCTCCAACTTTAGCTCAATAGAAGATGAATCATCAGTGAAATTTAGCTTTCTGTCCCATGATTTTCTGTCATCCTTATAGAGTATGCAGATCATAGCAAGTTTTAAATGAGGACAAGTAGCCTCCTTGAAAAGTTCCACTTTACTTTCATCACATGCTTTGACTGACAGAGAAGAATGTCATTAAGCACTAAACAACAAACTCTTCGAACATTAACTGTGTGATATACTTTTACAATAAGGAAATGGCATTTATACACAGAGCTAGAGGGTCATGAGTCCTTCTACCATCCACAGTCCTGCTGACCAAAGAAATGACTGCCAATACGTATTGTCTGTAGTGAAGCAATCCAATCAAACCACAGGAAAATTTCAATGTAAACAGCGTAAACACTGAAACCTTTTCCACATCAGCATGTCATGATTTCTATGTTATTTTATCTAGAAGCACACTAGACATTTTATTTCTATGTTATTTTATCTAGAAGCACACTAGACATTTTATTTTGGAAACTGTGAGAAAGTTCACCATAATTTTGAAGACTTCTTTTTCTCTTACCTAATGATTTTATACCCAGAATTACACTACCAGTGTACTGTAGCAGATTTTTATTTCACATCCAAGCAGTACTTGGAGAAGAAAAATATTGTGTCTTTTGTGCATGTTGTTTTTCCATCAGTGAGTGAAAACTGACTGCAATTAGCTTTACGCTCCAGCAGTATATTAGTCCCTTTCAAGCGTCAAAATAAAAATTCAAAAAAGAATAGGAACTCTGTAGTGCTTTAGTCAAAACTTCTAACAGCTGCACTGACTGAGTCACTCAAAGAACAGATCAATTGTTGTACCCAATTTAGGTACCACGACATACAGCATCCAACAATCAATGTTTCCCAAAATTGTTCAAATGACAATGTATTAGAAGAAAGTTTGGCTTCATATCCTAGAGCTTCAAATTTGAAATAATTAGCTGTATCAGCAAAGCCTTTTTGTTCATCTAGAATGATGGAAATTTTGTATGAGTAAGGCTACCATGAACAGGAGGGTTCTAAGCAGGACTTCTAAGAGAACATTTGTTAGAACTTGCAAAAAATACTACGCACTTAACCTTGAACAAATGGTACTTGGCTAGTATTTTGTAGTATATAGATAGCTGCATTTCAGTAGAACTGTTCATACAGTGTACAGTTTCTGCACATCCTGTTAGACAGGTATCCATCACATAAGGTGGAAACATCTGTGCTCCATCATCAGGCTTTCAAGCACTACTATGTTAGAACAAATAAACGTCACTTGTTTGTCATTCTAGCTAAACTCTGCAGGCAGAATCAGATGGAGATAGCCAGACTGAAGTTTTATGAAAGCAACACTTATTTTTTCATCTGAATTCTCAGAGTAGGGAAGACCAGTATCTGTGTGTATACACTCTCTAACTTCAGTAACAGGAAAGAGTAGTTATACCTGCTCATCCTCTTGATGTAAGAGCCAAACAGTTTCTATTTAAACCAGTACAGAAGTACAATAGATTCGAAATCTGAGAAATTTAGGCCACCAGTGTTAATCTATCAATATTTGTATTAAGACAGCCCTTCTATTTCCCAGGCAAACTCTGTGGCTCACAGCACCTCTCACCCAGGTAATCATCAGCTGGGCTCCAGGTATCACTCCAGAGCTCTCCCTGTGCCTCTGAAGCAGGAGCAGTGTTTGGAAAACACTGCCACCTCACCTCTCTTTGCCTCTGGATATGCCCAATTCAATTATGATTGTATTTACCAGTAAGACCCATAGCATTGGCCAAAGCAGAAAAGTAAAATTGTTACTACCTTTCCCAGAGAACAAGGTAGAGAGATCTACAAAAGTTCAGTGGGAACTGACTACATTTCTCACAGAGTTGCTCACACTCGAGACAATTTGAACAAAAACATAGGCCAAAACACAATATAAAGCATATAACATTATTTAGTGGTCAGTAACAAGAGTGAGATGAATGGAAGAGAGCTATATAAAATAACAGAAAAAACTGCCATAAGATCACTGCTAGAAAACTGCTGATCTTCATTTAAATGCCCAAGAGGATGAACTACTGATTGTAACAGAACCTACAAATCCAGCTGCAGCAATACATTTACCTTTCCTTGTTCCGTTTTTACAGAACAAGTGTATATGACACACACTACCATCTGCTGGACAAAGTGCTGAACTAATCCACTAACACAGAAGTGACCTTTGGGGTTTTGTTTTGAAAACCTCTTTACCATCACACTTACCTGAGGCAGATGCAAAACAACCTGGGATGTGTGGAGACCATATAGTGCTGTAAATGACCCCTTCATGGCCTTTAAAAGTGCATAAGGACTTCCCCACAGCTGGATCCCACTGAATAAAGGAAAAAAGGAAACTGTTGAGATAGACATTCAGTAAGAAAGGAAAGGGTTTCATACATTGGAAAAAAAAAAACATTATACATCCAGAAAGGACTAAATTAACTTCTTTTTAAAAAGCATTTGTACACTTAAATTGGTGTCAACTGAGAGTTGAAGCAACATCTCAGTTAAAGCAGAATTTCAGCCACAGGGTAAAAACAAACAGGAAAAGAGAATCCATGTTGTTTCTTAACACAAAGAACTATCAGACCCAGAAGAAATTACACTTTTCAGCTTCAGCAGAAAACCAACATACCAGCTTGGCTGTTTGATCCCATGAACCAGATACCACTAGCTGCTCTCCTCTAGTTTGGCTCCAGTCAACACTATATGCCTATAAATGACATAAGAGTATAGTTTAGAAAGGGCATTAGAATACAAGTTTCAGGCTGTAGTTAGGCAGAGTTTCACAAAATAGACTTGGATTTGCAGATTATAGCCTAGCCAGTTGAAAAAAAATACCACTAAAGCACAACAAAACTGCCAACAATGCCATTTACCTGAACAAAAACTGTATTTAGCATTTCAGTCAGCCATTAAAGGTACATACAGGCTAAGTATCTGAAAAAGCAAAGATGGGCCAAAAGGGAGGAAAATGAAAAGTTGTACCAAAATCCACAAAAAACTACCATCACTAGAAGTCTACCACTTTAAAAGCCATACGTTAGACTTGTTTTCGTACCGCTGATCCAATTTTATTCAAAGATGTACAGTTTCCAATTGCTAGCCATCTCTCATTGTAAAAGCCATCTCTCTTCAGAGCTGACTTTTAGATCTTAACTGACTAACAATAAGTGCTTTTTTATTATATCTAATTCTCCAAAAAAATATATGTCATAAAGTACTCCAGGTTTTCATCTTTTCCAGGTTCTATGGCACTCTTTTTTGACCATCCAAATCCTCAAACAAGTAAAGCAAAATAAATTAAAAACTCGATTTCCCTCATAACTACTCATTTCAGCTATTAAGGAATTATTTTTCGCAGTGCAGTTGAAATAAGCTCCCTCTTCACTGACAGCATGTTCTAATGCTGGTCCCTGCTTTAATAGAGGATATCTTAACTCCAGCCTTCACTGATGATTTTTCAGCTCTGCCTTGCAAAAACAAATGCACTGAGGCAGTCCTTCAAATTATTTAAAATCCTCACGTCTCAAGCACAGGCACAACTTCCATCTTCAAATACACATCTTTATCTACTTGATGGAAGGTGCATTCTGTTTTGTCCAGTTTTACCTCACACCAAAGTGATTCAATTAGCTGCAGCAGGACATGAACCATTCCAGTGTAAGGTGGATATATTATAGATAAAACAGTTCATCCACTTCACCTCCTGACCCAATCAGTGCTCCCAGGACAATTCTCAGAAATGTGGTCACTACCTACAAGTAGTAGGTGGCACTGCTCTCAACAGCAGGGCCACTAACCACCAAGGATTTGTATTCCACCTGGGATAATCTAGTTCTAGCACCACACTGGGTATGGTCAGCAAGTCAACATACTAGATGTTGTGTTTGTCTTGGATAGATGGAATTGTGTATTTAATAACAGCAACCCTGTTTTGAAGGTAGATATGCTTGGACCTGTGTCATCAGATTAAAAAAGCAGAGAAGCTGAAAGGGAAAGAAATCCAGCAAGTGTCAAAGTCTTCTATGGAAAGCATCCTGTGCAAGAAAGAAAAACATGTTATATTTTGCTATTTCTGAGTATTTTCCTTCATAAGAAATATTTCAGTCTATACTAGATCCTGCTTAAATGAACTGGTTTTCATCTATTTGGTTTTTTTTCCATTAATGGAAGGCAACCACTGCCCAGAGAAAAACAACATGCTTTATCTGCAACTCTCCTTTGTTATTTTTACGAAGTCCTGCTTCCCATATACTGAAAGCCATACTGCTCTAGAACCGTTTTGTACTAACCCTCTTCTTTGAGGAGCCTATAGTCAAATGTACTGGGACAGTACTTGACAAAAGCCATATAACCACCTGAGAGGTAATTCTTTTGGGTTTTTTGCCAAACCACACCTTTACTTCTTGACTTTTCTACTTTTGTTAGCTAACTAATTGTACTACAGCTCATTAAAACATGTAAACTCTTTCTACTAAAATAGTAACATAGGAGACACACCAGTACCTCTCTATATATTCTAAGAATGGACAGTTCTCCAAAGTGGCTCCCAAGCTCCCCACAAACACTAGCCTCTCTCTTTCCCCCTGAATCTGTGTGATGGCCCAAGTTCAACTCCTAAGCTGCTGCTGTTTGTTTGCTGTTTTAGTATGCCTCTCACACAACAGCTCAGTATTTGGCTCTCATATTCGTAGTCAAGATTTTTCAGAGAGAAACAGATCTTTGAGAAGCATGCACTTGTGTCTCACAATTCACACAGCCCATGTTAAATACATTGTACTTGGGATGTATCAGATCTACTGCCCAGATAAGGCAAAGCACACACAGGACTCCTGGCTCACTCCCAAGATATCAGCACGTAGATCTGCTGAGCACGTGCTGTGACACAGACCTGGGCACATGTGGCACACAGGGCTGGGACTGCTCAGCGCTCTGCAGCTGCAGCAGAGGCAGCAGGGCCTGGGTGAACTCTCCTTCGGGCAAGAATTACAAACAGAACAGACGACAGGCTCGGGAAAAACAAGAGGTACTGTCCATTTGGCACATGACAGGTCCAGGTAATAGGAAGAGGATGAAAAGAAGACAGTGTGAAGAACCAAGTAAGGTTCACTTTTATTCTTTCCTTTTCATGCTATCCTTCAACACAAATTTACAGACACTTCAATGGAAGCTGTGTTGAGCAACTGGGAAAGACTACACAGCATAAACCTTAGCTGTTAATCTCTTAGTGCTTTACCTTCAATCATAAAATAAACAAACCCTAGCTTATGGCTAAACAGCAGCAACAAATGTCTCAGGCAAGACGAAAAGATGAGGGAAAAAATACGTAAAAACATAAAAAAGAGCTTAAAATAAATGCTCAGATTCACTTTACAAGACAAATTTAATTCAAGCATCCTATTATCTCACAATCCAGTGAGATTTCATCAAAAACCAAACTAAATTAGACCAATTTATTAATGAGATTCAGCAGTTGGTTAGTGCTGGAATAAAACTCATTGTCCTTTGATAATACAAGTTCACTTTCAAATTCAAAATGCACATTCTTTTTGAGAAGGGATAATGATCTCATTTAGAAAAAAAAACAGATCCCTGTCAATCATGCATTAGCAACAATATAAAATGCAGTGACAAAATTGTCATTAAAAATGTCAGAGAGGGATTAAGGATTAGGAAGGTAGTGAGAACAGTCTGCCAGTGTTCTCCACAAACTACTAGGTGAATTCCTTCTGAGATCTATCCTTTTAATATAAGTTTATAAAGAATCAACACAAACCTCTCATATCTCACAATAAACACTCAGCCCACATTTCCCAATACTGTCTTTCTAAGCATGGTTGAATATGTCCAGCTTCCCATGCTACCTGCTCAACTAAGACATGGAACAGAAATGTTTATTTCACAAACAGCAGATGGTGTAGCAGAACTAAAATAAACTTACTGTCAGAATTTCAATGAGAAAATGACAGGAACAAACTAACAAAAAAACATGCTACTATGCTTCACCTATGTCTTTCTGTAACTACTATCAGCCTTTGAACACCATCATAAAATCCTGATCACAACAACAAACTCCTCTCTCAAAATTCTCAGTTTACATAGTATATGTATTAAATCTAAGTAGAAAAACTACAAAAAAAAATAATATACAGAAGATGGACTCTTGTGTAACTGCAGTCACTTAGCTTTTAGCTTTGTGCTTCATATCTGAAAAGATCTCGAGGTTTTTGGGAGCCAAACTGAATTTCCTCCATCAGTTCTTTGACTACATATGTACTAGATTATTTTATTGAGATTGATGTCATTTAGATAAAGCATCAGTAATCCAGGCTAAAACTGACTGCATCTTTAGTTCAAAGACTTGACAGAAGTGAATGGAGGGTTAGAAGGAAAGCTTAAAAAAAAAAGGGAAGAAAAATCACTGCAGGGAAGATATATGTACTACAGTGTAAATATCCTTAAAACTATGCAAATATATTTGTGAACCTGAATATAACATTCTTCTCTACCCATACAGCACTGCATAAAGAAACTGAGATTTTAAGAAAATCAAATGCAACAGTATCAAATGGAGGCTAAAATAACATACACTGTCCCAACATTTGATTACTGCTATTTGAGTAGGATCTCACAGATGCTAGGAGGGAAAACAAAAAGCAGATCTGAGTGCAACCCAGGTGCTAAGGATCTGCACAATATATATCACTCCATAACCTCAAGAATAAGACTGATATATCAGTTGTCTGATTTAGACCTATCTAATAAGGCTCTCTAAAAATCACAGTGTGACTGTAGTAGTTTCATGATTAATTAGCCTGTAAGGAACCACAGATGCTATTTCTGAATTTATTAGATTTGTGTAATCAAGCAGTACCTTCTACAGCATATGAACATGCACAAGAATATGTGCTTTAACTTTATATTCAAGTTATTAATTCAAACCAGAGACCCAAAAAAGTTAAAAAAACAGAAAACAAAAAGCTGCTTTTGATTATAAGACCACAAATAAATCTTTTAATTATTCATACACAAGACCATCCAATAAATTTTTTAAGTTTGCTGGATTTACCTCCAGAGTGTGCTCTTTATACACTTGCAGTGGACCTTTGGTTTTACCCATATCCCAGATTTGCAGAGCTCCATCTCCACTACAAGTGATCAAGACGTTTTCGTTATTCTCACTCCAGGTCACATCAAACAGGCCATCATTCCAATCAAAACTAAATTGGAAAAATTAAGATATTAGTCTATGAGAAAGCACAACATAAAAGTCTGTACTAGTTATACACAAAGAAAGTATTTCTTTAAATCACCACTTTCATCATTCTAAACAGCATTTTTATATATTTGAGTTTCAAGTGAATCTCCTCTCAATTAACTTACCTGTTTGAATGTCAGTTTCTACAACCATACGCCAAAATAGATTAAGTTAAAGCATAAATGAGCCAAGAACCTTCCACACACAGAAAAGGAATTCTGATTTCAGTCTAAAACTTGCCATGCAAACAAAGGTACAACATGCCTCAGTCTGATCTATGTTTTCTCCAGGATGTAAGAGCACTTTGTTTCTAACAACTGTGGTAAAGAAAGAAATAAAACTGTGTTGAGAGAGCCCTATCCAATTCACAACACCATTATGAATTTGAGTCACAATGAAAACCCAACAGAAACACAGCCATGAATTTACTGAAGATGTCTACACTCCCTTGAAGAGGCTTTCAACACATCAACCTTATGGGATCTGATGCCATATATTAGTTACTCTGCCACAACTATCAATGACTGTAGTATTATCTGATGGAAAATATGAATTTATTTACCCCCTTTTCACTGAAGGTTCAGCTAAGTTTAGGTCAAATTTCAGGGCACTATGCAGTAATGATAAGGGAAAGCCATGCACAGAACACTTTGACAGAGAAAACAACAGCCTGTAGGTCAGGAACCACAAAATAAGTGGAGTCACTGGAAACAGAAATGAACAGTACTAAACCAGGGTACTTAGCAAAAGGAACAGAATGTTGAATATCTTCGAAGAGTCTTGTTTTATAACTGTGAATGAAAAATGGTTTCTCTGAATATGATTAATTATTTTTTAACCATTTCTATGTCAGCCGCCTTAATCTAAACAATCTCTGTTTCAAGACTTTCCTTAAAACATTTTAGGTTAATAACAGTCAAGTATTAAACACCCACCTTTCTAACCTTTCTCCTCCTCCCATCCACAACAAAATCAAACTCCTCTCAAGCCTTTAGAAAATTGTATTTCCTAGGAAGGACCTCCACAACTTGATGTAGCTTCCTGCACTATTTTCAGTATAAGTCAATTACAAGGGCATAAATCTAGGTGTCACTGTTCCTAAACAGGTAGAACTTAAAATTTCAAGCTAGGGCAGAGAAGCTGCTCTTAATTCACACTGTCAGCTTTCTATATAATGGTTTACACAATGGAAATGGTGCAAGCCAGATGACTTCCCATAACAAAATCAATGCAACGTAAACATATCTTTTGTATTGTATGTAAATACAAACACAATAATTTATATGTAAATACAAAGACCTGTATCAGTAGCTACTTCAGCATGGAAAAAATACTTTATATTGCTAACAATAAACCAAAATATTACAGTTGTGCCTTGTACTCTCGAGTACACAGTAAATTTTTCTCTTACAAAAATAAAAGATAAACCTATATTACCTCCTGAGCAGAATAATCCCAGCTTCATTTTGTTCCAGTATTGCCAGAGTTCCACAACCTAAACCATCAAAATGAAACAAAACATCACAACTAGTTACCCGATGCCAGAGGAAACTGGGGTGGTTCTCTAGTGGCTTCAGTGTGCAAACACAAAGGGCACCTGAACTTTAAGAGGCCAAACAATTACTTGTAGAATTAAACATCTTGTGGTCTCATATTCTCTAAAATAGAAATTCATTTACATCAGATTGTTCTGGTGTGATTTGGTTTGGGGTTTTTGTTGTTTTTATTTTTTTTTCTTTCTCTCCAGTGTATCTGTAGGTGAGGTTGAAAAAGACTTGCTTATAAAGCACAAAAGTGCATTTTTCCCATGGGTCTCCCATGACAGACATACCAACACGGGGTTCCCTTTTGTCTTTTTGATAACAGGGCAGACAGAGCACTTCCCCTCCCGGCCTTCCTGAATACAGTAATACAAACACAGCTCCTCAGAAACTAAACAAATAATTCAGTTGTGATAAAACATACATGGGTTCTGCTTTCTCCTCTGCGATATTGTTGAAGTAATTCTACACTTAGACTTTTTTTTTTTTTAATTGTTTTGGGGAGCAGTACTCCCACTAGAAATGAAAAAGGTGCCAGTATTGAGGAACACTCAGCTTGGCTCTTTCAAGAGACCACAGGGTCACCAGGGCCTGGCTGGACACTCAGGGACTGAGACAAGAACAGCTGAAGCCACAGAATTACAGAAAACACTGAGCTGGAAAGGATCCGTCAGGATCGAGTGCAGCTCCCGGGCCTGCACAGCACCATCCCCAAGAGTCACACCCTGTGTCCGAGAGCATCGTCCAAACACTCGCTGAGCTCTGTCAGGTTTGGTGCTGTGACCACTTCCCTGGGAAGTGTGCTCCAGTACCCAGCCATCGTCTGGGGGAAGAAACCTCCCCCGACACAACTTCAGGCCATTCCCTCGGGTCCTGTCACCGGAAAAAGTTATTTTCAGACATTTTATTCACACCGTGTATGTCTTTACTACCATATTTATTCTCGACCCGATCAAATGAGCGCTCCTCCGCGAGGGCGTCGTGAGAAGCGCCCCGGCAGCAGCGGGTCGGTACTTGGCAAGCGGCACATCCCGGCGGGCTGTGGAGGGCTGGGGCAGCTCCCGCGCCACCCCCGGCCCGGCCGCGGGGCACAGGCGCTGTCCCACAGCAAAACAAACGCAGCGGAAACTCGTCCCCAAATGCTTTGGGCAGACACCGTCTGTCCTTCCGCACACCCGCGTTTCCAGCCTCCTCCTCCCGTGAGGAGCCGCGTTCCCGGTCACCCCCACCGCGCCGCCCCCCGCACCTGCCATGCCGTAGTACTGCGCTGCGGCACAGGCCACGCGCCCCGGGCAGTATGGCGAGAACTCCACGGCGTACCCATGCAGCCC
>JACBWW010000002.1:10862194-10970395 GCA_020086605.1 Lanius collurio
CTCCGCGGCTCGGCGGAGGCGCCGCGGAGGTGCCGCCGCGCCCCCGGCCCCGGCGGAAGCGCCCGCCCGCCGGGCGGTGCCGGAGCCGCGGCGCCGCCACCGCCATCTTTGGCGATGGCAGGGGGCGGCCCAGGGCGCTGCCGGAGCCGCGGTGGGGATGGCCGAGTCCGCAAGGTCGCCTCCCTGCGCAGGAGGAACCACTTCCAAATTTCGGAGACAATCTGCTCTTTTGTACGCCACGTAGCACATAGATCAGCTCGGTGTGTGTGCATCAGCTTGAATACAGGAGATGTTTCAGTCATAAGTCTGTACGTTAGTTTTCATTTTTCCTTTTAAAAAGATCTAAGCTTTTCAATTCTCCTCATTTCTTGATTAGATCAGCATATTTTATCATTCTTCTCATTATGTAGTTGTGCTTTATGGAAGTCCTTTTATGAATAAACTTCTTACACGTGTGAGAACTTCTGTTTTAAGTGAGTGGGAATTTTTGTCTTAGAAAGGAGGAGGTGGGGAGGGCGTGTTCGGGCTTAGAAAATTAATAGCAGAGCAGCAGCTGAAGCTTTCGCCATATTATATCCTACATCTATCTATGTCCCTTAATATACAGACAATGAGATTATTCCAGTTGGACACAGACTACCCTAATTAGTCACAATGACCTACCTATGTGTTAGATGATAAAAATGCAAAAGTATAATTTTGCACTTTCAGAAGTTAGAGCAAAGGCAAATTAGATTTTTTAATCACAGTTACCTCGTGGAACTTGGACCATAGTTACGTATTCCTGCTATAGGGCCATCTATTTAAAACAAAACCTTGACTGCAAAATCCATTGTAAAGCCACAAAAAATGTCCATTTGCTTCACCTGGCACTCAGATGCAGAATTAGGAAGTTCTACTCATTCTTCAATCTTGTAATAAAAATGAAAACAAATGCGTTTATCAGATAGCCTCCAGGATTTTAAAATAAAATCAGTTCAAATTCAATGCAAGTGAAGCTCAGTTTAATGTATTCTCTGGATTATGACAGCAGTTCCAAAAGCCTCATAACTGGAAATTTATGGGCTTCATTTATTCACATCATATGAGATAAGATTTTTTAACCCTGGGGCAAAGGAATATCTTACAGAATTGGCTGCTCCAGGCCAAATTCAACTTTTAGCTTTTGTGGAATCTTTTAACATCAATTTACCTTTTCAAAATGCAAGTTACAAGACAGTTTTCTGAGCAAGTGTTTTTAAAGTAACTGCCCTTGGTGACTGGGATGTCAATAACAACGCCTGAAAGGCCACCACAGTGGTACAGTAAGTAAGTTTGGACACTGCCTTTTGAGAGGTGTTAGGGAGTCAGGTGCTTGATGGTGTAAAGTACAGTTACTCTATGGACAATTTATCACTGAATTGGAAATGTTTCATCAAGTGCATTTTTTCCAAGCTGGTTGATCTTTCTTAACGAGTGAAATTCTGCAAAGAGGTTATGCAAACAGGAACCAGTTCTTATGAGTGGCCCAGCTGTTTTGTAAAGACACGATTAAAAGAATTTTCATAAAGATCACAAAGTGGATAAAAGGTTACAAGGAAGTTCTGAGAGAAGGACTAGTTACCAAACATTTTTTTCACAGACAAACTTGAGAATTCAGGTTTTGAAGATCCACAGAAGTAGAAAGCAAAGTAATACAGACAGTGAAAGTATTTGAGTAGGATGGGTTTGTGGTAGAATAACAATGAAAGAAACAAAAGCTATTTTACAGGCAAAGAGAGAAGGGCCCAACAAACGAAGTTGTTAAACATGACTCTATTTCCTTCTTAACTTCTGGGCAGTTGAGTAAATTCAAGAAACACAAAGGACTACCAATATTATCAGCATTTTATATGCAGCTATTGAAACCAAATGGTCTACTAGACAGCTCCTTCCAGATAACACCAAATCACAGAATCACAGAATTAATTAAGTTGGAAAAGACCTCTGAGATCACCGAGTCCAGCCTATGACTGAACACCACCATGCAAACTAGACCATGTGCCACGTCCAGTCTTTCCTTACACACCTCCAGGGACAATGATGCCCCCACCTCCATGGACAGCCCATTCCAATGTCTAATCACCCTTTCTGTGAAGAAATTCCTCCTAATGGCCAACCTAAACCTCCCCTGGCTCAGCTTGAGGCCATTTCCTCTCATTCTGTCAATAGCTGCCTGGGAGAAGAGGCCGACCCCAACCTGCCTTCACCCTCCTTTCAAGGCGTTGTAGAGATCGATAAGGTGTCCCCTGAGCCTCCCCATCTCCAGGCTAAACAACTCCAGCTCCTTCAGCCACTCCTCATCAGACTTGTGTTCCAGACCCTTCACCACTTTTGTTGCCCATCTCTGGACTTGCTCCAGCACCTCAGTGTCTGTCCTGAACTGAGGGGCCCAGAACTGGGCACAGGACTCGAGATGTGGCCTCAGGAGTACAGGAGAAGAATCCAAACGGATTCTTCCGAACAGACGGATCCAGCATGCAGCAGTAGATGGCAGCCACGTTCCACGCAAAAAAAACCGAGAGCCCTCAGATGAAGGAAAAAAAATCCCAAACTACACGGAAATAGCTGTTTTCCTATCACAGCCTAATTTCAATTAAAAAAGGGAATGTTGCTTAGTATGTAGTTTTAGGCTATCTTTATGCAGCTGTGACTTATCTAGGCTCAGCTCGAAGCCATACCCCTCGTTAGCATTAGAATAGGTGCTTGAGATGCTTACTGCAGTATCTCCACGCTTTCAGTCCCAAGGGCTCTGCTCCGTTACAAACACACGTCCCTCACTTCCTCAGCTTGCTAGCTGACAGCTACCTTAGGTGTGAGTTGAGCCGGCAACCATCGCTGCTGTATACATAAATCCTTCCAAAACCCTTGCTGGTCAGTAGAAACAGTAATCAGAAAGGCTCGAGTTCAAGTGTTTGAACAACTTATAAAAAGATCTTTTCTACCAGAGAAAGTAGAATGTGAGCTATTTCCTCATGTGCAAGGGCAGGTAGCTTAAAATACTAAAAATATTCAAGGACTGCAGTTAATTTTTGTCTGTCTTTTAACTATTGAACCATTCACTAGGCTCCATGCCATGATGATTTTCTTCTACAAGTGAATGCTTATAGACTTATAGAAACATAGAGATGTTTCCAGCTGAAATCTCCATATCATCATAAAGCTGAATGTGTTGCAGCTTTAAAAAAAGCATTTAGAATCCCAGGGCTCATATAAGATTGAAAACCTGGCAACACTGAAAATAAACAAATAAAAGTAACCAAGGGAGTTGCAGGAATGAATGCAAAGGGAAAGGCTCCCCTCATATGGCGAAACTGAGTGTTATGGCATTTGGAAGGAAGAGGCTGTTAGCATGGAGGCTTTTCTGGAGGTTTAAAAGAACAAAAGAAGCAAGAGGAGAGAAAGAGAAAGACACTGGAGCAAAGGAAGATTTAGACATGGAGATTTAGAAAAAAATGTGAGAATTATGGGGGAAGAGAACATGAAGCAAGAGCAACACACAATCTTCACCATGCTCCCAAGAAAAGGGCTATAAGGACGGTCCTGAGTGGTGAAATATCCATCCCTGATGATGTATCCACATTGTTCAGTCTGGTTTTGCTGTAATTGGGTAAGCAGATTCCCCATGTTATAACTGTTCCTTGATCAGCTGCGTCCCTACACAATGGCCACCAGTCTCTATTTACCTCCCTCCTTCTACTTAAATATTGTTTTAAATGTTCAGTGTGTTCATAAGTGTATATTTTCTCAAAGATTGGCAGCTGGCTGCCTCAAAATACTGCCTTCTCCCTATTAAACTTAAAGCTACTTCTCATTGTCTAGAGTGATATACTTAGTCTAACCTTTTAGGATGGCTTTTAGAAACAAGGGTATTTTATTTCAGTTTAACTGTTTCTACTGCTTGTGACAGTTCTGGCCTAAAGGTTACAAAAGCTGCATTATGAGCTTTTAATATCTCATTCAAATTTTTGTATCTCCAAGTTTCTTTAAATTCTTTTGAGTTTTTTAAACACTCGTAATTGAAGCATGCTGGACTCTTGAAAACTTATTTTTCCTGTTTACCAGTGAAGAATTTATAGTGAATCTCCAATCTCTCACTCCTATTTATTATCCTGTAGTTAAATATGAGGGCCTTAAATGATGAGTGAAATTTCACATCCATTTTAAACCCAGTATTTGTGGAGATGGATTTCAGTTTATTCTATTAATTCCATCCTCATTACCATAAACAAAATTCCAAATGCATGTTGGTCTAAAATAATTTTTCTCCCTCTGCTGGACATGGATGGCCACAATACATGAAAAAAATTAAATTGGATAGAGTTATGTTTTAAATTTAATCTATATAAATCAGGATACACTTGAGTTGTGGTTTTTGGTTGGACCAGCTAAATCAAGCCTATGGCATTTGTCATGTGCTGTTTGTAACTCATCAAAAGTCACATTTATATTTGCAACTAACAAAGTTGGCAAAGTCTTGGATGTTAAAATTATAATTATGATTATAATCAGAGGCAAATGATTTATAGCTGTAGAAATATATAAAAAAGAAAGGGTCATTATTTCAACAAGTCTACAGCCAACTGCTTGTTCCAAGTTTTTGTCTGTTTTGTCTCTGAAAAAAACAGAGCTGGAACAGGATGGTACTGAATCATGATTATATACAAACCATCTGGTGTTAAAGATGTTAATTTCACAGCCCTTGAGAAACAAGCGAACAAGGTAAGAGTACTTCTGATAACAAATGGGATGTTATTTCAGTTTTTAAAAAATCCTTGGAATAATCTCCTAATCAAACATGAAAACACAAGAGCTCCTAAATGCCTGATTGTTCACTTCAGAGAGCTAACAGATTAAAATATATATTTTCACTTTATAAAAGCATCAGCAACTTTTGTTTGTTATTCAACAGTATTTTGAATTTTTTCCTAGTTTAGCACTCAACCTCACTCACAGCCAAGTCAGTAGAAAAACTAACTTGTATTTGGAATAGACATGGTGCTAACAACGAAGCAAGCCTCACAAGTCAGTAATGCTAAGTGGAATAGCATGCTTCTTCCGTCTCCTTTCAGTCCATGACTTCCTTCTGCACTTGACAAACACGGGCTGTTCTCGAGAACAACAGAGACATATTGTTCTTGCTTCCTGTAAGGTGATGTAACTGCAATGCTGAATGGATTAACACCAATTCTGCATTTTGTGGAAAACATCATAATTTAGAAAAACACTTTACCATTCAGACTACAGCAAGAAACAATAACCTACTGTATCTGGTAGATGAGCAAATATTGACTTTCCCCTGTAAATTAGTCTTTAGTTTGCTTGTCATCTTCCCAGCCCATTTACCGATTTCTTATCAGCAGAAGCAAATGCCAGGCATATCTTGTTGGAAAAGGGGACTGCTCAACTCAAAAGCAAACAGAGCTACTGAAGCTACTGCAGTGACTAATTTTTCTAATTATTCTGGAATTGATCCTCTCTCTACAGAAGTAATGGAAAACAATGATACAGGAGGAGGCTTTGTGCCAACAAGTGGATTAGTCTTAACATAAATTTTAACAGGATGGGACCTATTGATATAACATATAAACAAAGCTAATAAGTGCTATTTTTCCTTCTCTTTTGTACCTGTTTAATAGAAGCCCCCCCCCCAAAAAAATACATTTGATAAATCACACACTTTCTCAGTATTTATATCCAAAACCAGACTGCAGTAGTCTCAACATAATTTTCTTTTCAAGTCCATTTTGAATTCCCCACAGAGTCACTCTTGGGCTGCAAATAATCTGAAATTTTGGGGCAACTTTTCTTCCTATGATGTATTATTTCAAATGCCAAAGGACCTCTTCCTCCTCTGGGTACTATACTGTAAAAAGTTAGCATAGCTTTTGGCTATATGCTAGTTATTCCCACTAGTTTCCTTCTCTATGAAGTAGTACTTTTGGTAATTATCAAGCTTTCAACTATTCTTGACAAGTAAACTGTAGGTGAATGCAAGAAACCGACATATTTAATCAACATACAAGGGTAGTTTTCCAGTTTTCGAGGGCAGCACTTGCAAAGTGTGAGGCTGATCCTGTTTAAAGCAGCCATAAACCCTTCAGTGAACTTGAACCCGTTCGGGAACACAGAGCGAGGCAGGTTTAGGCGGCGGATAATAGTAGAAGGCAAATGATTACTCAATCCTGACACTGCTCTCAACTCACTGCAAACACTCAAAGCATTTACTCCTGACACGCTAGTTAGAATACGTGTGCCATTAAAAACAAACAAGAAAAGCAGTAAATGATAAAAATCCCTTTAGCAGGGATTAGGTTCAGAGGACAGGACTTGGCTTCTTGCAAACACAAGTTCCTTCAGGTAAACCCCAAGCATCTCTGAAGGCTCCAGGGCGAGGCAGGGCCCCCATCGTTTCAGCGACGGAGATGCGCAGCCTGACCCCATAGATCTAAAACGCGACCGTGGGGTCGTGTTAGGGGGGAGGATATTACAAAGGAAAGCCCCGCAGGAGACGGCAGGGAAGGGTCCTCTCCAACAACCGCTACTGCCGTCCCTTCCCGAGGCGCCCCGGGGAGCGAGGACTTCCCAAGGGGAGCGGTGCCCTTCCAGGCTGACAAGCCCGTGAGGACACGATGTGACTCCTCTTCCTCGAGAGGTCCCACTCGGGACACGACCGGAACGCCAGGCAGGAGGGCGGAAAAGGTTATTTCTGCCCGGAGGCGGGGCCAGAGGAGGTGCCCGGTGCTGGGGCCGCCCCAGCCCGCGCTGCCAGTGGCTCCGCAGCTGTCGTTCGGCTAGAGCTGGGGCGCCGGAGAGCGATCCCACAAGTGGTTCCTCCCCGCGGCCGAGGAATTTCGCCCAAGGAGCGAAGCGGCCGAAGGAAGAGCAGGGTGTCGGAAGTGGCAGGGGAAGGAGGTCGGGCTGCCGGGGGTCGGTGCGCCGGGTAGTCCCTGCAGGTGCGGAGGAGAAGGGATCGGCGCGTCATGGTGCCGGCGGCAGGCACGGAGGGAGGCTGTGCTCGCCTCCCTGTCTCCGTCAGCTTTCGCTAGTGCCCGAGTGGGAGTTCCTCGCTCCAGCCCGGCCGCCTCTCCCCTCCAGCAGCTCAACGGGACCGCTCCGGGGCGGGCGGCGCACTATGGCATCCGCCTAACCCCGGCCAGCGCAACAGAGCCCGGGGCTGCTCCTTCGCCACCGGGATGAGCGACAGCAGCGAGGGGATCGTCAGCCTGCCGGTGCCCGGCCCGCCCGGCGGCGGGACCCCCTGCGAGGAGGTGCTTGGCAGGCGAGCGCCTGGGGCCGACACCGGCGCCCGCAGCCTCCCGCCCGACTTGGCTGCGCCGCCGCCCGCCGCTCTCTGGGCTGAGGACGTCGCCGCCGCCGCCTGCCCGAGCACCGCGGCGCGGGCCAAGGGTGGCGGCCGGAGGACCGCGGTCACCTACGTGATCAACGAGGCCAGCCAGGGGCCGCTGCTGGCGGCGGAGAGCGGCGCCCTGCAGAGCCTGCGGGAGGCGTGCGAGGCGGTGGGGGCCGCGCTGGAGACCCTGCACTTCGGCAAGCTGGATTTCGGCGAGACGGCGGTGTTGGACCGCTTCTACAACGCAGGTGAGAGGGGCTGCCCGGCCGGGGCTGATCATCGCCGCCGCGGGACCCGCTCGACCCGGGCTCGCCGTCACCGCCCCGGGTTCACCGCGGGGCGGCGAGAGCAGCTCCGGCCGCCGACCCTTCCGGGGGCTGAGCCCCCGCGGCTCCCGCCGCGACACCCCCGGGTGGCCACGGCGAGTACGTGGGGAGGCAAAAGTGCGCCAGAGCCCGCTTTTGTCTCCCGCGCTAATAGAGAAGAAACTTATGTCAGCAGGCGTGCTGTGAATCAGCGCTTGTGTCTGCTACCAGCGGGTTAAACGTAGCCTGGCTGTTTTCTCTCGGTGTCCTAACAGAGTGCAGGGATGCAAATTTGTACTAGTACTATGAGTGCGGGCTGAAACAGGCAGGAGCTGCGAGGCCACGGGTGCTCTGAAAAGCAGATTTAACACCCAGACATGTGGCTGGACAATTTCTTAGTGCTGACACAGTATCTGGGACCCTCCATGTGTTTGTGCTTGGAAGTTTGTGCTTTTGATGTTGGTTGCATAAAATATATACGATGGATGCACTTGAAAGAGCTGCGCACACCGATCTAGTTTAGCTGGCGAGAGTACCCAGGGCTGCATCCTCTCACCCCAATTTACCAGCTGCACGGCGATAAAAGTACGGCACTCTCGTTTGAAGGTGTGGTGGCCTGAGGTTCTGTGCTATGGTGTACTTGACCCCATTTGTAAAAATAATAACTAAAAATTTCCCCTACCTATTTATCTTATTGACAGATGCATGGTGTGAATGTAGAATAAAAAATACCCCTGCTTGCTAGATTTTCAAAGACTTCATACAACTAAGGTTATAGTACTGAATGAATGTCTTTTTGTATTAAAAAAATCAGAAGTAGGAAATTGACCTGCGTTTTTAAGCCTATTGTGTGATGTGGCTTTAGTGTATATGAAATACATATGCTAAAATAAGCATTTAGCAAGTTTTGTCAGATACTGTAATTTCCTCCTCTCCTGGGGAGGGGTGAAGAAAAAGGAAAAAAAAACCCAAACAAACGAACAAACAAAAGCAAACAAAAACCTTCTGGCAGTATTGGAACCAGTTGTCACAAAAGACTCTTCAGCACAGGCATGCATATGCTGTCACCTCTTTGAAACTTGGCAAGCTTTGCCTCGTGGACTGCTGCTTTCAGTTCAGTGAGGTGGGCGATTGTGAAGCGTGTACTCACAGCTTATTCCTTCTGCTCCATGCAGAGCCGTGTCCTTAAAAGTAACAATTCAGAGAAGTCGGAGGAGCTGTCCTCACAGGTGGAAATAGGAAGGCCACAGAGTTTTGTTATAGAATGAAACTCTTACATTCTGTAATGAACAGAGACTTACATTCTCTGCCTTCAGCTCAGAGATTTCAAGCACTCTGACGTCTCTTCGTTCCAGGCCAGGTGAAACCTGAGAGTCTCTTTTGGTTCTGTCGTGGAAGCTGTCGCGTAGTGAGGCTCACGAAGTGGAATTATCCCTGATGTTTCTGTGCCTCTTAGACTGGTTAATTTTTAGACTCTGAGCTGTTCAGTAGGCGGGGTCTTGATAGTTCATGGACACTTTTCTTGGAATGGGAGATTTGACTTGAAGTGGGCCCCTTTAAATTCTGGCAGTAGGCGTCTGGCATATAGTCCTACATAACTGCACGCTTATGTAATATAATTTGCTTATTTCAATGGCTTTTCAGCAAACTGTAAATGTGAAAACATTACTTTTTCTTTCGTCCTGTTTGGCTGGAATTTAGTGGAAGTGTTACAGACCAGAAAAAATACTTTGTCATTCTGCTTTGGTAGCAAAGTCCATAAACCTGTAAAGAACTAGGAGAGTGGATCACCTCCAGTGGCTGGACTGAAGACACTTAGATGTAGAAGTTTGTGTCTGCTCCACAAATACTCTGTACTGCCTGAGCTGATAAACCAACTGCAATCCCCAAACCTGTGTTATGCTGCTGGTCTTAAGTCTAGAGGGATCTGTGGATTTTCATAGTTGTTTCTTTATCCCTACTGCACTTTCTACACTCTCTCTATTTTTAAGAATTAGTTACTCTCCAGAAACTTTAAAGTAGTGAAAAAATCTCTTTCAGATTAGAAACAACATTAAAGAGTAGAAGCTGTGTAGTAGAATGCAAATGAGGAACACTGTAGGGAACAAAACCGAAACAGCCATGGAGGGTGTAGCTATTGCAAAGATGTTAACCACTTTGCAATGGTGGTGGGACAGAGCATTTGTAAGTGACTTAAACTCCTTCTGTCTTATCCTTCTTGTCCCCTTTTGCTGTGTGCTTTCATTGATCAAAGGTGGTATTAGTAATACCATAAAGAATATCTGCACACTATGTTATTTAGAAAGAATAGTGTATGAAAATAGCACAGCATGACTAAATATGAAATAAAAATTCAGTAGTGAAATTATATGACAGTTAACTGGTCATATCCAGAGTATGAAATTTTCCTGGATTCATTGTAAAGGCCAGCTAAGTTACAAGAGTAAGGAATGATGTGATTTCATGAAGGTTTGGAAAATCAAACTTATAATTGTGTTTGTATGAAACAAAACAAAATGTTAAACCTCTCAGCTCTCGTAATGCATGTAAATTAACTGTGATTTACAGGGATAGACCTACAGTATAACATACCTGTACATCATTAAGGCTTCCCTTTAAAATGTCTTATTTTTAGCTTTGTATAGCAATCTGAAGTCTTGGTGCTTTCTGATGTATGTTTGCTTTGTGCCTTTCACTGCTTCAAAGAGAACCTGAAGGAGTATTAAGTAAAATATCTTAGATGAAAATACTCATTATCCGCTCTAAATGTAGATTAGCCTACTAATAATCTCCTTCTGCCAGCTTCAACTATGGCCCTTAAATGCTGAGACATAATTAGCAGTGCATATTTAGTGAGTAGGTGCCAGCTATGTATAATTGAACCATGCATGCACAAATATTAAGAATGAGCCTAGTCTAGCATTTCTGATTGCATGGCTTAAACTCCACTTGATTTCAGCAAAAAAATTTAAAACTATTTCTTGAGAAGCAAGTGTCAAATGAGCCCTGGAAACTGTAGAAGTGTCTGACAAAAATAGAGATTTCAATATTTATCACATTTTCTTCCATTTAAAGAGGAAGGTAAGGAGAGGAAAATGTAGTTCAATTTCTTGCAAAACTTGATGTATCTTGATTTGATCAGCTGTCTTAAGGACTCTTTTCCTTTGTAAAGAGAGTATAGCGAGAGCTTTTCTTTCTTTCTTTCTTTCTTTCTTTTTTTTTTGTCTCCAATAATTTTAAACTTGTACAGGTAAATTACAGGTATCTCTTAATTTCAACTTAATTTCTAAATACTTCAGGAATATTTTAATAGAAATATTTTCATATGCCAAAATGTATCTGAGACACCATTCTACAGTGCAGTAGGTAATCATGGTATTTTAAAAGTCACTGAAACCATTGATATTTGTAATTAAATGGCATTTTCTCTAAATTTGAATGACCAGATCTGCATATCCTGTTGATTTTTCTTTAATTGCTCAGTTTCTTTTAGAAACAGCCATAAATGAGTGTAAAGTTCTTAGAGATTGTTTGGCTTAGGTAAGCATTCTTCCTGTTTTTCATTGTTTTTCCCTATCTTTTTTTGGCAATTGAAATTAGAATGATTTTGTTTCTGAGCAGATCTTTACACAGTCACTTCATGTTACATAAGTGCATCAAGGACTGGCTGAACAGAATGTTTGAGAAAAACAAAATAGGTAAATTGTGGTAAAAGGAAAAAAGTCGCATGAGTTGTCAATCTGAGTCAGCTCTTCATGGGAGGGAGGTGCTCAAGTCAAGATAATTTCTTCACATGTTTTTAGAATTAAACAGGGATTCGTATTGTAATTTGCTAGATGCGCAGTATTGGGAATTCTGACTTAAATACAGTCTCAGGGGGACTGATGGAAGATAAAGATCACATAGTGACTGAGGAGGATATGGGTTTTCTAATCTGTGTAGTCACTTGTTTTAGATTGGTTCTCGAGCTAAACAGCTTGACTGGTGTGCTTCTCATATAAAACTGTCCTTCTGACTTTAATGTTATCTTATAATGGGGAATTTCAATTTCATAAGCTTCTTATGCTCAAGTTTCATCCCTCAATGGCCCTTAGGATAGATAGCATTTTCTACTAACACTGTTGTGTCGGGCTATTGAGATAATTCTCCAGAACAGCAATGATCAACTAAAACACAGTTCATCAAATAAGAGATGATAAAATAGGTTTATTATCTTATCTTCGTTTCTGGAATTCAGCATTATTGCTTTCAGAATTCATGCAGGCTTGGGCTTGAAATTGGCATTGTTGGCTTACTGGGCTTGGAAACGTAGTGTGCAATGTTCTAGGGAAGACTCTTGGTATCAAAAATGACAAAGAGTTCAGAGAACTAGTACAGTCACTTGTGTGAAGGTGAACTTTGCTTCAAGGATGTTCTACACCTAAGTTGTTTCTGCAGATGCTACAGAACATTTGTGGATTGTGCAATTTAGAAACATTTACAGGCACACAGAGATGCAGTAAAACAGTACCAGGGCTCAACAGCAACCTTGTGGTTTCTTCCTCTAAACATAATAAATTCTATGATGCTATTTTTTTAAAGTGAGATTCATGCCTTTATGTAAGTTTCCTGAAGTTCATGATTGTGCAGACTTCCCTCTTAAACCCAAAGGAGGTTATATTCTATTCAAAACTGATGTTCTTGATTCTAGAAGTTGGCATATATATTTTCTGTGGTAAAAAGCAGCACGTCTTACCATATTAAATCTTTGTAGGAGCAAAAAATTTACTAGCAGAGGGAATAATCACAAGTTTTATTTTATTCCACATTTTCTGTCAGAACAACTAGGTGTTTTTCACCACCTTTTTCCCTGTGCCTCCTGATTAATATTTTTTAATTTCACTGACAGAGTTTTGTCAAACACTTGAAATACTGCAGATACTTCCTGTGATTATGCAGTACTTACATTTATATCTTATTTTACTTCTTTTTGACACCCCCCCTCATGCCCCAGGTGGTGCTGTATCCCCACACTCTTTGTATACTCTTTCTATAGCATCATGACTGGAGAATCAAATGATTGTTCTTATTAGTGTAGCAGGAGAAATTATCCTGATGCATTATTCTTGTCTGACTTCAGAGTCCAGGACAACTACTAAAAAAATGAAAATAGGTTTAGTCCCACTGTCAGTGGAAATCATGTTGAAAAATTCTGTATTTCAGCAGCAATATGATGCAAGTGATGAGTTGGAGCAAGAGGTGCCAAGTAAGTTAATAATGGTGTGCAGACTTGAGCTGATGTCTGTCTTGAGAGTATGACAATAATCATGTCAGGGATGTGAAGTATTATGAGTACAGAATCTTTGTGTTGGAATGCACAGCACATATTGTAATGTTTAGGAGGGGTGGGTTATAAACCTCCTTTTGATTCTGCACATTGATTCCAGACTCTCTTAGAAATCAGCATTAGAAACCTAAACCAAATGCATGGCACATCTTCAACCCAGAAGAATATTTAATTTTAAAGTGCCTGAATGTCATCTACATCTAAAAAAAAAAAAAAAAAATGGAAAAAAATCCTTAATCCTGATACAAAGTTTGTGTGTTCATAGTGCTAATGGAGATCTTTTAAATTTATGAAAAAGTTGTGGGATTTAAAACAACATATTCACAAATATTTCCATTGCTGGACTAGCTGTAAATTTTTATAACCAGATTCCAATATTGGTACTGTACTGCACTACTCTCATCAGGCTACTTGTCAATAGGTGACTGGTAAACTGATATTCCATCAGCTTCTATATGAAGTAGGAGGAGCACAGCAGATACACCCACTCTATGTATGTGGGCTGTGAGACCTTGGTTCTCTTTCAGACTCTGTCACTGACCAGTTTGTAGCTCTGCTGTGCAGAAGGAGCTTCCTGGGGTCTCTCCCACCTCTGAGAGGCTGAGAGGCTTATTCAGAGTCTGCCATGGGTGTGAATTTCCAGCCATGTCTGTAACATAAGTAACATTTAAGGGTATGCTCTCACAGTGTTTATTTACTGAGCTGCAATCAGTGAGACAGCTAACTAGAGAGTCCAAATGAAGGTTTATGTTGGATTATTTAGAAGTTACTGGAAGTTAGGCTTTTGAAATGGTACTTTTCTCTTTTAAGTCTGTCAGGGTGATAGAGCTAGTTCAGACATACTTGATGGTCTTTGAAGTGGTGGGAGGAATGCAAGTTATGAAATTATTAGGCTGTCTTAAATTACAGTAAAGATGTAAAACTTGTGAGGCATCTGTATTAGCAGACATCATCTAAGTATATTCCCCGCTGGAGAAACTGCTGAATGGAGCTAGATGAATGCTTTTTGAGTAATGCAGAAGAAAGCTTGTGACTGATTTTTCTGCAGTTTGCATTTCTGTAGCTCTGAACAGGATGTGTCATAAAGAAATTACTCTTGAATTTGCTGCAGTCATGATAATAATTTAGCTTCTTTTTTTAGTATCTTTCCAAAATAAAGAAGTACGATACAAAAAACTGTAAATGTAGCAAGTGACAACAGCTGAAACAAGTTGTGTTAAAGCCTAAAGGTTTCAAGTGAAAAGTAGAAAAGGCCTTATACACATCCTTTAGCACCATTGTCCTCAGTAAATTTCACCCTCTGTTATGTCTAAAATAAAACTGAGTTAAGCAAGTGAAAATTTCATTTTTATGGCAGTTTGTTTTCTTTTGTCTTGGAATGGAACAGCTGAATTTTGAGTGTACTCTGTGGTGCTGATCATTTAAATCTTGTTCCTTTTTTCCCCCAGTACCTTTGGAGCAGTCTCTATTTGGAATTGCTGTATTTGCATGCATAGATAACCTGCAAGTTTATTTATAAGTTAAACACAAAGGAATCAAAAAACCTCAGTGGCTTTATAATGACAGGGATTTTGCAAGTCTGTGGTTAATAAAATGGAAGTTATTGCTGGGATTCATGTCTTTCCTTGTGGGCTCCCTGCTTTAGATTGTCCCCAAACACCCACTGTCCGCAGTAGTCTCCTACCACTTCTTCAGTATGGCTTCTCTGGGGGTTTGTACTCAGCAATATAGACACACTCAGAAGTACACCATTTGTTAGAATGAGATAAACATCTGTAGCAGTCAGGATATTCGTCTCATACAGCAGAACATGTGTGTGTGACAGATGACAGAAGAATCTGTTTTGACAATGGGGGATTTTCTGGTAATTACTGATGGGTAGATCTCTGCAAGAAGTTTGTAATTGTTTGTGTTCCAGGAGAACATGAACCTCAGGCTGAGCCTGACATACAAGCACAGGCTGCTTTTTTGATTTATATTACTTTTTTCCTCTGAGACCACATTTATGCCTTGAGTGATGCAGATATAATATTTCAGTTATGCTGATCAACTATTAACAACGGCATGCCAGAGTTGAATTCTTTTCTAAATCGTGTCTGCCTTTATTCATAAACATTAGGATGAGTTTAGATGCAGCATGGGGCTTAAAGATTTCCCACAGTCTGAATCATTTGAAGCCAGTGGGAATCAGTGCTCTTTCAGATCCCGTAAATGTATTCTTTGATTTAAGAGCTAGACACCCTTGTAAAAATTTGGCTCTGGATTTCTCCTTTACTGTAATAAAGTAAATGAGTTGCTCTGGGACTTGCTTGCTGATTGTGTCAGTGGGTGTCTCTTGCAGAGAGTGCACTCTGCGTGAGTAAGCAGGTGGTGCTTTCAGTGGTGAAGACAGTTTTTCAGTGATATCTCCACAGAAGAGTTATCTGTAGTTCTTGCAGAATTTATGTGGTTTTCTTCCCCTTCACACAATACCTGTCTGATACAGTTTTAATGCTGCTTTCAGAACAGTCTTTCTGGCTTATTAGGGACTTACAGACTGAGACCTGCAGTCTGTGAAGTGTGAAGATTCAGGTTAAACTTCTGGCAGAAGTCTATTCTGCAGTGTGCACAAGTCATCTGACCGTACCACAGGAAGCCCTGATGAACAAGGAAGACTCAATGATGTACCAGAAGTAAAGGTACAGTTGCACCTCCGTAGGAATTCATTTATGGTTCTGAAGCTGGGCCCCTCCTGCTTGGGAGAAATTTATTATCTTGACACAGTAGCAAAGTGCTTCATGTAACTCCACCGTAGAGGAACACCCATAAGATTAAATGCTCCTACTTCCACTGCTCCACCTTCAATATGATTTTTTGCAGCTATACACTGGCTTTTCTCTATGGAAGAATGTCTCTGAAGGGAAGCACACTAAATGTATGCCATAATTTTGTGTTTTATTGGTTTATTACTGCCTTTCAATACGGTATCTCAGATAAGGTTTCTTGACCACCCCCCAGGAACCCTGTAGCTGATTTGAGTGAAAATGGATTGACTTTAACCTGAATGTATGCATGGTTATACTTTCAATATAGTGGCATGATAGTGAAATCCAGGTTTTTGGTTTTGTGCTGCATCATCTCTTCACTCACTCCTTGCAGCTCTTTCCATTGATGGAAGTGACATGTGGCCATCTGTGGAGAAGGGCAGAAGCCATTTTCCTCTTGAATGTAATCTTGTCTTCCAGATCACAGTTGGAAATGAGAAGGTTTTGCCAGGCAATTGGTGTGAAGAACAGAGAATTCTTCCAAATCTCCTTGGGAGTGGAATTTTGTCCATTCTGAATGTCGTCATCATTCCTGGGTTAAGTGCAATTGCAAAAAGCTCAGTGACACCATCCTGATCTCTTTCATTTGAAAAGAAGTTATTGTTACTTGTGTAAATAAGCTCAAGTCCTGTGTATTTATGTTCTCTGTTTCCCTGAGATCAGTTTCAATTTTTGTTTTCTGCAGAGCTGGAACTTCACTGTTACTTCATATAAAAAAATATACTTCATTTGATACTTGGAGTCCTTCAATACATAATCTCTTACGAGGGTTTTCAGTGGCCTTGCAAATCATGCAAGTTGCTGTGCACAAACTATTTTCTTTTGCTTATTATGATGAATCTTATTTGAGGACATAAAGTTCCGTGATTAACTCATTCAATATTTGTTTGTTATTTACCTTTCAAGACTGTGAGGACTCCAAGTTCCACAGCTATTTTTATGATTGCATGTTAATTACAAGAGGAACAGAGATTCTCAAAGAGGGTTTGTTGTTTTCTGGGTTTTTTTTCAGACTGTGTCTCAAAACCTTGGTTGTTCTAGTTTTCTTTTATGTCTTCCAGTGTTTTTATTATTTTGGGAGTTTTCCTGATTTATTAACCAGGAGTAACATCTCTGTGTATAGTGAGTGTGCCACATACGAAGCATGACAGACATTGCAGGGCAAGCCAGAAAAAAAGTAGCCCTTCCAAAATATCCTGTACAGCTATATTATTGCTATACAAAGCAGGTTTTATGATTTTTTTTGAAAGGGTACCTGTAGAGGGGGGAAGAAGCATGTTCTTTGGTGATGTGATTCTAAAGGAAGGGAGGGAGAAAAGACCCTACCTTTGCCATGAGAGCAGCCTGATGAGACCAATGCTCTTCTCTTTGAGGAAGCGCTGGAGTCTTGCAGCAGTGCCCAATTCTGGTCTGTTCTCGAGGCATTATTTCCTACCTATACTTCAGAGGGAACAGTGGTGTTTTTTTTCCTTCTTCTGCTTGCTGCCACAGGCCAAGGGCAGCATGGGTGACTGACTTTCTACAGCCATAGAAGGCCACCTCCAGTGGTGAAGTCTGAACTTCCCATGGCTGTGCAGAGCCCAGGTCTGCAGCTGGAGACACAGTACTTTGTCAACCTCTCAGCATGAGGAAGGAAGCCCTTTGGCCTTGGCTAGAGCTGGGGACTAGTGTATACTTGGTTCTGGACAAGGCTTTTAGGCTGGAGCCTACATGGGCAGCCCTGTCTAGAGGTGAGGCTGTGGTTCCGGCCAGCCCAGCTGTGCTAGAAGCTTTTCTGCTGGATCAGTCTCGGGGTGTATTGCATAACACTCTGTTTAGAGATGAGAAGTGTCTCAGGCTGGATTTAGCAGCCACTCAAAGTGCTTGTATTGAAGATTTACTCAAATACACTTATTTCATTGAGGCTTAATAGCACCAAAAGCTTGTGGAGGCCATTAAGTGTGAAGTGGATTTAACATGGTTTAAATACTTCAACAAATTTGGGTGTATTTCACAATTCTGAGGTAAATGGAGAAAATCTTAAAAGTATGTATGTGTTCTAAAAGCATTCCACAAAAGAAACAAGAAAATTGGGATTCTTGCCAGTAATTCTGTTACCAGAAACCATGATCTCCCTTTTCCAGCTGATGCAAGAAGGCCAAAATGCAATAAAAGCACTGGGAAAACGGACTGAACTAAAGCAAGAGCTTTTGCAGCAAACCCTGCCAAATGGGTGTGAACTGGAAAATTTCCAGTCCATTTTGTTGCTTAACTGCTTGCATTTTGGTCTGTTTTGTGCAGCATCCCAGAAGTCTCTCTTTGAATGATCAGTGGGTTGACCTGATACTTGTCTCTGTATCCTCTCTGTTCAGGTTATTTAATAGTAGCTTCAGTTGAAAAATTTCCTGGTAGGCAGACTTTTCAAACCTTAGTGGATTTCAGTTTATGCTGTGGCTGGTCACAAACTGGCAGATGACTGTCTTCAAGAATTAATTCAGTTCATAAGAAATTATATATTCTTTATCTATTATGAATTGAAGATACTCATTCACAGACACAGAGAATAGGGGTTGTTCAACACGGAGAAGACTTCAGGGAGGCCTCATTGTGGCCTTTCAGTACCTTAAGGGGGCTTATAAAAAGGAGGGAGAGGGATTTTTGTATGGACAGATAGTGACAGGAAAAGGGGAAATGGTTTTAAACTGAAAGGTTAAAACTGGTTTTCAAATAGAAAGAGGGCAAGTTTAGGGTAGCTCTTATGAAGAAATCTTCACTCAGCAGGTGGTGAAGCACTGGAACAGATTGCCCAAAAGTTGTGGATGCCCCATCCCGGGAAGTGTTCAATGCCACTTTGAATGGGCCCTGAGCACCCTGATCTATTGAGAGGCATCTCTGCCCAGGGCAGCCAGAATTAGGTGAACTTTGATGTCCCTTCCAACCTGAACCATTCTATGTTCTGCGATTTAGAGCAACTGCCACAGTAATGTCAAGTACTTTTGCAGTAGAGCTGTCTCAGACTTCTAACACTGAAAGACCTGAATGGCATATTTTCAAATAATCCTTTATGCCAATAAATAAGTACAAGCAAGATGACAGTTATTGCAATATACATATAAATATCAGAAAAGAGAATTGCCCTTCTGATGAGTATACTGCTGCCTCACTGTAACTGCAGTGCTAAGTAGGGTAGGAAGATCATAAAGTCAATTTTTCTGTGCACTTACTTTCATTAAGTAGGACTGCTGGAAGAGTTGAGACTATTATATCCTTTGAGATGCAGTCCCATGGCAGCTTAAGTGGATGAGAAACTAGACTAACACGCTTCTCCCTGGTGCTTCACCAGTGTTCAGAGAATTACGTGATGAGGTAGGTCATGGAGCTGGCCTGATTGCTAACTCACTCCTTTACTTCCTTCTAGTTATCCTTGTGTTGAGTAAGTTCTGTGAGCTGAGCACGCATTCCAGAGGACATACCAAAAGCAGGACTGCAGCAACCTTTGTTGAGATTGCCTAAAGGTGTGGGTTTGTGTTATTCTTGATCTTGTCTCCTTGTGGGTTGCCTCATATCCTTTCCACTTCCGGTCAGGGTGGAAGGAGTGTATTTCATGTTTGCTGTGCCAGCTGTTTGTTCTCTCAGTCTGATGTTTTTCAGATACTTTCAGTTTACAGGAAGGTTTGAAAACATTGTCTGAGTTTTGCTCTGTATTACAACAAAAACTTGAGGACTTATCATCATCTGAAAGTTGAAAGATTCTACCAACTGAATTGAAATTTTGACTACATCTTTGCTAGCAAATGAGTATTTGTGGTGTGATGTCCCACTCTTAAGGGGAGCACCCAAGATTCATAGGTGCTTATGGTCCAAAGGAGTGACAAAAGTCAGAGGGTATGCAAAAGCTTACAAAGTTTCATTAGATTATACACTTGCCATGGAAATTGGTGTTAGTCCATTGTCTCCCAATATAAGCAACAGTAGTGGGTTTTGGATAAAGGGATAGAGTGAAAAGGGAGAGAGATGGGTTAAAGATGGAGAGAGAGGGAAAGAGGAAGAGAGATCAGCAGTCCTGGCTCCAGCATTTATCCAGACGATGGTGTGACCAAGGTCCTGCGGAGCACACACACCTGCGCTTTGTGGGGGTGCCTTTCTATGGATAAATTTTTTCTGCCCTGGGGATAAATTTCTCACTTTCTATGCAAATTAGTTATCATGCTCAGTCCATTCTTTTAGACCTTTCTGGAAATGGGTCAGAGGACTTAGGAGGTCTTTGGGTGTCCTTGTTCCCCCCCAATAGTCCATACCCGCTTCTTGACCTCATTCCTGCTCTTGCACTGTACCGTGTTGTGCTTCTCTCCAGGAGCCAGAACAAGGACGTTTGTCCTGGAAAAGTGCTACCCTATCTCTACATGGCCCCCTTCTCCAGCCACATCCTTTTCTTTCTCACAACAGTCCTTGGTTCCACACTTACCTGGCTGTTGGTGTTTGGAAACATGCACATTAGTCCCCTTATCTTCTAGGCTTCTCCACATGGAAACCAGAGTTCAGTGGCCTATGCTGTTAAGCTATTATCAATTCTGGCATGCTTTTGGTCTGTGCCAATGAGTAGAGCCTCAGTAACATTCCCAGTGGCCCGTCTGAAGCAAGCAACCTGAGGCTAGGAGAATTTAAGACTGATGTAAACCATTCCAAGCCACTTGGTCCTGATGCAGAAGTGGGACCTGGGGCATGTTTAATCAGTCAGCATTGCTTTACTGGTTTCCTAGTTTGGGTGTAACAAGTGTGCGTCTTTGAGGTTTTTGTTCAGAGCTGAGGAAGTGCAGTTGCAGTGCTATCTCTTCAGGAAGATGGGTTAAAGATACTGCATTTGTGAACACACAATTCCAGCAGCTATCTTAGCTTCCAAGTTGACAGTCTTTATTGAGGCCCTTAAACTGAATTAAGAGCAGTGAGTAGCTATTGTAAGTCTTAGGCCTTAATAGTCATTCAGCAAATAACCTGCTAATATGTGCTGTTTGTTAAAAAAGAATCTTTCAAATTCACCATATAGAACTAGATTGCAAGTACAGCATTTGTGCATCTTTTCCAGCATGGATCATCAGTTTCTTTGTATCTGCATGAAATGTATAAAATGTTATGACTGAATATAATGTAAAAAGAATAATTTTCCATTTTAATACATTTGATTTTTCAGTCAAACTAACACATAACTCACAGAGCACATCTCAGTTCCTTTTTCTGATAAAAGAAATAATATTTTTCAGTTATTAGTTTCTGCTTAAATCTAACTGCCTTGCAGTTATACTGAAAAGTCTTCAGTGTCATAAATGAAGAAGGTTGACTCCAAAAGAAACAAATGAAATTTCAGGAGCTTAATTTTTGACTTATGCTATTGTAAATGACTTGGTCTAAGCTGGCAAAGTTGTTTCCTAGAGTTTGTGGTTTAATTTGCTGGTCTTTATATCCAAGTATTTTTGGATAAATCTCTGTGGAAGAGTGATTACTCTGTTAAAAATGAGTGTGTGAGTAGGTGGTGGCTGTTGTCACTTTTTTTTCCCCCAGTGTCTCAAGTGTTTCTTCATCCTAAATATTTATTTTTCTCTTGTTATAGATAGAAGATGAAGAGCCTGAAGCATGAGAATTTAAGTGGTTATATGTTGTAAATGCAAACTGAGCTAGGTTGCCTACCAGTTGTGTGGGTTATTTAGTTTGTGTAAAGCTGAATATCTATTTTGGTGGCAATTATTCAGATTTACATCTACGTAGCTTTCCTGTTTGCATCAATAATTGCTGTAGGAAAAAAAAGAATTCTGTTTTTAACGTAAATCGCTGTTATCTTTACCATTTCAGCATCCCAGGTTGAGTAGCAGTTGAAGCCTGCATTAAATATTGCAATGAGATCATGTATAATGAATTGTTTTAGTTAATTGGTACTAGAACACTTAGAATACTAACTATTTTAAAAGTTACTTGGAATGAAAACATTTTTATGTGTCTGTAGAATACAGAAGGAATAGAAATATAAGATTAAAGAAATCACCTGTTATATGTGCAAATGGTAGTTCCTGCCATTTTGGCTCTACTAGCCTATGCCAGTCATCAAACTTTCCCTTGCCCCACTGATTTAGGCACTTGGAATTGATGAATTCATAAGGTTCTTCTAGTATAATTTCCTTGGTTCAGTTGTGGGCTAGCTAGCATGAGGTTTTGCTGTCTACTGTGATTTAAGAAATATAGGTAATGGATTAATTTGTAGACTATTTTCTCCAGTAAAATATTTGCTTGTGTTTCTATTTTGTAGTCCTTGTTCTTACTCAAAAATATGATGCAATGCAAGTCACTTAAAACATCATTTCTAGTGCTAGTTCTGTTTCAAACATGCTGCTAGTACAGTATTTTTTTCTATACATTGAGTTCATCACTTTCCTAGCTTGGTGAATGTCCATATAGAAATACTTCAGAATTGAATTAAACATTAACAGTGCTCCAAGTGCTTTATCTTGAAGTCTTTTATCTTGCTTCTGCCAGCTGTGATGCTGGCCATTCCCCTTCGTGGGTAATGTATTTAGTTAAGAATTTAATCTATAAAATGCTAAAGCACTTTATGGAGGGAACAGATAACCATCTCATCATTTTAAGGAGAATGAAACCAAAAGGCTAGAGAGTAAATGACTTACCTGAGATTTGGCAGTAGACCGTAGCTGAAGGTGAGGAGAGAACTCAGTGTTCCTGAGTTTGTGAGCTGCTGGCTGGATCAGATGTGCTGCTATTGTGATCACTGGTGATTTAGATATGACTCATTTCTGTTAAGAAGACAAGAATATCCATGATAGTTAACATCAAATCTGAAATTTAAAACACTCTTTACACAGTGGCTGGATATTAAATGGTACTGCAGTAATTCTAAATTAGTGCTGTAGCTATATAAAAGTGGGGTTTGGTACTGGAATCATATGCAGAGGTGGGTAGCCTTTGGAAGTAAAGTTTGAGCATCTTGAATTAATAGAGAGAGTGAAAAGCAACAGAATTCAAGGCTGTTCTTGCTGTAAAATTGAATTGAATGAGAATGGAATCATAGCTATCACAGGCCACCTGGAGTTACCATTGACAAAGCCAAACGCTTATCAGATCTGATTTATCTCGTTTTGCAACAATTAGCAGCAATCATGTCAAGCGTTAAAGAATTTAACTCCGATGAGTCATATCCGTTTTCTGTTGTCGGATGCAATAGTGCAGTTGCTTGTGAGGCTGGGCAGTCTATGCTGCCTTGGAGGCAGATGGTGGTGGTGTGAGCAGTAGTATTTTCTGTATTAATTTGCAACTCAGTAGTTGTGTCTCAAGAATTTTGAGTGTGATATTCCAGTAACTTAACTACCGAGTAACTACTTATGTGCACACATGTGGTTATTTATGGTAGAAAACTAGTGTGGGAAGTTTTGTCCTCCTTAATAATAATTTGTGTATCACCTCCTCTCTGCTTTACTGATACTTTCACTGTTACTCTGACAGTCTTGAAAGGTGAGGGGTAGCTTTGGTCTGTGCATCTGTTCTCCAGTAAGCTAAAGCGAAGAGTCATAGCACGAATTGTGAAATTATTTTCAAGCTTGGTCTGTGCAAAACGGAGATGAACTTAAGCTGTATAAAGCAGACTGGACCAATCTGTGTCTGTCTGAACTTTTATCCTAGGCTTCTGTAATTGCAGTCCTTGGGAGCTGGTGAGAGGTGAAGCTTTCAAAAGGACAGCCATTCCACACTTTATTGTACTGTCACCATAGTGTAATCTCGTAACTTGTGTGTCTGGAACTGAATACAAGGTTGCAACTTTGCTTCTTTCTGCTGGAGATAAACGCCTCGTCCTTGTTACCTTTTAACAGGGTCCTTTAAATTTTTTAAGTATTTGAGGCTTTTGTGTCACAGGGAAAGATTACGTAAGTCTGCGCTGCAGAGTGCTTTGCAAAGCAGGACATTGATTCCGGCTCGATCTTTTGTGAATTGTTGCGATAGAAGAAAATTATAGTGCCATGTGCCGTGTTAGTGACAGATGTCTGGTTTGGTGGAGGGTTGCTTTTTAAATTTCTGAATGCTCCAAACTAGAGTCTCATCTTCAAATTTAAGACTTTATTTTCTGTATGAAGTTGATACTTTTTTGCAGTGTTTTTGTTGGAGCCCAGGGCATCTTTCAAATTTGGTTTGATCAGGTGTCTGTGGTTTACTCTGCACTTCACCTGTGTTGACTGAAGTAAATTGATTTGTGTGGTTGAGTGCTGTTTGTGGTTTTTTTCCTGCTGAATTGCAAGGAAGGCTGTGTGTAAATGTCGTACTTGTGACTTACCGGTCACTAAGGTCTGACCAAGCCCTGTGAAGATTGTCCTACCTGCTTTCAAATCATGTTTGACTTGTGAAGCCTTAGTAGTAGTGTTAAGAGGAAAAAGCAGCTTAACTGTAATTCTACAGCTTGCTTTGTTGAAAGAAAGTGATGGTGGTTTCTTTTCTTTTTTTTTTTCTTTTTTTTAGGAAGACCTGGAGGTCAATATATGGAATATGGGGTATGGAAGCAGATGGGGGTATGGAAGCAGATACTGATAATCCTTTCTGGTTTTTTTTCAAGGATTTCTTTGAAATAGGATATAAACAGTCTTTGTAAGATGCAGATAATTGGGAAAAGTAGACACAATCTTTTGAATTTAAACAACAAATATTTAGGACATTGCAAATAGACAATAAATTCATGTGCTAGTAATGATAAATTCATTGCTGTGCTCATAGGGAAAGAACACGTATTGCTACCTAGAAATCTGTGAGCAAGGAAACAATTGATAAACTAGTGCTTGTATAGGTTTATTTTGGGAAATATTCGTCAGTGCAATCACTAGACCAATTTTAAAATAAAATGAAGAGATGGAGACACAGAATTACTAAATACTGCAGGGTATGCTTACTTTTTAATCTGTTGTGGTGTTTAACAGAAGTTAGAACTGTTGTGGATTAATTTCTGGAAACCTCACGGGAGTAATAAATAAACTTGTCAAGAGTCACACTGAAAGAAAGAAAGGAAAAACCAGAAGAGTAATTTGCTGTATAAATCTGTGATATGCCATATCTTTGCTACATGCATCTCTGCTCATCACATTTGAAAAACTGAATTTGTATCTTGGTGGAAGACACAGACAAGGGAAAAAATGGGCTATCAGAATTGTTCATGGAAGTGTTTCTGTGCCAATGGAGACTGACTAGATAGGGTCTTTTCAAAAGAAAAACAAGGGGAAAGGTGGAGTAATTTAAATTCGGGAATGAAAGGAAAGATTTATTAAAGAGTAATAACTCATTTTTAATTTTTGACTTTCTAACTATTTTCTGTTAGCAGCTTTAGAAGAAGCTAAAAGAAGCATTTTTCCATACAAGGATATAGTTAAGTAGTCTTCAAAAGGACTAACATTCCTGAGGGATGGGTTTGCTAAGGCCTGTTATGTAGTGTGTGTGCATGAAATGATTTGGAAACTCTTCAGGCTGTTGAATTTTGGGATGCTTTAGAATGTACCATGTGGCTCTGCAGTTACTCTTCCTTTCCTTTTCTTTTCTTTTTGGAAAGATTGCTCACTTTTTAAGAGACGATGGTGTTTTTTTTATCAGAAAACATGGCATGTGAGATTCCAAAGCTTTCAGGCAATTAGTTTTCTCAGTGCCTTTCTGTTCATGGGAAAACATTGGACACAGTAGTGAAAATGCTACAATGTAGAGATTTTTGTAGAGAGGGTGGTGAGAGCCAGGAGTGGTAGGTATATTTTTTGATTATGATGAAACTTGGTGTCTGAAATTTTCAAGTGCTTTATTATTTATGAAAAATAGGGTTTTTTTTTAGAATGGAAATATTTCCATGACTAAGTAAAGACATTTAACAAATGTGTTTGTTTACATCTCTTATAAAAAATCTACTTCCAAGTTTTCAGAAGTTTAAGAAGATTCCCATTTTTTACGGGCATTCCAGAAGCTGTTAATCATAATCTTCAAATGCTTGTATTTATTTTTCAGTCTGTACTTGCTGCTCATGAATCTGCTAAGTTTAAACCATTTTTGGTATCACTGGGTTGGAAACATTAACTCTCATGACTTGAAAATAATTTATAAGAAATATTTCTGCATCTTTGAATTAGAAACACTTCCAGAGTATTTTCAGTGGTTTAATGGGCATGACTCTGGCCTTCTTGAGAGAGGTCTACAGTCTGTCTTAGACATTTAGCTCTTCTTGGTGCAGGCCACATTTCTACTTGAACCTATGTAAAAATGAGCAAGCTTCTTAACAAGAAATTGAAAGGATTAAATGAAAAGAGGAAGAGCTTTCAGATGGCATAAAGACATACTAAGGAAAATTCCTTCCAGAAAATTTGTGCTGTTTATTAACAGAAATTCTAAAGTAGTCCACAGCAGGTGAAATTGCTGAGAAGATGAAGGCGTGGAATGATGACCTTTGAAAGGAGAACTCCTGTTCAGATGGGGAAGCCAGTTTAAAAATGTGTAAAAATGCATGTAAGCCTTACTGAGTTTACTTACTCAGTTCCCAAATGAGTTTGAGTAATACTTGCTGAAGACTGGTTTGTTTTTTGTTTGTTTGTTTGGGTTTTTTCAATCTTTCTCATCAACAGGGAGCAAAGTAGGGATCCTAGGCAGTCAAGGTGGAAAAGGAAGAGTTGAGAATGGTGCAACTTTCCTGATACTATTGTAAGGATTTTCTTTAAACAGATAAGGCTGAGGAACTACTTCAGACTTAAATTGCCAGAACATGTTTTAAAATAAACTGATAAAATGAACATCAAGGCAATGAACAAGCCATAGGAAGTATGGGAAGATGACTCAAAAGTTCTCCAGGAGCTCTGACTGAAACAAGATGGGATGCTAATTATGGTGTGTGACTTCTGACTGCAGTTGATGTCAGCAGCATTGCAGTGGGAGATTATATTGGTATTACATTAGGGTAAATGGGTTAAAAATATAAATAAAGAACACATCATTTAGATTCATGGGTAAAATCTGGCAGCAGGGAGGAGTTGAAGTGGCTTTTTTGTAGAAGGAAATCACACTCTTCCTATGAGCCTGAACTTAAAGGTTATCCATTTAAGACGATATATTGAGTTGTCAAAAGGCTTTTGATGGGATGCTTTACTAAATACTGTTAAAGGGAAAAAGTGACTGGAGATGGCATCCATATAACCCTTGAGATAAGTGGACTCTTAAAGGAAAGGAACAGACGATAAGTTTTGCAATGAAGAAAGGTTGCCAGTAGAAAAACAGACTGTTAAAAGGATTGTTCTGTACTTTCTTTTTTGAATTGGCTTTTTTTTCACAGCTGATCTGGAAATTTCTTGCTGGTGAAAAGGGGAATGGTAATGTTCGCTAATGTGCAGGCTTGTCAAAACTTTAAAGAATAGGCAGTAAAGAAATGCAGAAAGTTTTATGGTACCAGGCAAATGAGCAGGTAAATGACAGCTGAAGTTCAGTGATAGTGAATGCAAAGTAACATACATGAAGAAAAGCAGCTCTAATTGTTCATGTAATACTGAACACTAAATTAGTTGTTGATATTCAGCTTTCTAGGTAGCCCAACATTTTTCTGTGAATGTGTCTGGATTATTGTCTAGTAAAGCTCAGTCTTTACTTGCCCCATTCTTACCATCTCTGCAACATTGCCTGCTGACTTCTGGCAGAGAAGAAATACTTAGCTAAACAGAGTTTTGATCTGATCCCTCCAGCTGCTGTAATGAAACTCAGACTTTGAAGTTTGGAAGTGGATCTGCCTAGAAATTTTTGTCACAGTGATCTGAACAAAGAAATGTGTAACTCTGTTATAAGTGAAAATAGTGAGATTTTAGAAAAAAAAAAGTTTGAAGATTTCTTAGGTGGAGAAAACTTCAGGTCACTAAGTCAGGAATAAACAGAACAGAAAAAACAGAAATAAAAAGAACTTTTAATCAGCTTTTTCTCCTGCCCGTCCTGTCCTTGATGTGGATTGTTGTTTCCTACCTTGATTTAATGAACTCTGCAACTTTGGAGCTGTAGCAAACTCCTCAGTTCACTTAGACTTTGGGAAAACTTTCCACCACCCCTGAGACCCGGCTGTTTGGTTTTCATAGGACTCTCCTTTCTTCTCTGAACTTTTCTGTTGGCTCACCTGTGTTCTTACAAGTTCTTTCTTCTTGGGTAGGCTCAGTGACTTCTCCAGAGAATGAATAATCAATCACTCTTTCATCTTGTGTCTCAAAGACACATAACATGGAAACATAAACCAAAATAACCACACAAATACTACCACATTGCTTATTTATTTATCTATTTATCTGTCTAGGGTTTTTTTGCCTGCTTAAGATCCTGTCCAGGCCAAAGGAGCGTTTGGTCTTCTTTGAAAAAAAATTGCAATCATGAGGATACTCTGAACAAAACTTCCAAACGTAGAAATACTGATTTGCTACATCTTGCCTTGTTTTCATTGACTACTTCTGCTGTTGTGCCTGTGGATTGCTTGAATAACAAATGGTACAGATCCTAACAGTAGCCCTGTAATGTGCTGCTGTCTTCAGCTGAACTTCAGTAGTTACCCCATTGAGGTCTGAGTATTTTTTCTGATGCAAAGTTCAGAGCTAAGGTGATCTTTACTATTTGCTGTTATTGGTACTAGGGAGCCTGTTTCACTAGGATTGATACAGATGCAGTGAGCCTGAACATATTGAGGTCATTTTAAAATAAATGGCTCTTTGTTTGCTTGTCATCTTTTATTCTTGCCTAATCCTGAGTTCCTCCCACATGCATCAAGCTGAGAGTGGGTTTTTTGAATTGTTGGGGGTTGGAATCATGTGATAACACTACAATCCTGTTTTGGGCCAAGGAAGAGTGGATTTTTTTGAATCTCTAGCTTTCTTCTTTTTTCTTTTTCTTCATCTGGAAGCCTTTCTATATTGTTTCAATTTTCTTCAGATCATTGACACAGTAATTTAGGTTTTGTTGTGTAGTTTGATGTGTTAATTCCTACACAACCCTTTATTATTTGTCATCTACATCTTCCTGTCTCATTCCTTTTCCAACACCTGTTATAACTTTCTTTGTGTTACCAGTTCATTGCCAGCTTCTGTCGTTTTATTTTGGTAATTGCCTTCGGCTTGTCTCCCATCAGCTTTTGATAACAGAAGCAAGAGGTTCTTTTCCCTTTGCATCTATGAAGCATAATGCAGACAAAAAGGCCCGAGTTTCACTTGGAGGATCTTGGTCTAGAATGCTGTTGTAACAAAAAACAATACTGGCTCTTAGTGTAGAATACTCTTGTTTTTTTCTCCTTGCTTTGATGGTTCTACTTGATGAAATCTTGCATTTGATTTTGTGAGAATGATCTGAGTCATTTAGCTATAAAAGTTGGCAGGAATCGATTTGCATGAATTTTACTGAGGAGCACCTCGATGTATTGTGGGATGGTGCAGGTTTTGCAGTGTGATAACGGATCACCACCAATCAGTTAAACATTTGGGGGGAGTGCTCTGGGACATTTGGATTTGTAGATTATGAACTTTGTTGTGATTTCTGATTTAATTTTATACAGGGACACTTTATATTTGCTCTTGCATATTGTCATCCTTTTACTTAAGTAGTTCTTCTTTCTAACTAGAAAGAAATCAAAAACTAATAATGATTTAAAAAGAGGAAAGATTGCTTTTATGTGATTAGCTAGTTTATTTTTGTTATTGAGCAGACTCCTGGAGACCTAAATTGAGTCACTTACTCAATTTCGAATCTGTCAGTATGGCTATAGATGCCTAATGTCACGAGGTAGATTGTGTGAGTGTGCTTTTATTTATTTTCTGTATTGTTCCTCAAGGAACTCTTCTTCCTGTGGTATTATATATGGCATTCCTGAACAAGTGGGTGTTGCACCCATGCCTGTATGGAGTATTGAAATTCACTTACCTATAGGAACAATATGTGACTCTCAGGCAGAAGTACTCAGTTGCGTCTCTGCAGATATTGTGGTGCCTTCTTTATATAGGACATAGTGATTGTGTGGGTGGAAGGTGAGATCATCTGACTGATCCAGGAGTCAACTGATTCTGCACACACACCCCACCCCTCCAAGCAAACAGAGAGACTGAGTTGTCTCACTGGGTATTGGCCACACTAGATCTGATGCAAACGTGGAAGAGGGTCAGAGCCCCCCCCAACAGTAACAGCTGTTTGATGAGTTTATCTGAAGTGAAATCATACCTTTTTGCTTGAGAGTCTAGGTGTAGAAATTCACTTTGTAATTCAAGAGCAGCTCACCTCAGTTTAGCTATTCAAGGAACAGTGGGCTCTTAATACCAGTGTGAAGGCAAAGTAGTACTGTTGTATCCAAAGGAAACTTGCTGCTTTTTGGCCAAGTATTAAGTGCTCTGATTATTTCTAGCTCTACTTTGTGTTATGCATCATTTGGAAAGAGACCACCCACCAGACAGCTGGGTTTGTGTTGTACCTGCTGGGAATTTTTGCTCAGGAATTCCCTTTTGAGTAGGTTGCAGGACAGACACTGATCTGTACTTCATTGATGCTGGATCTCTGCTTCCATTGCATAAAAATGAGAGTGCTCAAGACAGGAATACTGTAAGATTCCTAAGTCATAGTGCTTTTGACTAGATAAGAAGCAGCTCATGTCCACCACATGTTTTTGTCTTGGTGCCCTTAAGCCTACTTTGAGCATCAATTCAAGCTTTTACAAATACCCTGTTTTTCCTCTAGTATATGGCATACTTAATTTGCCTGTACCATCATTACTTTTTCCTTCCGCATATTCGAGCCTTAGACACTCCTATAAAGTTTGAGGTTATTTGGTTAGCCTCTCCCAACAGACTGGCTTGGCTGGACTGGTTTCCTGGGAGGTCGGCCATTCACCTGTGTTTAGGTATTTTCACCTCAGTGGCTCCCATCAGTTGTTTCCGGACTTGGAGCCGTATGAGACACTCTTGACAGGAAATGTCTGGTTCCAGTGCTGTTGACAAGTCAGTGGCACTGTGGTTTGCACGGTTGAACCAGAAATACCAAGATGTACTGACGTGTTGGGATTGCCAAAGCAGGTTTCCCACCTCATGCAGGCAGTCCCTGATAAACAGGAAGATATCTATGCCAAGCACAGAGAATCATACAGAATTTGAAGTAGATAAGGGTATTCCTTGCTTGTTTCTGAGAGTTTGCCCAATAGTAAGTGTCATCGTATCATTGTTCTAAGGCTGAATGGAGAGCTGCTACTGCAGTATAAAATATGTGTGGTGTTCAGACTTGCATCAAAATAAATTTTGCCCTCCTTCCTTTTCTTCTATACCTCTGTCAGAACAGTATCTTACTCTTTTAATCCTCAAGTGGAAAAGAACACAAAATCCTGGTCTGTCTCAGAAGCTGCCGTTATCATCTTTCCTTTTCCGCTGATTAATTGTGGGACAATGAATGTAAGGTGATGGTCACGTGTTTAATACCAATTAATCAGAAGATAATAGCAAACATAAACATTCGTTGTTGTATAGCTGCTCTGTTTGTATTCATTGTTTTTCCTGGCAGCACTGCAGTAAGCAGGTAGTATCAAAAAGTAGGGCGTGTGTGTATGATATCTCAGAGCACTTGTTTAAACATTCTTCTTTGCCCTGTTACATTTAAAATAATGAGTAGGAGATGGACTTTGACCACGGCATTTCATTTATCACTGTCTTGGTGACTAAAGGCATGGCTAGTAGCCAAGAGCAAAGGGCTCTATATCCACTAATAGACACTTACTGGTTTTTGGCCGTAGTAATGTGTATACTCTTGAGATTTTACCATTTCTTAAGACAAATGAATTAAAGACTTTATATGTAAGGTTCTCAGTCTTTGCACAGATAGCTTAACGAGAATGAAGTGGATTTACATGGTAAGAATGATTGGTAAGATGGTTTTAATATATGCCAAACTTCACAGAGATATGTACTTTTCCAGTACTTCTCAAGCAAATAGGGTCGAGTGAGTTGCCTCTACTTCCAACCCATGAAATTAATTTCCCAGGGTAATAAGAAACCAGTTACTCTGCAGTGATATTTTGTTCTCTTGAATGCGTGACAGTCTGTTTCAAGCTGTTGTTGGTGTGGATGTTAGCCTGATAACATGGATAGTGATGGTTTGGTGGGTGTTGGTGTGTCTGCAACTCAGTGTGTGGTTACTCAGCTAATGTGTACATCGGCAGCTTCGTTAGGGACAATTTGGCTGCTGTCAGCAGGCAGGCAGAGCTCAAGGTGGTTTAGGATATGCACCCTGAACTACCTGCTGCTGTATTTGTGCTGGTTTTGCTACCTAGACCAGAGTGAATGAAGCTCTAGTCTTATGTTCATGGTACACTTGTCTTATCCATTTAGGCATGCCAGTTGTTGAAGGAGATGGGAGAGAAGGTTGTGATTAGACTTATGTTATTGCTCATAAACTATCAAGAGACAATAATTTACTTATTGTAAGACTTTCTGTAATGTCAAAGATGATTAGAAGAGGTAAAGACTGTTCTGTCCCTCTTTTCTTTAGTATCAGTGATCTGTCACCAGGTCTACTTTCATGAGATAGAGTAAATTTTATCCTGTACTTTGGTCTTGGGCACAGAACTAAATTTCACTTTCTTGCAACCTATGAGGTTGCAAGAATTGCAGTTCTTGCACTTTTCTGTCTTTTCTTAGTGTTTTATGTAGCGTGCTTCCATACCCACCCTACTCATTAGTCTGCTGGAGCCTGAACAGACTTTCTTTGCTGCAACACTGAAGGTGTGCAAGAGTGTTTGCAGTGAATTGTCAGTTTCTGGTCTTCAGAGTGCTTCATCCTGAGGGCTGAGGTGTTGAGAGAGCTCTACTCTGATTCTTGTGCTTGATCAGGTTTTTACTTGCCTTGAAACTCAAACCACAGATGTTTTGGTAAGGGGGTAGTTCCAGAATAACTGTAGAGCTGATTGCTCCACCTTTATTGAAAAACCATTTTGCCCCTTACAAAACTGTGTTCTTCAGTGAATAGAAAACTTTATCTTCTATTGCATCAGAACGTTTGGTTAATTTCATCTGGGGAAAATGAGAGTGGTTCTGGCAGTTTATATATTGATGACAAAACAGTTCTTTTGGGTATAGCTAAACACTGGCTCTTTCAAACTAGTGAGAATTTTGATGTATGTATGTATACTTTTACATATATTTGTCTTGAAAAGCATCAATCTTGCTCATCTTTGCTAAACATGTAATCATATTTTATGTAACTGAATATAGTGTTTGGCTGTTTTATGGTGCACTCAATGGTACATTTCAGGTGCTCTATAGGAATCATCACCACTCCTGTTTATCTGGTGTTTTTTTCCTCCTTTTTTTTTTCTTTTTCTCCCACATGAGCTTACTTTGCTACGTAGTATTTGACCTCTCTACTCCTGTCTAGCACTCACTACACTCATCCCTCCTTTGGTCAGAGGAGTTTCTCTCCTGATGTTATGAAAGAGGATAGTCACAAATAGGACTGTCAGAAGAGCTGATTTAGGATATGTGGTTTTTTTGGCTTGACATCTGATCCCAAAAGTGCACATACCTTTTGTGTCTTGTTGCAATTGCAGGTAAGGTTTGGGTTGTTTCCCTTGGAAACTGTGATACAAGCCCTGAGGCCTAACCCAAACTTGAGAAATCTGTACTCTGTCATGACTGACATCTTTATCTTAAGGTACATAACTGCTAGAGTGAACAGGAAAACTTCACAGAAGATGGACCTATTCTAAGGAAGACGCTGCTTTATGTATCAAATGAGATTATCCAGAAGACCTGGATTTCATAGAAGTCTTGATATGCAAAGGAAAGAAATCCTCTTTTGTTACATAAGAAATAGAAGTATTACAAAAGATTTTATACCAGTATTTTGGTGTAATTTATCTTACAAATGTTTCTTTACTCATAGTCCTTCCCTCCTCTGCGTAAGTAACGCAAGGTTTTTGTATGGTTTGAGGTTTATTTTATTATTACTATGATAGGGGTGGTACAGGACTGAAGAATGGGGTCCAAGAATGTAGAGTTTCTACAGTGTGGCCCTGAGTCAGACTGTGTTCAATGGATTTGGCCAGCTTGACACACATCATTTTTTTTGAGATCTTCTTTCCTTCTTCATGGTCCTAGGAACTTGCCATTTTAACATAGAATTTCTCAAGTGTTTTTTGTAATATGGCTTTGATCAGGCTCCATCTAAAGTAATATTTCTCTTTTAATCTTAGCTTTGCAACTCTAGTGAGAGCACATTATCTTGCAAGATTGCAGAATTAAGTCATGGCAAGTTGCGCAAATTTTCCTCCTGCTTACTGTTAACAGATACGTACCATAGATTTAGAATTGCTCAAGGTTAGACTTCTTTGTGAATAAAAGCAGTTAAAATATAACTTGTGTTATGGTAACTTTCGGAAGAAAAGAAACAAAGCCTAATCTCACCCAAAATAGAGTGGTGTACTGTTGTTCTTGTTTGGCTTTTGTGATGCTTCAGGTTCTTAAAATTAATGAAAGTGCATGCATGTGTAGTCTTAGCAGTGCACTGACTTTTTTACTTCATTCAAATTTGATGGAGTCCATACTGCAAATAATTATGTGAAATTGGACAAAAGGAGTTGCTTAGAACACAAATCATGAATCATTTAGAAAACATAACTTAATACTAGATTTTTAAGTGTGAAAAAATATCCTTTTTTTGTACCATATTAATCATCTCTCTTTTAATCTCATTTATTGAAGAGCCTAGGCTTGTATACGCAAATGTTTGCTCTTTCCCCTGTGTGTATCTACCGTTCCTTCATGTCTTTAATAATTTATAAGCCTGTAGGCCAGTTACAGAAAAACATTACTGAAGAGTAGATGTCTCATACGTACTAGTTTTCAACAAGTTGGAGAGATGTCGCTTCCCCATTTGAGAGCATGGCTGCAAGGCTTATCTTTTATTGAATATCTTCATTTCAGTTTTGATGATCTAAGTAAATAAATGAGGTGAAAAGTTGTGGTTAGAGGTAGAATCTCTTATTAGATTAATTAGAGTAGAGAAACTTGAGGGTATATAAGCTTTTTCCCTGCAGAGTTTGTCTTGCTATCTGTATTTTCAGTCATGAAAGCATCCAAAGGAAGGGAAAAGCATAGAGAGATACTGGAAGCCAGGCTGCTTTTCTTGTCCTATTCCTAACAGAAGCATGTTTCTCTGGTTTGGGTTTGGTTTTCTGTTTTTTGTTTTTTTCTGAAAGGTAAGAAAAGAATTAATTGGGGTGAAAAGACAGAAAGGTGCTTGTGGAAGAGATGGACATGAGTCAGTTTCCTTGCTTTGCTCTTGATTCTACTAGACTTTTGCAGTGGAAATATGCTACCTGGTATAACACAAATCTTACAAAGAGTCAGCAGAAATAATTAATTGCCTTTTGTTATGCTTTGATATTGGTGTGAATTTGGTCAAGAGAATCACATGGTTGAAGAGAAATTGTGGACTACATTCCTTGTTCTGTAAGCATTTGTGCATGTGCTTGATTTTATTCCCACCGGTAAAATTTATTATAAACAGAATTCTCTGCACAGTAAAGTTTTTACTTATATGGGGGCTTCTTTGGCTTTACATATTTACTTTCTTTTTGCTTCTCTGCATCTATACCTTGTCCTTTTCTCATCCTGCCCCTCATCTTTCTGTATGAATCAAAGTAGATCTGAATGGTAATTTATACTGCAACATTACCTTTCAGTTTGTTTTCTTCCAAAGTTCTAATACAGAATCTATACATTATGTTCTGCAGTGATGTACATAGTTTACATGAATTTTTGTTGCAACTTGCACAGGGGATAAAAACACATCAAATGTAATTTTTTTCCTTTATTTTTCCGTAAGATTTTTGGTTACCATATATAGATTTACCAAGCAGGTTTTATTCTTAAAGACAGCAAATGAAATTTTTTCCTTTTCTTGATTAGTGGTTTATCCCTTTTTACTGTTTTAAGGTCTCATTTAAAGAAAAAAATAGAGGAGTAATGGTGAAATACAAGAAAATTAAGCCACATCCTGCTGACTATATTCAAAATTCAGGCATAATAACTAAAATGGGGAAATCCCTCTAGATCTCTTATTTCCTGCTTAAAGCCGGGTCTTCTTATCAAACTAAACTGTGTGAAGAAACATGACCTAGAAGTATTTGACTGTCAGAAATGTGTGGCATTGACGATAATGTTTTTCATTTCTTTCTGCAGATATTGCTGTTGTGGAGATGAGTGACGCTTTCCGTCAGCCTTCCCTGTTCTACCACCTGGGAGTCAGGGAGAGCTTCAGCATGGCCAACAACATTATCCTCTACTGTGACACAAATGCAGACTCTCTGCAGTCACTGAAGGTAGCTCTGGGTGGAAAAAGGGGGTTGAGGGGCAAGTCACAGCTGGTCTAACACTTGAAATAGTTTCTCTCTGTAAGAAATACACATGTACTTCAGATCAGAATAGCACAAACATACTGAGGCCTGGTAAAGTTGTCTACAATGCAATGCTGTAAAACTCAGTTTAGTTTTCTAAAGAGAAAGATTTAGGTTACACAGTCAGTTAAATACCTGGGTGTTAAATGCCTGTTTATGGAAACAGAAGTTTGCCAAATCTGAGATGAGAAACTAAATGCATGAGTTTGTCATTCAAGGGAATTACTGGTGTTTGTGGTAAACTGTTACAGCAATAAAGATCCTGTGAGAGTGGTAGTGTGTAGGCAGCAAAATAATCCTTAGGCTTTAGCTTTTGTCTAAATTAGAAGTTTTCTGCCAAAATTTACAGGGCCTCCAGATACCCTCTGCTCAGTCTTGCTGAATTACAGCTGTTTGCATCAGGCACCTGCATGATTGCTGTGCTGGAGATTACCAGCAGTATAATGGAATCAGTAAAAACAAAACTCTTGCCTTGGTGCATAGTATGGTATTTTGATTTAAGGCAAGAGGGTGTTTTAAGATAATCTATGGAGCTGTGAGTTGTGTCAGCCAAGGAGTTGATACTTGCTTCCTACTGCAACTATCCAAAAGGTTTAGTAGCTTCCATGATGGGCAAGGATAATTACATCCCCTCTCTCAGATGCATTGGCTTTGCTCAGGAGGTGTTTTATGCTCTTGCACTTCCCTTTTAGGCTTTGCTGAGAAGAGGCATTTAGAGTTAGCAGCTTGGTGAGTCAGACTGCAGTCTGGGCACCACCACCTCTCAGGAAGGGTTTGCTTCCACTGCTTCTGGCAAGTGCAGGCTATTTGGTTTTGATTCTGTCCCATTTTTTTTAGCTTGGCCCTATATTTGGGAGGGACATGCTTAATAACTCGGTTTTTTCGTCCTGCTTTTTCCTTCAGATTTTCTCAGCTAACTGGATCACTTGCAATCCAATTATTTCCTTTCTTTTTGCAACACAAAGAGTATAAAGATAAAAGCCCTAAAAATAATGCTAATGATAAAAGATATATCTGGGAATTGAATTCAATTGTGTAAGTACAATGATCTACAGTATAAGCAGAGCAGAATTTCACTGTGCTGGGCAAAGAGCCAAATACCCAGCTCCCACTGAGAAATCACTTGGGGCAAGGCACCAGGCTTTCTTGGGCACTTGGAAGAACTTTTTACTAGTTTAGAGGCTGGACTTTGTAAATGAGTCACGTGCTGGGTTCCCACTGGCATCAGTAGAAGCCCAGCTCTGTGCAGGGAGACTTGGATGTCGCAGTTGCCACCAGCACTCTGCTGACTGAAAAACACCAGTTTCCTTTAGTTTTGAACTGGGCCTGTGCTTCTGCTCTTGGTAGTCTGTAGGAAAGTCATCAAAGAGCGAGACCCTTTCCATACTATTTAGTAAATGCCTAAAACAAGTAGATATGGGCAAGCCAGGACGCCCTCTGAGGCAATGTTTGTTCCTGTATTTGTTACAGCCAGCAGATAAGAGTAGAAGCAATGCAGGAAAGCATGTGCAGTTTTAATCTTGTATAGAAGGGGGGAATTAAAAAACTGAAAATGAAGGAAGTACAGAACTGCAGCACATGATTTAGTCAGGGTACAAAGCAATGCAAGTAAGCTTTTGCTGGTAAAATGTTCTTCTATATGAACATTCAGGCCAGGCTGGGCAGGGCTTTGATAAACCTGATCTAGTCAAAGATGTCCCTGTCCATGCTGGGGGTTTTGACCAGACATTTATGACCCACGCCTGGAATGCTAGAAACAGTCATGTGTGAAGCATGCCCTCTCAACAGGGAGAAGAGCAGTTTTATCGAAGCCTGACTTAAGCAACATGGAAAGTATGAGGTGCCTTGGTTTCACTCTGTGCTTGTTTCTAATGCTCTTGTGTTGCTGAAGCTCACCAGTCCCAGAGGCAGAGGCATTGCTATCTGATAAATCTGTTATGGTTATTGATTCCTGGGATCAGAACTGGCTGACAAATCTTGCTGGAAGCAGGATCATTGTTTAGAAGTGGTTTACACTTGCACAGTACCACCTGGATTAGTGTGCAGGAATAAGCTCTTTCCGACTGTGTATGCTTCTAATTCACACTGAAAATATGAAGACGTGTTCTTTGCATCAGATTATTAGAACCAAGTGAATTTCAAGCAATTTTGGAATATTTTAAAACCTCATATGAATACTGCTTTTACTATTCTTTTTGGTTGCTTCTCCTGGTAGCAAAATACTACTTACTATATTTGACTTTTCAAATACAAATAGATGTTTATTAATAGAAATTTCTGGACATAATGCCTCTAGGAAAATTTATAAATGGAGGGACATATATGTATATACAGCTGCAGACAGTATGTATGCTCTTATGTATGTTGTATTTATCTACTTGGTTCCATAGTAATTTTGTCTCTCCTGAGACAATATCTCATCTATGTTGATTTGACAGGCATAGAAAACATCTCTCAACCCACCTTTTCCTGTCACGTGTGCAAACAATATTGGAAATTCATACTGATCTGATGTCTTTCCTAGTGCTATCAACATTACTTTCTTTTTTTCTTTTTTATTTCAGGAAATTATCTGCCAGAAGAATAATGTAAGTATGATGTATGGATTTCAGTTGAATTGTAAACATTCCAAACTTCTGTTTCATTTAATGTTGTTTATATTCTGTTTTCCACTTGAATCATTTAGCACTCTCCTGCTGTATTTTACAGAGTTAGATGCAGAATTCTAGAAATTCTAGCAGCAATCTGAGTAGATCACTTGGTTGCTAGGTACCAGGCTCACTTCTTACCTTGCCTCTATCTATCAGTGGTATTTTCTCTGCTGCCTTTACTTGTCTGTCATATTATTTCACACCCATTTGCATTTGTCAGTTTGATTATCTTTTTTTTTCTGTTGCATTTTTCTGCACTGTGTTCTTTAAAAAAAACTTTGTAAAAAAAAAAAAACTCTATTAGAAAGTAGAGTTATTTGGAAACTGTTGCTCATTTTAGAAACCCATGGCTACTGCTCTGAAAAAAAAAGTATATGTATATATGTGTATATATGTATCTATGTGTATATATATATGTATATATATATGTATAAAATATTTATAAAGAGAGGGAGTGTGTGTATTTATTTCTAGAATTTGAGTCCTGGAGGCTATTAGTCCAAGTGCAGTGCAGATCCCAGTGGTCTGTCTGACTGCCAGTTATGAAACTGTAGGTTTCTGCACCTTGGCACCCCTTTGGTTTCTGAGGTTGCCCTTGCAACTCTCCCTTCCCTTTTTCACTCCCAAGCTCAAAGGAGGCAGACGTGTGGCTGGGAGAACACTGCTTTTTCAATGTGGTTTGTCTGGAGCAGCAGGGCCAGTCATGTCAGAATATATATCTGGCATGCTGAGTTGTTCTTGGCTTCGCTTTGTGACTTACTGGTAGCCACATTTGCTAATATATAATTTCATAGAGGTTAGTCAGTGCTGTGCTGATATCCTAAGGTGCTATGTGCATGCTGTACGATTCCACATATTTGAATAAAATTTTCTAAGGGGCATATGAAGTATTTAATTTCAGAAATTGGCCAGGTTTTATTTTCTGCAGTGCCATGAAAACTGCAGTATTCCTGATTTTACTTCTTTATTTAACAGTGACATTCATGGATTAAGTAATTACTTCTGCCACTCTGAAATATGACTCTGAAAAAGATGCAGTCTTTCGTTTTCTCCATGTGGAGTTTCTAAAGGTGGTTTCAAAACCAGTGTGAGCTTTGGTCTAATGCTGCAATTTAAATTAGAGATTTTTTTTTTTTTTTGGTTAAAAAAACAGAAAAGCAAAGAGGTTTTCCTATAGAGTTTCTGTGTAGCTCTTAACCAAAAAGTGCTTTTCAGAGACTCACAGAAGGCTGTGAAAGATGTGCTAGACTAGAAATCTCTTGCCTATCTCTAATGAAAGTGGGGGAAATGATCAGTTAGGCCTTTTACATAAAATGAAAGAGAACAGTAAGGCCTTTCTTGTAAATGAATGTATTACATTCTGTGTTTTTGTTCTGATGGCCCAGGACCTAGGGGAAATGATGTGTGACTAATGTAATGATCCTGGGAGGGTAGGGGGAAGAGCTCTCTTAGCAGGAAACCAGCAGGAGATTACTGGTACAATAGAATAAAGGGAAGATGTCATCTTGTCCTGTTTTTAAATGACAGTCCCCAAAGCTGAAGGAGAGGTATGATAACTTGGCCTTCGTGTATTTCAGAAAGGATTGTTCTGTTTTCCATTTAAATTAGGATAGGTTACTGTGACACTGTCATTTATCACTTTTAGAAATGTTTCAGTGTATGCCAGAAAAAGAATGTGTTCCTTGAAAGTCTCAGATGTTGTCAAGCACACCCACATAACATCTTTTCTTGGAGGAAGTATTTTCCCTGGGATTAGAACAGGGAAGTTACTGAAATGGATTTAGCAGGTCTGCAACTGATTTTGTCTCCCTTTTCCTCATTTTTTCAGCATGATATCAGCTGAATTACCTGGAAGCAGACTTTCCACAATGTTAGTGCATGCCTAACTATTGACTATAGTACCTGGTTCATAAAAATCACGTTTCTTCATAAATTATAAGATTCTCGGATAAACGGGTGTGACAGAGATTCTGTTCTTGAGAAGCCATGACTCTGATGCCCACCCTTACCAAAAATAGTCATGAGATGTTACTATTATGAAAAAATAATGAAATTCACATATGGATAAACAAGGAGTTCAGTCTTGCTGTTCTAGAACATGTTTTTTAATAGCATGCAAACATTAGCCATATCAGGACCATCGTATCCTTGGCACCAGGAGATTAAAAAGGTTGCAAAACAAATGTGTGTGTGTGTATCCATATATATCTGCCTAACTGAAATGCCTTGTGTTTGCTTTTCCTAAACCTTGTATCCCTAAAAATAAGTGGGATTAAAAAAAAAAAAAATCTATTGCCAACTGTTTTGTTCTTCTGACTGGATTTTTGTATTTCCTAGTATTAGTCAATACAATGTTGCATAGCTAGGATAAGCTGCCTGGAGCCTGTCTGGGCAGAGCAGTACAAGATAACACTGGCTCATTTCCTGTTATATGTGGTTTTATAGCTATTTAGTTGGACCTTTTCCAAATGTTCCAGTAATACCAAAACCATACATTTTTACAGGGAGTGATACCTTAACATGAGATACTTACTTTGCTGGTTGAAAGCTCAAGTTTAATTTTTCTCTTATCTGATTTTTGGGGTCAATCAAGCAGCAAAGGCATTCTAGAAATTACTAGTAAAGAGTTTCAGTCATGAGATGTTGCTATAAAGGTTGCGGTTCATGACTATACCTTGCTAGTTTTAACTAACCAGTTTTTATTTCATCATAATTCTCCACAGTTTAAATTTTACCACCTTTGGAGGAAAGTTGCAGGTCTATTCAATTTTTTAAAAATTTGACTTCATGCTGAATCTGAGTGTTTAATGTGCGTGTATTCTACACGTGGTTTGCAACCCATTGCCCTAAGTTACACCTTGAAACAGTGCACATCTTTCAATTCAGGCTGCTTGCTTGCACCAGGTTGGAGTAGTGGATAGCCTTGGGAGCTGCCTGGGATGTGAGACTGCAGTACAGCTCCTGGCCTGATCAGGAGGGCCCTTGGAGGCAATGGGAATTGTTCTCTTGGGCAGCTGGCTTGCAGGTGTTAGCGATTGAACAACAGGGTTAGTGCTGTATGGTCGGGCACCCTTAGCAGTGTTTTGCTTTTCTAACACTTGAAGGGACCAGACTACAGTGATAGGACAAAGGCTTCAAGCTCAAAGAGGGTAGGTTTAGATTAGATATTAGGAAGAAATGATATACTGTGAGGGTGCAGGGGCACTGGAACAGGTTACTCAGAGAAGCTATGGATGCCCCATCCCTGGAAGGGTTCAAAGCCAGGTTGAAGGGGGATCTGAGCAACCTGGTCTAGTGGAAGATGTCCCTGGCCACACAGAGGGGTTGGAACTGGAGGACCGTTAAGGTCCCTTCCAACCGAAACCATTCTATGGCTCTATGATTGTAATTTTTACTGATATTTCAATAGACTTTCCTAATTGCCTCTTGTTTAAGGTGTAGCTTGGGAGACAGTTTGGAGTAGTGCTCCTTCAATGTGAATGGGAGACCTCATCCAGTTCTGAAATCCTCAGTGCAAGAGAGACATGAAGCTCCTGGAGCAGGTCGAGCAGAGGGCAACAAAGATGATGAAATGTTTAGAGCATTTCTTGCAAGGAAAGGCTGAGGGAGCTGGGCCTGTTCAGCCTCAAGGAGAGACAACTGAGAGGTGACCTCATCTATGTCTTTAAGTGTCTGAAGCGTGGGTGCCAAGAAGATGGAGCCAGGCTCTTCTCAGTGATGCCAAGGACTAGGGCAAGAGGCAGTGTGTAGACACTGACAAACAGAAAATTCCATCTGAATAGGAGGAAGAATTTCTTTACTGTGCAAGCAACTGAGCATCAGAACAGATTGCCCAAAGAGGTTGTGGAGTCTCCCTGATTGGAGATATTCCAGAACTGTCTGAACACAATCTCATGCCATGTGCTCTAGGATGACCTTGCTTGAGTGGGGAGTTTGGACCAGATGACCCACTGTGGTGTCTTCCAACCTGACCCATTCTGTGACTCTGGATGAGGCATTCCAGAGGCATCTGCAAGCTCAGACTCTCCATATAGCTGCTGCTAAAAGACTGTAGTGAAGGGTATGTTTAATGTTGGTTTCTTTCACCATGGAAATAGGGGTAAATATTTTTAGTACTCTCCATCCAGCCAACAAGATTTTGGCCAGTTTGATTTTTGATATCCAAGTATGCAAAAATGCTATGTAGCCTTCAGCAAATATTCTGTTGAAAATGATAACTGTGGCATTTCTTATTATGATACAACACTATCTCTTGCTTGTTGTTTAATTTTTTTAATTCTTGACCACTATATTTGACACATGCTTTCCTAGGAAAAGGTTGGTAACTTCTTTTCCTATGTGAATATGATGAAAGGACAGTACAGGCTGTAAGCTGATTTTTACCAAGGATTTAGGATGCAGCATGGCTGCAATAAAATGCTATTGCTGGGTATATAAGGAAAGAATATCTTCTCAAAGTAAAGGGGAGGTATTTGATAGAGTAGATCCAGTATCTGTGCTTCAGTTCATTTGAGGTGTGAGGCTTACTTAAGTTCCTTTTCAAATCAGTAGTAAGGTTATCATTCATGTGAGTGGGATTTAAAATAAACCGAAACCGAGTCAGTATTCATTAAAACATCAGCACATGTTGATTTACTGTGTGTTTGGGGGATGGAGAGAATAGATTTAATAACTTGGTTTATGATTTTGCCATCTGCTACACATAAGACCATGTGCAGTCAAAGAATTACCTTAAAAATTTCACCAGAAGAATTGAAATAAAAGCAGATATTTCTCAAAAGGATGAGTGGGAGAAATAGAAAAAAGCTCTCTTAATTAGAGGAGTGTCAGCAGGAAGAACAGTTCCTACTGTGAGAGATACTGACTATTTTTATTACTTTGGCTAATTTTTTTTCTTTTTTTAAAGTTACATTGCATGCTGACCTGAAGCTTTGGCAAGTAGATGGGATTCTGCTAGATTCTGCCATCCATGGCTAAAGTATCATGGTTTTGGTTTGGGGGATCTTTGCTTTCTTTGGCACTTCTTGTCTTTGAAGGCAGTTTTCCTCTGTTGATATTTGACTGTTAAATGATCCCAGCAGAGCAGTGTTAGTAAAGAGCCTTAGGGAATTGAAAGGACTGTGCATCACTGACTCCCTGGGATTTTTCAGAGTTTTTCCCTTCTTTTTGAGGAAAAAGTCTAGATACAAGAATTAATTCGCCAGAACTCAAATGTTCCTTTGTCTAACACCATGTCTTTTTAATCTGTGCAATTTTCAGAAGATCTTTTGTATTACATCAGATTAATTTTTGAGGGAGAGAATAGTGATTTTCTTATTTAATGATACTTCTTTCTAAGAAGATATGGTCTCCCCATTCAAGTCCCCAAAAACTGCCCTTTTCACAAGCAGTAGCTCTACAAAAGAGAGGGATATTGAAAGAAGGGCTAGTTTGTATTCTTACTGTGAGCATTAAAATGTAAGTATACCCTATTCATTTTTATTATCTCTTGAATACAAATAGGTGCTATATTAATTTCTCTCAGAAGCTGAGAAAGGATATTGAACAAGAAAGAGGTACTTAATGCTCCAGTGACCACTAGGTCTAGCTAGAAGCAGCTTTGTCTCAATTTCTATAATTATAGAGCTATTAAGAATGATCTTACATCTCTATTTAACTGAAATTACTCACACTTTGGAATTGTTAAATTTGTCCTCAGTAATTGAGGAAGGGACATTAGAAAAATACAGAACAATTAAAACATTTGCAGAAATTAATTACAGATTCTGTCACTTAGTTGCAAGTGTTTATGTGTGTAGCTGGCACCAGCCAGCACTTCTGCCTTCTGATTAGTCTGTCTGATGGGAGGAAATGGGCTGACATGGATAATCTGTCAGAAAATGACCTGATGTTGCCAGGTACTGAGTGTGCTGGCCCAAGGCCTTCAAAGAGATGTATGTTCTTTATTCCCAGATAAAAGTAGTTCATCTGATCTGAGAGCTTAGGCCAGGATTACCTGTCTAGTATCCCAAGTTCTCATGCATCAGTCTGAACCATAGTAACTGTCATCCAACTCTCTGTATGCACACCTTCCCAGCCCCGTGTGTTTTCAGTAATGCCGTTCTACATGCAGTCCTTTTGTAACTCTCATTAGTGGAATTTGAGCTTCTGAACCTTAAATAATGAGGGTTTTATAAAGAAAGAGGGTTGCAAAATGAATCTTGCAGCACCTCTTCTTGATTGAGGGGTCTGTTCCTACCTACTTTTGAAGCCCCTGTATTTGACACATGTTTTTTAAATGGTGTTGACATAATAGAATATTACAATTTGATTTAAGATGCTACTCCTTCAAAAATATCCTGATTTAATTGAAATGTTCGTTTATGTTACTTTCATTATACATGATGCGGTGAGTCACAAGAATGGATCAAAGTAAAACAATTTTGTCTTGGGTACTTAAGAAACTTAGAATTTGGAGTGAAGTCAGTTAGGCTTAGAAAAAATACCAGATTTTGTGAGATCAGAGTTGGAATGGAGTGTTACAGGGCAGATTTTAATAGAATAAATTAAACATTTAAACTTCCAAGTCTAGTAGTACGCACTAAGTCAAAATGTAACCCAATGTGTGAGCAGATGGGAAGTGTCTGTCAGAAAAACCACCTGATCCTTTTTGACTTAAGTTAATGTAGATTGTATTTTGACAAAAAAAAGATGAGAAAGATGTGTAAGTTACTGAGACAGGTTGCATCACCTGTAAATGAGGAAAGCACACACTCTGCTTTGGGGAAAATGGTTGAGAGTTGTCTGACATTTAGAGTAGCTCCACAACGGCTTCCCACACAGCTTGGTCCTCTTGGACTCCCACTCTAATCACAGCCCAAATGCAGTTAGAGATGGGCTCTTTGCAATTAGAATTTGTGACAGTGACACAATATGTTTCTCCACAGTAGGAGACTATAGACTTTTTTATACAAAAGCAGTCTTGCCGTCACTGTTATCTTTCTTCCACCACTTTTAGTAAATAATATATAGCTTTTGATTATTTTTTTTTCTTTTGACGCTAGAGCTACTGCATGTCTGCCTTTGTTAGTTTTAGCTGTTAAATATCTACCTGCTGTACTTGTTAGTAAGGGAAGTGAAATTGAGATCAGAGTTTCTCAGCTTCATTGCATCTGTGCTCTTTCTACTCTTTTTTTAAAGTGTATTTCCTAAGAAAATGAAACTTAAGAGCTTGTACTGGCTTTTTGTCCTCCACATTTGCTCTATATCTGCCTGTTTATCTGTCTGATGAACTTCAGCTGAATTGGAGAGGTTTCAGAGATACAGAGCTCCCACAAAGCTATCTAGGTTAAAAACCAAAGTAATGCCCTGGCTGAGGGGAAAGCCACTGTGTTCTCACACTGCTTGCTACTGAATATCAGGATGAGATTCTACCTTGAGACAATCCCCTGAGATCCCCGGGGTCCCTCTGAACAGCTGTAAATTGATTTACTTTTTTCTCTTTTCTTCCCACAGTGTTTTCTCCTGTCTTTAACTGTTTAGTTCTTCCCTGCCCGTTGCTTCCAAAGACTGTTGGGTCTGCATGTCTTCTATACCAGGCTCTGTATTGTAACCAGCTTTTCATTCCCCTGCCTCAGCTAACAGGAAGAATGCATATAAACTAACTTTTGCTGGCTCTCGTTTCACTGAAATAGATATGTACTCCCTACAGACGGTGCGCTCAGGATGAGTTTCTAAGAGTTCATGCTCAGTCATCGACTCGAGCACTTGGCATCTGCAGGAAGAGCAGTTTTCCTCCTGTTGGAATTAAAAATTAAGATTCTGGTACTGTCTCTGTAGGTGGCGTGACCATTTTGCAAGGGTAAACATTGGGTTCTGTGAATTTCAAAAGATGGGAACATCCTTTTGCTGAATTGATTTTTATTTAAGACCTAAGCATTGGAAACATTGTGCCAGAGGTCTGAGAAGGTCTTCCTGCAAACAGTCTTGAATTTATTTTTAATGCACTGAAGAAACATAAGGAAGTGAAATGCTTGCCTCTAGATATCTGTAGCTACTTCACCCTTTTTTGTGATGTCCCAACCCTTGTCTCCTTTATCTAGAAAAGGAACTTTGGAGAACAGTCTACCTATGCATAGTAGTGGCTCTTAGGCAAGTGCTATGTACCCATCTCTTGTAATTGCTGAAACCAGTGCCAGCAAATTAATAATTTTTCTTCTGCCTTTGACTGTGGGGCTCATTAGATTTTAGCAGGGTAAAAAGTTCATCCATTCACTGTTGAAAGCATGTGATTGCCTTACATGCTAGGATATTCTTGAATAGAAGTATCCATTCACTTCCGTGTTGCATAGACAACCAGTTTGGGTTCTGGCATCCCACTCCGTAGTTACTAGTTAAAGAAATTGTCATATGCTTCCCAGTTCTCAACTTTCCTTTGGAATTGCTGCTGTCACATAGAGAAGAATATTCCCTAGCTTTTCAGCAGCAGTAGTTTGCAATGGTTGGGAAAAGAAGACAACTAACCCTTGTGCAAGGCACTGTATGCAATAATCTCCAAACAACTTCTGTGTTAGTTGAACTCAATTGACCTCATGTAAATGTCTGCACCAACTATTTTTAGATTTTACAGAGTCCGTTGATACCCCTCAGAAGTTGCAGTGGGATTGCCTTTATATTGAGGTCTTACAATTTCATAGTGTGATGGGTGTAATTAAAGAATAATTCCTGTACTCTTCATAGCCAGTCTCTGCTTTGTACACAAACATGTGTTTACTGACATATCTGTACACATGCATTTTGCAGACTTGAGTACCTCAATCCTTCCATATTTTAAAAATCTAATAATGCCTGTTAAAATGCATGTTTTAATCAAACGGCTGGTACTGTGCATTCAAAAACTACTCAGTCACTGCCCTCTCAATGCATGGAGCTCAGCGAAGCAGGGGTGTCTCTGAAGTGATGCCTGCATTGTTGTATTGACTTCTGGAAGAGCAGAAGCAGCTGCCCAGAAAGTAATTAACCTTGGAAGTATTTTAGGGGTATCAAAATGATGAGTCTCAAGAATTTCTTCCTTAAGGCTTTTGTTATTGGGCTGCTGGGCGCTTCAGTAATGGAGTCTGAGCTTTGAGAGATGAATGGAGGAACTCCTCCCAATTTTGTTGGTATTCTGTGTCATAGTTAATACTCCTTAAACCACAAATATTCAGCAACTTTCTCTGTACATAAATCTGTACTCACACACATAGCACAGTCAGCAGACATCTTGCTTCCCTCTTCCTCAGAAGACACCTAAATTTTTCCCTTTTTTTTGAAACTGTCATACATTGTTATATGAAAATCAATGCAGTTAGCAGTGCTAAGGTGTTCTGTAAGTGATTATTCTGAACTATGTATGATTTTAAGTCCCACTGACGAGTATTTTCTGTATAGTAGGGAATTTAATTTGCTTTTTGAATGCTAAACTGTTTGAGTCATTTTGCAGTTCATTTGAGGATTAGTTTTCTCTATGGTTTTCCTGTTGTGAGGCAACTAGATTGTGTTACTATTTCAAATATCTGTGAGCCTAACTGTACTGCTCTCTTTTGATCATCTATCACCTTGAAAAGAGTGTACGTCAACTTCTTTTGATTCCATCTGCCTTTGCAGGATGACACAGGTGTGCCCTGAGAATTGAGCCAATTACAATTTTAAGGTCAGCTTGATACTTCTGAAAAGACTGATTTTACAGGAAGCAGATCAGAAATATGAAAGAATACATTACAAGTGTATATCATATGTGATGTGAAAACTGAATTTATGAGTCAAAACTTAGTCTTGCTGAAGTAAGCCGCAGGTCTCCCTGTGACTTTTCAGGTGGAATTCTGCAGGTAGTATATGCAGTTGTTTCATACTGTGGCTTGTCAAGCCATAACTGCCCTAAATATTGCACCTTGTTTCCCTGCAGATGTGCACTGGGAACTACATATTTGTTCCTTATATGATAACTCCACATAACAAGGTGTACTGCTGTGATAGCAGTTTCGTGAAGGGACTCACAGAGCTGATGCCGCCTGGTTTTGAGTCTCTGCTTGGGCCTATATGCTTACCTCTGGTGGATCGATTTATTCAGCTCTTGAAGGTGGCACAGGCCAGTTCAAGGTGAGTTGTCATCTTGTACACCCATGTAAAATGCAAATAGTCCAGCTGGCAAGATAAATTTCAGGCTCTTTTGCCCTTCTGTTCAGACAAACTGATAATTAATAGTTTAGCTTGACCAAATCTCTTTATTGACACTGCTTTATCGGTACATGTTCTGCATACACCTTGTGGGAGAGCTGTGGGGCCAGAAAAACAAGTACAAGGGATCTGTCCTCAGATGCTGATGCAAAGTTGTTCCTCTCCAGCCAGTATTTCCGGGAATCCATTCTGAATGACATCAGGAAGGCCCGGACACTTTACACAGGCAAAGAGCTTGCAGCAGAGCTGGCAAGGATTCGACAGCGAGTAGATAACGTTGAAGTCTTGTCTGCTGACATTGTAATAAACTTGCTGCTGTCCTACAGAGACATTCAGGTAGGAGTTTTGTGCACTACTAGGAGTGGTAAATTAAATTACATCCTCGCAGAAATATTTAATGTATTTTGCACAGATTTTTTTAACAAACTGTGTGGATAAAGCAGTCTAGTAAAAATGGTGTCTTCTCTGATGTTTTTATTTTGTTTTGAAGTTTCACTGTTTGCCTTTCTGTAGCAGAAAAGGGTTTTATAACACTACCTAAAAAGTACATGACATATTATAACTCTTCTCCATCTCAGCATTGCTGTGTGATGAACAGCCTGTAGTTAAAGGCTATGATAGCATTCTTTGTCACCAAAGCTTGTGACATTTCTTATGGAAACATAAATAGTTCATATGCATTTCAGCTTTTGGAATGATGCTAGTAATTTTTTACTTCATTAACCATAATTTCAACTGTCTCTCCTTAAACATTATGAAGTGGTTTGAGTTTGATTTTTTATTTTTTGTTTTTTAAATATGTCAGTGAGTAAGCTGCTTTAAAAACTGTGGTATTGAAGAGTCTCTTATTTTGTTTTCGTGGCTCATTCCTACTTCTTAGTTTTGAGATGCCTTAATTCTCATGCAGTTAGTTTTGTAATGTCTGCACAATATGAACACTGATATGTGTTCAACTCCTGAATCTAACTTTAATGGTGAAACAGATGTATGAAAATTTCCAGAGAACCATGTGGAAGCAGCACAGAAGACCAAATTGTGCTTCCCTGCTAAATACTGTGCATATTCCCATTTCTGATTAGTGCTAGGCTGTTTACAGTTTGAGAATGAAGAAACTGAAATCCGTAAAACGTACAATGGACTGAAGATACTTCTTAATATGAAATAATAGCTGCTTAGGTTGAAGAGGAGTTTATATAGGCATACCTCAGTACAGCCACTTAAAACTGTATTCTTCCTTTCTTTTGGAAGGATTATGATTCCATTGTGAAATTGGTGAAAACTTTAGAAAAACTGCCCACTTTTGACTTGGCTTCCCACCACCATGTGAGGTTGCATTATGCATTTGCACTAAACAGGTAAGAATCTACACTTCCTTCTTCTGTGGAACTGTAAATCAAAACTTCAGACTTTATAAGGCGTGAGTAATCCTCTGTGAGGTTCCCTACTGGAATCTTCATACGCAGTCCCATGATTTTGACTGAAACGTCTTTGGGGACTCTGAGCTTCGTGATAAATCTAAGCGTCTTTTTATCTCATACTATTAAATTTTGTTCCTTTTCCTTTAGCATGTTTGATTTATCTTTCCATATATCTTTGCATTATTTTTTGTTTCAGTACCTAAATTAGAGCAAATAAATACCTAACTATTTTCCTTCTGTAAAATGCACTTTTAACATTGCTATGTGAGGGACAGTGCTGCATCATTTGTGCTAGCAAAGACATCATCTCATTTAAGTCTTAGTTCTGGCAATGTGAGGAGACAAAAGCAGACCTTTCATCAAATGTCCATCAGAAGATTTTATTGTATTACAATGATAAACTGATTTCCATGTTCTCTGACAACATGGACAAAATGTGATACATGCAGCAACATGCGTCCATGGAATAAATAAAAGCCAAGCCTAGATTTTCTTTCTAGGATACTGGCATTTTGGCAAGAGACTAAAAGGGGAGCTTTTTCAGAAGAAATTACAGATGTTCTCTGCTCCCTTGCTGTTATCACAATGAACATTTTGCTGTTGAGTTTTGGAGGAGTAGACCAGGTGTCAGTGGGTATTGAAATTCTCAAGTACAGAAAATGTCAACAGATGGTTCTGCTTTTTGTGGTTTAAGTTCACTGAGGAGTCTTGGAACTTCATATCATGTGAAAGTGATGTTAAAACATGTCACAAGTAATTAGTTGAAAAAATAAACGTAGTTTTGAAAGAAAGAAAAATAAAATAAAAAAAAAAAAAGCAGCTGTCTGGTTTTTTTTTGTTGTTGTCTGAATAAAATGTCCAGATGCTTTCTTGTGCCTTTATACCAGGTATATGAAGATATAAATATTCTACCCTTTTTGTTTCCAGTTTGACATAAATATGTGAAGTTTTGCAGATTAAATAATCAAGTGTGTATCTGCCACTTCTGCAGAGCCTTCACAAGGGTCACTAGGTGTTCCTTGGAGTTTTAACATGTTGTTTAGACCTCAAGGTCACAGTTTTCTGAAACAAACTCACCTTTGAAAACAAGACTTGTTCATTGAGGCATTAAAAACCTGGAAAACTGCAGCATCATCTTTTCAGGCATATCCTTATTCTTCACTCTTTCTGTGACTCTAAGAAGTTGCCTCTGAGAGTATTTGACAAAAGATCTACGCAGTAGCTCCGAAGGAGTCCAGATGAGATTTTCCTATTCCTCTCTTCTCCAGACTGACCATTAAACTAGAAGCAATGACAGCCATGAAAATGTTCATGCTCTGATGTGCCAAGAAGGAGTTACTTTGGCTAATTGTAACTTTCTCTTTACTGGGACTGGTAGAGGATATTTTGTGAGATAAAGCAGGTGTGGAACACTCTGCGCTTCTGAATCTTTGCTGGAAAAAAAAAAAGTGTCTCTTGCTTCTAATCCAGGTCACTAGTACGGAAGGATGGAGCAGCTCAATCAGTCAGGATTAGTCTGACCTAAATCAAGAAAGTGTGAGGGCATTGAAAAATAAACAGAAATAAAAGTGGGGACCTCTGGCTCTGAAGACCAGCTAAGTGTAAATAATCCATGTTGCAAAACATTATTTGCCATACTGGTTTTGTTCTCATTAAATTCATTAATCTGGGTTAGTGATAGTCGATACAAGATGTGGAAGTGTTGAAAAGGGAGTCATGTGATTGTTCAGTACACAAGCCCATTAAAATTCTAAACTTTTGATATTGAATGATGTATGTATCAAAACTATGACTCACCAGGAAGTGTCGAATGCTTGTAATTACGTGGTTTATTTGTTTGAAGTACTTCTTTTAATATTGCCTTATTGGCTTTACTCCTAAACCTTCCCTTTCAAGGGAGTTCAATCTCGTTTGTGCTTTTTTGACTTTTTGTTTCACAGTCAAGATGAATATAAAAAATAAAATTAAAAATATGAGATTGGATCTTTTTTCCTTTAGAGCATGAATTACAATTAAAGAAATACTAGATGTGAAGCCAAGGTTCATATTTTTCTATTTTATAAGGAAGTAACACATGATCCTTCTAAGAATTTCCCTGGAGGCTTTGGTGCTGTTTTCAGTGCTTTGCTCTAGCTGATGCTTCACAAGAGAGGGGCTTTTATAAAGGTTTTTTTATAAAGGTGATATAAAGAAAAGAGAGAAAAAAAAGGGAGTAGGGGCTGTGTATACATAATATAGTCTATTGTGTCTATTTATAATTTTACATGGATGAAGTCATATGCCTGTATTTAAAAAGTATTTATTTTTAACTTTATTGTTTTTTTAATCAAAACTTTTATTTTCAACAGGCGAAATCTGCCTGGAGACAGACAGAAAGCTCTAGAAATTATGATTCCCCTTGTAGAACAGGAAGACCAAGTAGCTTCCGATATGTACTGTCTGGTTGGTCGAATTTATATGGACATGTTTTTGGAATCTGGGTTCATAGATACAGAAAGCAGAGACAAAGGAACATTCTGGTGAGTATCATTGTCCTGGTCTATGTTCTTTTGTTAGCTTTGGGAAAATATTCCTTGAACAAAAATATGTTTAAACAGTTTTTCTTTCCAAATATTTGGCATCCTCAGGGGATAGACTGAATCTTCTAAACTTCCTTGCGTATTTGCTTAGAATGAGAGATTTCTGTTGTTCACACATCTCATTCTGCAAAGTTCTTGAAGTGCCTCAGAGACTTGAGATTTGGATATCCCATCAGAGTGTATTTTCCTCAGTTTTCCCAAATATGATGTCTCCTGTTTACTGAATTATTTTTAGGAATCTCGGCTGGAGAGTAACCAGTAATGAATTGATTTGCATGTCTGGAATCTGCTGGATACTAGCTAGCTAGGCTTAGAGGTGCTGAGGTTTAACTCACAAGCAATATGACTGTTCCAAACTTAAGCTGACATAAGTTTTATCACCCCAGCCTCACTGTAGAGTATATGCATGTAGCAGTACATTACAGTAGCATCAATAGTCAAAGAAGCACACAGTGGACTAGTCAATAATACATAAATTCTTATCCTCATTTTAGAGACATGAATATTGTTTTTTTAATGCTTTTGACATGTGCTAAAACACTGTTGTGTGGAAGAGGTTAAAAAATGAAGGCATGGAACGTCATCCTAGAATTCTGTCAGGGTGAGCTGCTTCTCTGCATTCAGATGAGGATACAGACAATCTGCGTGTGTGTGTCCTGCACATCACATCTTAGCTCTGGTCTTGTGCTCATCAGCTGCTGGTTGAAGTAAATGCTTAAAATGGAAAGCTTTCTTCTTCCTTTGTCATTTATCACTAGCTTTTGGTAAACTTCAGCTTAGAACTGTCTCTTGTAAAAGATAAGATAAAATTGTTTACCATTTATGGCCTCAGAATACAAATGCAGTTTATAACTTCTGGTCATGCTTTAGAGTTTTGCAATTTTTACTGGACTTTCTAAAGGATGTTGAAATAACAGGAATGCAAAGTATTATAGTCATCCCTCCTAGCATAATTTTGGATTAAATAAAAGTTTCATTTCCTGTGAGGTGCAAAGCCTATAAAAAACTTCCAGGGATCTTTTGTAAACATTCTATTTTGCTGATGTCACAAACAAGATAAAAAGGAAAACTGTAGTTCTGTGTACAAATTTTAGGCATGATTACAGGCTAAATGAAATACTAATTACTTTTGCTGTTGTACGTCTTGCTTTCTCCTTGTTCATAGTGCCTTATGAACAGATAAACTTAAATGCTGTCAAACATAATTGACCTAAGAATGATTAAATGTATAACAGTGGTGAGTTCATGTAGCCATTTTTAACATATGTTGAATAGATGCATCTTAGCCATCATGATAATCGTAGATCTGGTGATGGGAAGTGATTGCAGGCATTCTGGTTTAGGAAAGGACAGAGGCTGATAGCTCCTGCACAGGGTAGGGTGCTGGCCAGCCAGCCCCTAAATAATCCCTGAAGTCTCTGGCAAGTGGGAACCAAGACAGAATGCTCTGGGCACCCGCTGCTGCAGAACAAGGTGATCTCTGTTGAGGCAAGCTGGAGTTTGGCCGGAGGCTGTACCGGATGGGCCAGTTGCTTTTGGTTTGTACTTTATACTGGATATTGATTTGAGTTTCTAGTGTTAGTCATGCAGCAGGCTTGACATGCTGAAAGGTTGACTCAGAACTCAGTGAAAAGCTCTTAGAAAGGAGCAGGCCTAGTCTAGTGCTACAGCAGGCCACAACAGGACAAGGTGTATGCAGGAACAATGCCTCCATGGAAGTGCTATGTTATGTTGCGATAAAGGTTATTATCTCAGTCTTAGAGAAATGAGGATGTAAGAGCAGTATAGGGAATTGAATGAGATAATGAGAATTTGGCAGCAGAACTAAAGCGTTGGCTTTGCAACAACTAGTGATGTCAAGGTACTTTGGTCTATTCCAATTTTAAAAAAAAATGAGCAACAATGTGCTTTTCTGACAATTAGAAAGCAGAATAAAAGATATCTTTCATATAAATACGAGAGAATAGATGGAAGAGTAATTATTAACTGTCACTTTCTTGTTTCACACTGACAGTGTGAATCAGACTTACCAAAGCTACCAAGTCTTTATTCATACCTTTTCACTGCTACCTCCCTAATTCAGTGTCTGCACTGCAACATTTTCTCAAATGTCAGCAACTGCAACATTTTCCCAAAAGTACAGTCTCTCTTGTATTGGAACAAAAATACTAATTTCCAAAGTTTTTTCTTCTTCTTCTGTCAATATTTTCTCTCTCCTTTTCTTATTGCATGAGAATTACAGCATGGAAGATCTCTAGGGCAAAAAAGGTAGCCCAGTTCCCAACATCACTATGTCTCCAAGCAGACGATGCTAGCTAGAGGGATTCTCTTAGATGTATATACTTAGATTCAGTGAGAGTGTTGTCCCGTTTGATTGACAGATTTTTATGGGGGATTTTTTGTGTGTGTGTTGGTTGGGGTTTTTTAAGTGAGACAAAAATATTTTGTATGTACTTTCTTCCTCACTTTGTTGTAACTCACAGTATGAGAGGAAACTGCAGATGATGAAAGAAAAATATCTAGTACTCTCTGCTTCTCTTGCCTTTTTTTTTAGAGGACTAGACACTTGTGTAATGATTAAGTTCTTTGGAGGTAGGCAACTGGAGTATAAAAAAGATATATATGTAGCAGGTTGAGGAGAAGCCTGTCTTACAGTTTTGGAGAGCAGAGCTTATGTTAAAGGGTGCAAAGTCATGAATTATTAGAGTAGAAAAAAACAACAAACAAATTTAAAACCAGCCATCTTTTTGGCCTGGTGAGATCAAAATGCCTTAGCTTTGTTTGCACGTCAAAGCATGGTCTGGAAGCCAAGTCCTTAGGTTTTGCATAGATTATTTTTCTTTCCTTCCTTACATACTAATCTCACAACCTGTTTAATTTTTTTTTGTAATGTATTCCATTTGTTTGTCTGTATTTTTCTCATCCTTTAGAAAGTTATTCTAAGTTGCTTTTACTGTAGTGAGTTGTGTTGACTGAATCTTCTGTGCTCCTTAACTCACATACAGTAGTAGTCTGCCTCCTACTTACGTAGGTGTGAATATGGTGTATATACATGCAACCAAAGGTATTCTTATTCTGAAGGATAAGTTTAAAGCACTGTAGATGTGCTGTTGCTGTTGTCACAACTACTTGCATTGCCAGCATGAGGATAGTGTGTGTGCTGTGTTTGTTTGGAGCACCTCCACTTCTTCTGAGACAAGATAGGGCTAGGTGAATGCCTCTGCCATTTCTCTTGATTCCTCAGCTCCTCTTGAGGAAAATGAAATATGGTACAGTCCTTCTTTGTGTAAATAGATTTATAAGGACAGTGTCAATAAGACACTCAGTAAAAATAAAATTTGGAGTAGCTGAAATGACAGCTAAATGTGAGGTATATTCTTATATCACTTGCTTCTGTGCTTAAGCATTTTGATATCCCTGTGGGCCATAGTAGCAGATCTGCAATAGAATCTAAGGTTTCAAATCAATGAAAATTCATATATGAAAGACTAAATTAATGAGCTTAATAATAAATATAACTGTGAAACAGGTCTTTTACAAACTGATAGTACTGTTCTGTTTTATTTGATCTTAAGGAAAATATTGTAAGGTACCATAACTTTACTGGGATGGATGAGTCGGGTCTGTGCTTGTTGTGTGGGGGGAAAGGAAATGGGAGAAGGATGTGTAAATAACAGACTCCTAAAAATAACCACAAAGAATGTGTGGAAAACAGTAAAATATTTTTGCTTCCATGCATTCTTGCTGTGTAAACAGAAGATAAGCTCTTAAAGTACCTAAAACTGTAATGATGCCCCAACTAGATTGCATTATTTAGAAAGTAAACTTGAATGTTTGTTTTTCTAGGTTCAAGAAGGCGTTTGAGTCAGAGCCAACGTTACCAGCAGGAATTAATTATGCAGTACTCCTCCTGGCAGCTGGACATTGCTTTGACACTTCTTTTGAGCTGCGGAAAGTTGGTAATTATAACTCGTAAATTCATGGTGAAATCACATTCACATAGTGAAAGTACACTACCACCCACTGTTACAGGGGAAATTCTGATGGTTGTATATGAAAGCTTTGATAGAGAGCATGTGAATATTTAAGTTGGTCTCTCACACCACTGCTGATCCCACCTGACTGCAGGTGAGTGCTGTCATGAAGACCTGGTTTCAGTGTCAAGGTCTTAAATGGTTACCAGAGTTCAGTAAAAACTAAGATTCTTTGCAAAGGCATCATATGTGTGAAACGGGAATGCCTGAAGTGAGAATCCAGTTCCAGCTAGCACTCTTTAAAACAAACAAACACAAACCACTCTAGGGAATATGGACATGGGAATATGGAAGTCCATCCTAAGACTGAGGAAAATGCGCTTGACTTGAGCTTGGGTTGGGTTGAGAAAAGAATCTTTCTCTTCTGATGGATTCTTAGAGGTTTCTGAATGCTCATATGTTCATGTTCAGTTCTATTCATAGAATCATAGAATAACAGTAGTGTGGGTTGGAGGGACCTTTTAAAGACCATCTAGTCCAAGCCTCTTCTCTGGACAGAGATATCTTACACTAGATCAGGTTGCTCAGGCTGCCCTTGGACACTTCCAACAAAGGGGCATTCACTTCCTCTGGCAACCTGGTCATGCTATGCTGAAATTTGAATTCTTGTGGCAGAGTAGGAGGTAAAAATATATGTTCTACATATTACATAGCCTTTAAAAATACTCACTTGGCTGGCCCAAATTTAAACTAGATAGTTTAATGGAGTTGGGCTATATTTTTTGTGTTAAAATCTGTGTGCTGTTTTTTTGGTATCATCTTCTTATGAGTTTGTCCAGTGTTGTTTTCCCTATTGTTTGTATAGAGAACATTGCAGAAATTGGTGTTCATTATTACATAAGGTTCCATCCCCAGGTGATGAATTATTTAGTGCAGAAGTATCCTGTTTCTTAGATGGTTTGTTTGTTTGTTTTCTTGTTTGCCTGTCTTATGTTGACATTTACTTAGTATCTGCTGGAAACCCTTGATATAGCAACCCTTCCTGTTAGCTACTTGTGCCCATCTTTCTTTTTTGTTACAGGGAATATTGTCAAAATATTTTTAGTTTCAGACTGGCTCAGCTATTTTGAAACATGTTTTCAAATACGTTTATAGTGTAGACCTTGTGTGTGTTGTTGGCTGTTTATTTCTTGTTGATAAGACTGTGGTCACTATTCATAGAATCATGGAATGGAATACTGGGTTGGAAGGTACCTCAAGGATCATCTGCTACAAACTTTCTTTGCAAAAGCACAGTCTAGACAGGATGGCCCAGGACCCTGCCCAGCTGCCCCTTATGTGTCCAATATCAGTAATCCACTGCTCCCCTAAGAGATGAATCCAAGGGCTGATTCTTAAGATACTGAAAAATTTTCGTCTTGTGCCCGATTGAAAAGTCTCCAATAGTAACTTGCACCTATCACCCTTCATCTTTTCCATGTGACTCCTTATCAGAAAGGAGTCTCCATCTTCTTTGTAGCCACCCTTTACACACTGGATGGTGATAATGCTCCCCTAAGCCTGCTCCTCGAGGCTGAACAAACCCAGCTCTTCCTCATATGGCAGGCTTCCAGTCCTTTGTTCATCTTTGTGGCCATTCTCTGGACCCTCTCCAGCCTGTCCACATCTTTTGTGTATAGTGAGAACCAAAACTGAACACATTATTCCAGGACTGCCCTGGCAAGTGCTGAATAGAGTGGGATAATGGCTTCTTTATCTCTCCTATTGATGCCCTTGTTGATACATCCCAACACCCCAGCGGGTTTCTTTGCTGGAGAAGCACGCTGTTCACTCATATTCAGCTGCTTGTTTTTCAGGACCACCAGGTCCCTTTCCACAGAGCTGCTCCCTAGCAGAGTAGATCCCAGCCTGTGCTGCACTCCTGGATTATGTTTCCCAGGTGCAAGACCTTATAATGGTCTCTGTACAAGGTTTTTCAGATGGCTTGAGTTGTGCTAGATTCTGAGGATAATTTGGTATTTTCTTTGTCTAGGGTTAATGTTTTAAACAAAATCAGGCAAAATCACAGAGGTTGTGTGGAAAATGTTTTGATTTTTTTCTGTTCCTAAGTATCTCTTACATGTGTATAATTCTTTTGATGTCATCTCTTGTTTAGATCTGTGTGTACCAAGAGTGTTTTTCAGCAGTAGTTAGATTTGCTGGGCAGTGCTTTCCTTTTGGTGTCCACCCACAGCATTATCTGTAGTGCACAGAAATTAGAGAAGTTCTGCTTTTTCTGGTGGGAGATTAGGACAGAAGCAAGAACAAACTGGTCAAGTTCAGTCGAGGTTATATGGAAATTATATTGCTAGGCTGGGAAAGGTGTAAGGAAGGATGTAGTCATTAACAGTTCTTCAGAGAGTACATGAGATTGTAATTAGGACATGCATATCGGATTACATTGGCCATGTTGGAATAACTCCAGTAAAAGTAAGAATAAATCCAAGAGAAGTTTTACCAATCTGCATCAGATCAGAAAATTTGCCTTCTAAAAGTTCCTACCTGTACTTGTCATATTATAGTTCACAACTAAATGAGCAAATGGAGCATTAATAAAAACCCTCCTTCTGTTTTCTGAGTAGTATTGCTTTCTTAACCATACAAAGGACTTTGAGACCAGAACATAAATGCTGTGTTCTGCATTGACAGTTATGATCTCTGCAGGCTGTGCAACTTTGACACACAAAGGATCCTGTAATATGAATTCAAATATGTCAATATTTGAGCAAGGAAAGCTGTTTATTTATAAAGCCTTCATAGTAATATTTAACTGGTAATATCTGCTCAGTGTATCTCATTTTCGTCACAAGCTGTGGGTATATTCTTGGTGTTATAAAAACAATGGCTTTTCTGGCATTAATGGTTCCTCTATTTTGGCTCATTTATTTTAAAGGCTGAATAATTTTGATAAAATATACTGGAATTCAGCTGCTGCTTTTTTCCTCTCCTCTTGTGAATGCTAAGTTTATCATGGAAGAAGAAAATGTCTGGACTTTGCCTGGATTTTCTTATACTCTCAAAAATCTTTTAAAGATGGTGAAATAAAAATAAACTTAGAAAAGGGTAATTATACAAGGAGACCATAAATTCAGAACTAAATTCTTGGAGGTTCACTTTACAAGTTTCCAAAACAATCCTTCCCCCAAAAGTTCTTTAAATTGGAGTTACAGTCTTTTGAACCTATTGCTAGTGTCATCACCCAGCAACTGCATCTCAGGGATAGGTAACTTGCCTTTCAGGGATGAGTAATTTTGTAGATGAGCTTTGCAGAGGATGGTCAGCAAACCACAGTGAGTTTTAGCACCAAGTACTTCACCTTTCTCAGAAGAACTTGAGGAGAGGGTGTTGTTGTCTTCTCTAAAGTAATGGGATCCCCTTCACAGAATACTTGGGTAAAACTTCCATTTTATCCAAGTTACATAACAGTAATGATTCCCAAACTTGGTGTCCTCAGGTATCACAACTGCTACACATCCATCCATTGTCCCATTATCTTCCTATAAGTCTCCCTTACTGAGCTGGGACTCAAAATGGTTGCTGTCACCAGTCCTACCCTCCTAACAAACACCTCTCCCTGCCATGCCAGTAATGCCACTCCCTCTCCATGTGAGCTGTACTTTTCATCAAACCCACACACTCTGTGCCTCGCTTTAGCGTTCCCACATCTGGAGCACAGAGGGGCTGTGATGGATGTGTTCCTGCAGGTGCAGTGAAGCATGGCAGAGCATGTCTGCTTGTGAACCAGAGACCGGTGCTGCTGATCACTGTGACAAATAGCTTGTGATTGCTGGTCAGTGGCCACTGCAACGGTGTGTGCCATCACTCAGTGCTTAGCAAAGGCCCTGTGCACAGCTCAGTTCCTCCCTTCCCCCGTCCTCTCAGCAGAGGCACATCCAAGTGAAATGATCCACATATCCTTGTTCCGTACATCCCTTGTGATGAAGTCACATTAAGAACCAGTGGAAGTTAGTAGGTATCTGTCTTTTCTTGTGCGTTGCTACTGCATGCATGCAAATGCTCTAAACATTTTAGTAGAGCCCTTTGGCCTTTGGAGATACTACTGAGGAGTGTTATTCTAAAGTCCTGGGAGAGATTAATTTTTTCCATTTACTGTGTTTTGTGGATAGCATTCAGGTTTTTTCTCTAGAACTCAGCTAAGGTTGAACACTGTCAACACAAATTCACCCTCCCTGTTCTCCACTGATGAGTGCAGGTATGAACCTGCAAGCAGTCTCTTTGACTGTGTAGCACCCTGTCTTAAAGCCTTGCAGAGGTGGTCACCACAGTACCTTTTGGAGTTGCTGGAAGTGATGTACACTGCGACATTTCTCAGGCAGATCAGAGATGCTTTGGAATATCTATGGCATTGTTTTTCTCTTCAGGAATAAGAAAAACATATTTCCCAAGAAGCAAGCAAATAATGTTGTTTATGATTAAAGTACTGTTTTGTTCTGTATGTTACTCAAGCATGGCAATTTCTTGTTAGCAAGAGAGCACAAAGTGCAAAATACAGATGTGAAATAAGCTGTGGGACACTTGGATACAATTTCACATTTTAAAAGCCTTTATTACCTGATGTTGATGTCATAAAAATGTGAGCAATGTGATAAAACACGATAAACTTTGTAGGCTGATATGTAGCTTATGTAACAATACCCATTTTGATAATATTTATTGCTGCTTCCACCATGAAGTTTAGTCTGCTAGCTACTCAAGGAAGGTTAAGGAAATAAACAAGATCAACTGTTGCATTGAAATTTCCTCTGAATACTCAGCCCGAATATCAAGGACAATGGAAGATGATGTGGGAGGGAAACTGTCATAGTGGAGTAGTGTGGGAAAAGTGAATTAAAGACTACAGTAGTGAAGAGGCTTGTTGTGTAAGCTGCAAATTGTTTTTTTTTTTTGCAGGGGATGGTGTAGCAATCTCATGTTAGCTATATGTAGCTAACATTTAGAACATGTAGTTCATTTAGCTCAAATGAACTAAAACTCATCCTGAAGGCCGCAGGGGAGCCTGTAGTTCTCAGCAAACCTAGCAAGTCAAAATAAAACCTGAGGCTCTCCATAGTCTTGAGTTGCTGAGGGACTTGTGAATATTAATAGATGTCTTTCATTGGGGTAGGACTTGCGACAGTTAAAAGAACATCACTGCTGGAAGAAGCCCAGTGGATCATCTGTTCCTTCTGCATGGGACCTTGTCTATAAAGGTAAGTTTGGGGCTTGGGGCTTGTAAGACAAAAAAAACAAAGCAGAAAAAAACATAATAGGTGCCTTATTCAGCATCTGTTAAGTTTTTGCAGCTATGTTGTGTAGCCTAAGGCCCCAATTTACCTTTACAGATGAGGTCCATGCAAGAACATAGGTAATCTGACTGTGGCCTTGTCCTGACAGTGATGTCTTAAAGTTCCTTTCTTGAGAAGCCTGAAGGAAGAGGGGGTGGGGAAAAAAAAATCTTCTACCACTTAGGGTGTTTGGAAGGCATATAACATTAACTGGTAAGTATGATTTCTATTTTTTTTTTTTATCAAAATGGAGAGGGTATAGTAATGTAAGCAATTAAAAGATTTTGAATAAAGGAAATGGTTATTTTAAAATTACACTAATAGAAGTTCTTGTGACTTGTTATTCTCTTTGCTACAGGAGTAAAGATCAGCAGCCTGCTTGGTAAAAAGGGGAGTTTGGAGAAACTGCAAAGCTATTGGGAAGTGGGATCTTTCTTGGGGGCCAGTATGTTGGCTAATGATCATATAAGAGTGATCCAGGCTTCAGAAAAGCTGTTTAAGCTAAAGGCACCAGCATGGTAAGGTGATAAACAAGGCCGTGTACATTGCTATGTTTTAAAACACTGGACTCCTTCAGCTTTCACACAAGGCACTGTATTCAGCTGACAGGAGATATGTTTTGTGTTTTTTAACAGATTTTACTGTGTGTGTATTGTACTACACTTTTATCCAGAGAAGAGACTCTCTTCCCCTTTTGCCCTTATTCAGGAGTAGATCTGATATGGGTCTTTAATTTGATGTATGAGAAGGGCAGATTCACCATTGACTTCAGGCCCTTCTGAGGGCAAAGGGGAAAGGAGGAGTTGCTTGTAGCTGCATTGCTGAAGAGAAGTAGTAGTCAATTGTGAGTTTAGTCATAACAGCCTGAAGGTTTTGGGGAATGAATACAGTTTAGCTAGAGAAGCCTGGCTGTACTTTTAGATACTGTTAAGGATATAGCACATACCGGTTGTTTTTGGAATTGAATACGAATGAGCTGTAGGGTGCAAGCTGCATCTTGTAGCAATTGAGAAGACTGCAAATCAAAGTCCAATTAACAGCAAGGTTATAAATCCAGGGTTAAAAGGCAACCCTGTAGACTCAACATCTGTTATGCAAAGGCCAAGAGATGTGTGCTCTGACAGCAGGTTCCTGACACCTGCTTTGGATATAGGCAGCACTTAAGGACTGGTCGCCTACTCATTAAGGGATCATCTTAGCTGGGGAGAACCAAGATTCCTTTCTGACTAAAAAAGTTGTCGCTCTGCTAATTGTAAGAGTGAACATCACAGCATATGTATTCTTATCTTTTTATGAAGGATAGAGTGTGTCTCCAGAAGGTGATCAGATGGATGCTAAAACATGGAAATGCTTAACTTCTGTTATGACATAACATAGAAACTGTCAAAATTAAAAACTCTCATTTTCTGACAAAATATATTTAATAAATGCTATTTACAGTGTGTTTATTTGCAAGGTTTTCCATTTTTACTACGTGTATATTTTACTAAGAAGCTGGATAGCACTATCTGGAAGTCTCCTGGTAGAATTTTCTGGAGTTCATGAATGCCTGGTTGTCAGGATTTTATGTACCCCAGTGCCTTTGGGGTTTAAGCCTGTGGATTAAACTCTGAAAATACAGCTCACTCATTTGTGCTTCATGAAGAATTTCTCCTGTGAGCAATTCCTTCTCAGTCTATTGCCTGCTTTTTAGCAGGGCCCACTCGGTGCAAATGGGAGTAGACACAGTACCTCAAGCCAGCTATCCTGATGGCCTAAGGATGATTGGAAATTGCATAGCTATGGAAACAGTCACTAAAGACCCTCTCAGGGTGAAACAAACATTTCCATGAATAGCCTAATTGTAATAAAGTGATAACAATGATAAATCCTCTTCTAGTATGTAAATGCTGTAGTATTAATAAAAATTGCACGAGGTTATGTGTTTGCAACCTGGTTTTGCAAAATTGCGAAGAGAAAGCAATATTATCAACAAGCCCCATAAATCAGCTCCAGAAAGTAGAACAACAGAGAGAGTGGTGAACTGTATTGAGGGCAAACATTCAGCACTGCTGTTGCCCTGCCCTAGCAATGCTAAAAACTGCTTAGCATAGCTGTTGTCATCATAATCAGCTCCAGAAGCATCATGTTTTAGAAATCTTTGTTAAATAATTGCCTATGCAGACACAATATAGGAGATAGAACAGTGTAGAAAATTAAACTAGTGGGCTTTTCACCTGAGTTTTTATTTTAAGTAGGTCACTACTGAAACAAGTTGGACATAGGCTCAGTTTGGTCCTTAGGCAGAGGATTTAGTTATTTCGTAATGTTTTCATGGTTTAGGAAAGAAGACATTATATAGTATCAGGAATATGTGCAGGAAGAAATGTTCCAGGACTCTTTTATGTTTCAGTTGCCTCATTTACCAGCTATGTTTCCAATTCTAATTGGGAATTGTCATTATGAAAAGCAATCCTAGAGAAGCAAAATGTTACTTGGTGTTGCAATGGTGAATAGTTCAGTTGTGATTAATGGCAGAAACAATACTGCTTACAAACTGTATTGAATTTACTGTCTGTGTGTGTTTGGATGGTCACAGGTACCTGAAGTCTATCGTAGAGACTATTTTGATATATCAGCATTTTAAGAAACTGACTCCAGAGCAACATACAGCCAAACAGGAACTTGTGGATTTCTGGATGGACTTTCTTGTTGAAGCCACAAAGACAGATGTGACTGTAGTGCGATTTCCAGTAAGTGGCTGTTTTTTTGGGTCTTGGGGACATTTTTTGGTGTTTTTTTCGGGGTTTGGTTTTTTTTTTAAACAAATTGTTATGTAAAGGAAATGAGCACAAAACACTACATCTTTTTAGGTGGCCAGACAATAAACTGCTTGTCCAGAAGAAATGTATTTGGCCTGCATCTTAGATTGATTTTAATTGAATGCATGTGGGTGCAACAGAATTGCACAGTGTACTCCATAAAAAAGTAATGAGGAAAAAAGTCAAGATAGAATTTTGCTATTTATTGTTTGCTACCAATGGGTATACTTCTAAAGCAAACATTTACAGTGTATTCCACGTGGTAATATATTAACTATACTATGTTTTGAAAGTAAGATATTTAATTAATTCCAGTCTTTTTCTAGCTCCGCAGCCTTTGTATACTCTATTGACAATTAAGACTGTGCCCTGTTAGAGGTTAAAAATCTGCCCAAACAGCCCAAAATGTATTGTTCCAGCTACTAGAAAATGCATTTCAACAACATTGCACTATGTGTGAATATATATGTTTATTTCTGATTTCTTCCACAGAAGTTTTGCTGAGAATTTTTATTAGATGCCCCAGTGCTGTACCATGTCTTGAAAGTATAATGTAAAAAGGTCTATGTTTGCTGTACATATTAGCTATATATGTCCAGGAAATAATGTCTTGGGTATTCCTTTTAGCTAACCATCAGCAAAAACAGCTTTTTGTTTTAAATAGCAATTGCTGTTGCCTTCCAGATAGTTAAAGTGTATACAGGGTTGTTTTGTTCAGTTCTTTTGCCTTCTATGTGTAGATGTGATAATAAACCATAAGGAAGACTTCAATGTTGAACAGCAAGAGCTTGAGGCAACAAGAAACTGTCTAAGGAGCTTGGTTTTCCTTTTCTGAGGAGAACAGGTAGAAATTTTTGTAGGGGAACAAAAAATATTTTGAATCTTCTGGAGTTTGTACAAGACAAGGCCATAATCCTTTTGGATTTTAGATGATGAAATAGTTCAATGAGATACTTAAAACAGACTCTGACTTATAAAACTGTCTAAGTAAAATGATTAGAATTTTTATTAAGAGGCAAAGCAAAGCTGATCACTGCATTAGTGCAAGCCAAAAGATAAACCCAGTGTCCACCTGGTTTGATGGTTTTGTACAGGAAGTTGGTTGGAGCATGGTGCTGATAAGGCCATGGTCATGGGTTTGATCCCTGTATGAACCCAGTGATCCTTGTGGGTCCCTTCCAACTCAGACTATTCTGTGATTTTGTGACTACATTGGTGTAGTAGACAGACATGTGATTTCTCATAAAACAAGAATTCTATTTGTGCCTGTTCAGAATGAAAATCACACAGTTCAACAAGTCAACAAAAGGAAAATTTGCAATTTTCTCTTCCTTCCCTTCTCCCAGATCGAAATTAATTTATTCTAAAAGAAGCTTTTTTCATATTTCCCTAACTGTGAATGTTTCTGAGAGCTTGAACTGGAGAACTCCACTGTCCATGGGTACTAGCTTAGCTGTTAGTTACTCTCTTATTTGTTAGCATCATCCTCTCTTTGGCCTTTGGACGAAGAAAGGACAGTGCATGGATAACTTGTTTTAGGATAAAGACTGCAGTTTGTGAGATGGCTCAGACCAGATTTTACAAATTATAAGTGTCTGGAGATGCCAAGAAACACATTTTAATTCACACTGGCTGTCATTTTCAGAGTTAAATGTGTAGGTACTTTTTTGGAATTTGGCCCTGCATTGCTTCCTGTGTATCTGTGTGGTTACCAACTCTGAAGGAGGAGACAAGACTTAGATTTCACTCTAAGCCATGGCTCTCTCCAAGACTTTCTACTTGGCTGTTTACATACATTTTAGAATAGGTGTAGACCAATTGCTCTAGTCAGTCATTATTGCAATCCATCTCTTCTAAATTATACTTCTAGTTTTTGTTTCACTTATTCCATGACACTTTCTATACTCTTCAACTGTCAGCCTCTTGCAGTGGTTCTTGCTGCTTTTGAGAAAATCATTTGATCTACATTTGTTTCGGCTACAGGCCACAGTGGTCTGAATCAAAAGCAGTTCAGTTTAGGTTAATCTGTTTCTCTGCTTTACCCAAATATGCTTCTACCGAAAGATGATGAAGTTGTAGCATGAATCTTCTCCATGTGGGAGATAGAAATTCTAGAGTAGCATTGTAGAAGACTGAATTGTGACAGAAAGATTTCAAAACCTGACATTTTTCAAAAAAAATAATTTGCAAAAATGATACATGCTACCAATTGAAACTTAACAGCCTTATGTAAAAAAATTAAAGTTGGCTTTTTTTTAAATCTTAAGTTACTATCAGCCCCACTAAACTAGCTCAGCACCTAAAATTTTGCTTTTCATTGTTTCATTATTTCACCTGTTTTTCCTGCTATGGTGTGACTAAAGAAATAGTTTTAACAGACTTCAATACCTTTTGAACTTCTACTGGTTTTGTACTAACTATTAAAAATTATTTTCTCAACAAGGTTTTAATATTAGAACCAACAAAAATCTATCAGCCCTCATATCTCTCCATCAACAGTGAGGCTGAGGAGAAGACAGTATCCATCTGGCATGTGCTGCCTGATGACAAGGTATGTCAGTAGTTGCAACTTTTTTCACGATTTAAAAGTATGCATGGTGCCTAAGTCATGTAACATGTGACCAGTTGCATCTAATGATTCTGGAAAGTAGAAAAGTGTTTTAGTGACACACAGGAAGATGCCGAGATGAAGTGCTATGCTTAAGTTAGTCCCAATTTTCAATGGATCTTTTGTTTCCCATAATTTTTCAAAATAACTTGCATCTTCCTTCAGGTTGTTTTAAGCCTTTGTACAATATACAATAAGTCTTTTGCTTAAGATTTCCTAAGTAATTTACAATATACTGCTATCATACCAATAATGTAGCAGAAAATTGCTTATTCTTACAGAATTATCCTCTTCCCATACTTGCAGTTTTATGTGTCAGCTGTGATAAATACTCCTTTAACATGAAGGTAGTAGAGACTGGCATGTTAAAATGGGAGCAGGATCAATCAAATGCCAAAGAAGTTCTTGGCAGAAGGATAGATGGATGCTCTAGAAATTTAAAATTCTGGGATGTCCATATGTCAAGGTGTGAGATAGCCAGGAATATTTGGAAAAGAGCTTAGAAAATGCAGAGATGGAAGTGGGGAGGAAAACCTGGGATGGTTATTACAGTCTGTGATCCTTAGGAAGCAAAATGTTGGTAAGAGGGAAGACAAGGAGCATATCACAGAACCTTGGAGAAGGATGTCAGCATGGGAACACGAAGGAGTGTATGAAGAGTGAGCAGAGTCTGAGTCAGCTGGAGGCAAAACACTGGGGATGCTGTGATTTGTAAGAACTGTTCATTCTTCCATGGCACCATTTTGTTTGCCTGCAGGATAGGGCAGAGAAGACCTGTTTTTAGTAGACTCTGTAATCATAGAATCATCTAGGGTGGAAAAGACTTTTAAGATCACCAAGCCCAGCTATTAACCTAGCACTGGCAAGTCCAATCTTCAGTTTTCCTGCTAGTAGTCTGTAAAAGGAGTAACATTTTTGAACGCAAAATACAGTGAGGCTGTACTGCTTAGAATTTTTGCTTTGAGTTCATGAGAAAATGTAAATGCCAGCTGAAATAGCATATTTAGAGAGCAAACTGAAATGTTTGCCTAGACCAATACATTTCTATTTATTTGTGGTTTATTCTGACTGGTGCTTTTTGAAGTTGGCTCAGCTTCTGAGAATAATTAAAAAAATAAATTCATGTAATTCTTGGGCAAAATAAAAATTTACCATACAGTAAATAATTATTTGTCAGAACTACAGACTTAATCTTCTTATTCGAAAATACCTGTTCTGAAAGTATTTCTGTATTCAGAATATATTCTATTTAGAGACTACTTGCACTTTTTTTTCTTTTTTTTCTTTTGTGGACTTTTTTGTGTGTATATTTAGTTCACCTCCAAACAATACTTTCCATTCTGTTAAGTGGCTTAACTGTAGTGTAAGAAGGAATGTAGGACTAGAAGGAATTTTCTGGACTATTGAGTCCTCTTCACCTCTGTTGCAGACACTCTTCCCATATAATGTTTCACATAAAGTGATCGAGCTCTTTCTGAATATCAGTTTAGGTTTCACGGTTGACCAGTCATGCTGAAAAGTGGTTTGAGAATTCCACTGCAACTCTAGAAGAGCCAAGAGTGGAATATTGCTGGTGAAATAAAAGAGTTTTCAGTCTGAATTTGTTGACGTTTTATACGTATTCGTTCTTTTGCTAACAGTGTTCATATTAAGTGGTTCCTTTTTCTCTCTGATGTTTACCTGACAGTATTTTTAAGGAGAATCCTAGTATCTCTTAATATAGGGGTTTTGTGTAGGTTTCTTGTTAGGCAAAACAAGTAGGCTTAGTGTACTGGCCACACACAGCACCTCATTTCCGTGACTTCCCATGTTCCAGTTTGAGTTAACCTTACTTGAGCCTGTGCATTCATATTCCAAAAAGTGTATTCCATGGTGCATTCATTTATCATTTAACTACTGGGATATTTTGTTTGATACACTCAGCAATGGCATTTTTCATAGCTGTGTCGTTTGACCGCCCAGTTTCCCTCTGGTTGGGAGAAGGGTTTGGATGTATTAGTCTATACCTGTTTGGTGTTCAGAAGACAGGTGTTTCTTTATAGCATGTTATACATTTCTTTCCATTTCCCCCTTCTCCTTCTTGATGTGAGGCGTGTGTCTTTGTATTTTCAGCAGAACAGTGTTTCCCTGGTTTTCTGTCCTAGTGTGAATCATTGGCATTAGACATTAAGTACACTCCCTAGTACTTTTGCTCTGGCCAGAATCCTTACTGTGGTGACCTTATTGAGTAGCCAGGAATCTGACTGATGCTCTGTGCCCTGTGAGCCATCGTACCCTTTGAAAGAATGCAATGGGCAATTTGGTAGTAGCCCCTTCAGCTGCACAATTATAATCTGTTGCAATTTGTAAAAGTAGTTAGAATCCATCAGAAACCTTACAGGGAGAAAAGGGACTAGAAAAAATTGGAGGCATCACCTTCCTTTTCTGCTGAATATAATCAGTATAGTATTTGTCTTTGCTAAGAGATTTTGTGAAGGATAAGGATGAATTATCTGTCAGTCTACTGCCCAGAGGAGACTCATACTTTGTTCCTTAGTAGCCTGAAAACAAGCATTTTAGGGGCTGATTAACGAGCAAAACAACCTACCTCTACTGCAAGGGCGTGTTAGCTGGGTTTGGAAACCTCTTCATCTATCCAAGTTCAGTCTACCAACCATAGGTCTGTCAGAGCTTTAGCAATTCATGCTTCAGATTTCAGTTCGTTTTGGCACATAAATTAATGGTTCTGCTTGTTTTCCAGAGTTTAGTCAGTGTTCCAAGAATAAGATCTGTGAGTTACAAAGTTTATGAACTTCCTTTCACACACAAAGGAGCTGAATTTCCATTTCAAATCCAAATTGAAACTCAGTGGAGCCTGCAGCTGGCACTTTTGTGTTAAATAGACAAATGACAGTCAATACCAGGATAAATAATGTAGCCTCTTTCTTTACTATTGCTTTTTAGCAACATATTTTAACATTTATGTTTTTAATAATACTGAGTTTAAGATAAACAAATGCCTAGAAAAATGAGACAGCATTTTATTTTGTAGAATGCACATTACCTTTGCCTTGCAGTTCCCTAATTTTAGCAGCCCTTCCCGCATGGGGTTAGAGGAATGCAGCAGTTCTGTTTGTAAGTTTGAAATAGAACAGCCTGTCTCTGTTTTGCTTTGGCTTCTGAATCCATTCTGAGTTTTGTTTTGGGTAGTTGATGATTTTTTTGCCTAACCAAAGAACAGATGCTGAATTTGGATAGCATGCCTGATCTATTTACTCCAATGTATTCAAAACTTGGCAAGATCATGAAGGGATGTAACTTTTATGTTATTTCATTGCTTGAGAACTTTGTATGGTAATTAAGATTTAAGAGATTAGTTGCATGTAGATGACAGGTAAAAAATGAATATGAATGCTTCTTGTTACGTTTCTTGAGCATTTCTGCCTCTCAGAACGTGTATTTTAACTTATTTTGATTTTAGTTTATTTCCAATAGTGGGAATTGGAGAAGCACCAATAGCTTAGATCTGAGAGAGTTTCTTAGCACGGAAAGTTGGAAACTAGCAGATTTTGTATATGAAGGGAATTGTAAAAGATTAGGCAGAAATATTAGCATAGGGATTGAGTTGATCTTCCTTCATGAAAGAGAACCAGGCAACTTAAATAATAGTTTCGCAAAGATGCCATAACTAGCATGAGTTAGTACTTCCACTTCAGGATGCAATTTCATCTTTTCCTAATATCAGGCTACTGTCCTGTTCCTTTACCCCGTGAGAGAAACCCTTATCCCATTTAACATTGAAGAGATATTGAAGTTACAGCTTTGTACTTTATAATAGTTGTGAAACTTGTGCATCAAGAAAGATGTTTGCTTGTGTTTTTGGTCCATTGTGTTAGGCATTTCATATTAGCATCACAACCTTTAATGTGATTTGAGCAGAAAGGAAAGAATTACAGAGGTGGAAGAAGTTAATGTAGGAATCCTTATAGAAAGCTGTTACAGCTGGGAGAGCAATTTCCACTGTCATCTCCTGCACATTGTGCAACTATTTCAGCGGTGTATCTGTTCTGACTTCTGTGTATTTCACTATTCATTTTATAAGCTACACATTTTCGAGTCTTCTTTTGCAATACATTTGATTATGTTTCTGTTTGACACTATGCCCTTGCTCAGATTGCTAAAATGCCAAATGAAATTCAGCTGCAGAAAGCAAAGGTTCTTCAAATATGTGGCTCATTGTGGTGGGATCTCAATGTTGCCAGGGCTGTGACGTGGTGTAGTTCCACCTTTTCCTGAAAAGAGAATGTTTTCTTTAGAAGATACAAAAGGCTTCTGTTTGCTGCAGTAAAGTTTTATTGGAACATAAACATAGAGCAATATAACTCTACAGAAGCAATATAACTCTACAGAGTTCTCTCTCTCTACAGAGAACTCAGTTCTGCTGAATGTGACAGATGTAAATCTAAAAGATCTGAAAATAAGTGAGGCCTGGCCCTTTGTGTTTTCATAGGGTGGCTTCTTTCTTCCAGACATGTTTTTACTCCAGCAGCTCTTAGGGGTTTGGTACATTCTTACTGCTCTCTTCTGGATCTCTAGTCAAATAGTCTCCCTCCTGTTTCTTTGGACACTTTGCCTTCAGATTTGCTCCTTCCCTGAGCAATCTTCCTACTTTCCAAGAATTTCCCACTTTGCTGTCCTGCATTAGACTTTCTACTCATAGCTCTCTCTACCTGGCCTTCCCACATGCTAGGGGATTGAGTGTATAGAGCAAGCTCTCATTATTCTCAGAGGTGGAATAATTTTCCTCCTCCTTTCCAGGGTATTGCATGTGATCCCAAGTTCAGTATCCAAACAAGACTATTTTGCCATCTCTTCTGATCTGCTCTTTTTAATGTTTTCTGAAATAGTAAATTGTGTTTGCAGCATAAACAGTGAAGAAATAACCCAAAACTTCTGTGTAGAACTTCTGTTGCTTTAGTTTCAGGTGAAAAAAAAAAAAAAAAGCCTTGAAATATAGCTGTTAACAGGTAATAAACAGACTCTTGTCATTTGTGTGTTTCCCATTCCATCCCACAAGCTTCATTCTAGAAGATATACCTACTGGCCCTTCATATAAAGGAAACAATAGTTTGTTGATTTTTTTTCTTTTTTACTCTGTGTTACAGAAAGGTATCCATGAGTGGAACTTCTGTGCTGCTTCTATCAGGGGAGTAAGGTAAGTTGTTTCCCTTCTTTGTTTTGAAATGAAAGGAGTAATGGAATGAATTTTGTGTTAAGCTGCTGCTGTGGACCTTGGAGTGATAGTGATATTCTATCACTTCTGTAACCTCTTCTCATCTATTCTTCATCTTAGTCTTTTCTTCTTTTCCCTAGGATTTATCTATATCCGTCATCCTGCAACTTTCCACTTTCCTTTTAGTGTAATTAAAGAAAAAAGTCCAGAAAACTTACATTTTTTAAATAGTCGTTGCTCTGTTCTAATAATAACTGTTCCATACACAGAGTTGTTGCTATGTCTGCAGGACATTTTTGCACAGATGGATGATTCTTTTTCCTTCCAAAAAGTAACTTAAAAACACCAAACTATCAATAGTCACGAAAATTCAGTCCTGTGGGATTCAGCTTATTTTAGGCAAAAATTGCAATGATATGCTTAGTTCAGTCTGGTTGGGGTTTTGGCTACAGTATATTTTAGTGTGTTTCTAAAAAAAAAAGGGGGGGGGAATAAAGAAGTTATTTATTTATTTACTGTCCTTTTGGTTTTTCCTTCCTCCTACCCCTTATTACACCGTTCTGTGGTCAGTACTGTTGCTGGTGTAACCTCCCGCATTTGTTATTTAGACTGCGAATTATCATTTAATTTGTCAATTGTTTTTCCAATCTGTTCATCTGAACAGATGTCCAAACCAACTCAGATGACTTTACAGTGAGCCAGAAGTCACTGTGAATTTGTGGAGAACTCTCTGGCTCTCCCTCCATGAGGAGCTGCAGGGGGAAGTATTTATCTTATGCAAGCATGAAGCTGAATAAGTTTTTGGTTTGGTTTTTTTTTTTTTTCCTTCTTTTAAATAGATGCAAGTTTCTGATCACTTAATGTTTCAGTGTTTTACAGGGTTTTTTCCTAGTTTTATGAAGGCAAGTATTGTTTGGAGTGGGTGAGCCTTCAGAACTAGGCCTGCCTCTAATCTATTTTTGTATCAAGACTATTTTTGGCTACTTTGAGGCTCCTAGACTTAAAGTAGTGTAGGAAGGGGGAGTTCCAAGCTTTATAAGGATTCTCAGCCTTCTATACTAGTAAGAGTCAGCTTTAGAAATGCAGCCTTAATGTACAAGGCAGGTCTTTGTACATGATCTTGGAGACTTTTTCAACAAAGACCTCCATAAATATTTATGGCATTCCATAAGGAGACAGCAGGTCTGAAGAGCCACCTAGCTTTGAAGTGGCTCATGTTTTTGGTAAATACTTCACAGCAGTGACAGAGAGTCCCTTCTTCTGCTTGCTGTGTAACAGCCAGTGCAATCAGCATTTTGTTTCTCAAGTTATAGGGTTCAGCTCTCAAGGACTGAAAAGCAACTTGGAAAGGATGTAGAACTTTGAGCAGAACAGTGCTAAATCACGCTCTGTGTGCAGGAATTCATAGGAATTGGCTTTAGTGTAAGAAACTCATCGATTAGCGGTTTGTGTGCCAATGTAAATACCTCTGGTTTTGCCATATGCTTTCTTGACCTCTCAAATGCAAATGTTTCTTATTGAATCAGGCCAGAAGGTGCTGTTATTCTTAAAGGATTTATCAGAGCTTTTGGAATATGGCTGTTTCCCCAAGGTACTTTGCATCTTAGGTTATTGAGCAGAGTTCCTACTGCTCTGCAGATCTGACAGCATATGAGCAAGAAGATAGGAAATTCCAATTGAAAAATAAAAACTAAAGTGGCAAACTGTAGTTTGCTAGACTACAAGTTGGCTTTTACTCACTGTTCAGGAGAAGTCCTGGATTATGAAATAACCACTACTTGTGTTGTTTCTGGGGGAAAGTGCCTTCGAGGCCATCTTGATGAAAGTAGTGTTATAAACAGTGGAAAGGTTGGATTTAGATCTGCATCCAGTTTCTGTCATAGCTTAAGAACTTAAACAAGCTTGAGACAAGGAAATTTGTCTTCCATCCCAAATTCTTGGTGCTTTGAACTTAACTTTGAACTCAGACTACTTAATTACAGCAATGAGAGGTGCCTGTACTGCTAAACTTCTAGAAAACACACTGAAGTGTGTTTCCACACAGCTCCTTTTCTGTGATTCCTGCCAGTGTTCACCTGTTTAATCTGCTGCTTCATCTGGAAGTACTAGTGATCACTAGTTACAGCATTTGCAGTATTTCTTATTGACTAAAGGGAGTTCTGGATGTACACGAGCTGGGCCACAAGGCCTTGCTTCCCTGTTTGTTTTCAGAGCTTGGTGAATTCAGCCCCAGTTCTGCTGTCACAGATGTCAGTGGGTGCTATGTCTGCTTCGGCACTGTTAAAGTGAGGCATTTCCTGAGCAAATTATCCTGTCTCTTTTTATAACTCGAGTGGTTTTTAGTCTTGCTTTTTTAAGTTTAGCTTTTTTTTTTTTTTTTTGTCACGGAGGAAGGCAACATATAAGCAATGTAAACTCTCACTTAAAGGTCTTAAATATTTATTAATTTCCCTGGCCTCTGTGTACAGTTCACATTCTTACCCTTTTATTCACTGCTGTGTTAATCAGTGGTTTCTGGGCATGTCAGGTTTCAGCTGACAGTCAGTAAAATGTTTAAATGCACGTGGGACTTGAAATGAATGAGTAATTCTGTTAATATCAGTTGCTCCATATCAAGAGAGTTTACTTTTATGCTTGAAAAGCTTAACTCAAAAGTTAGTGTATTAGCTCGGGACAGTGACTGTCTTCCTAAATGTGTACATTACTTAGCACTTATGAATTTTCCTAATGTAAAAATAAATGAGTCATGACACCCAGAGAGAAATATTCTTATAATGAAACTCAGTCTTCTCATGAGTAGCTTTATGACAGGCAGACCCCCCAGCTTGTTTAAGAGTCATTTGTTTAGCAAAACTTAAAAGTTTTGCAATAGAGGAATTATAAAGGAGAGCAAGATCAGACAATCTTAGACACTTATTAAAGGCTGAAAATTCCAAGCATTTCCTTATAGTTAAAAAAACCCCTGTTACATTAGTCAAATCATCAATCCTTTGGCACAATATAATACATAATTCTACTTTATTGTGCTACAAATTATGTAGTGATATAATGGCTGTCTTGATCCAACTAAAATAGATTGATTTCACTAGGACTGTGGATATTATCCAGTATATTAATAGGCTTAATAAGGAGACTTAATTTGTCTTGGTTTCTCAAATACTGCATTATTTTCCCATGTAACACCCCTAGCCATTTCCCCCTGCCCTTTTCCAGTATGGTAAGAATCAATTATACTGCATCAACTTGACAGCTGGCACTCAATATGTGACAAAGTTACATAAAGAGCTATTTCAAATACATTTAATATTTTCTGTAAGGAGCAGAGCAATGACGTGCATATAAAACAGTTCTGGTGAATGAAAATCTTTGCATGAGCTGCCACCTACTTGGGGGGAAAATCTGACAACCATACAAGAGTTTGCACCTCTTCTGTTTTTCCATTGAGACATCTATGCATCCATAAGAAAATGGCATACATTCCTCTTCTTTATCTTTGTTCTGCAGTTGTAGCAGATAAAATCAAAACTGAAGGAAGACATGAGTGGGCAAGGGTAGTAAAGTCATTCACCTCATTTAGATGCTGACTTAATTTAAAAATATTTTTCCAACATACTATCAAGGTACCAATTAATAAGGAGCTGAGCAGAAAATTTTGTGTTCAAGTCTGAGCTGTGGCTGAGGTCTAAAACACAAAGAACTCATTATGTCCTTTCAAAGTCCAGCTTTCTGATATGATCCTGAAAGGATGTTTCATCCTGGCTGCAGGAGTGAAAATTAAGGGCCTTATCTAAATGCACTGAAGACAAAAATGTCACAGGTCACTGGAAATATTCCTATTAATTTCTTTGCTCCTGCTCTTTCTTGGGCTATGTCTGGACAAGGGGAGGAAGCTGATAGCAAACATCAGAATGTGAACTTTGGAGGGTACAAGAGACTGATTTTACAATAAGGAAAAACTATGGATTCTCAGATTTAATCTGGTGCTTTCCCATGTTAAATGGGTTGATCTGTATGGTTTTACAAAGCTGGTAGGAGTCGAAATGCATCTTCCCAATAACTTTCTTGGCTCTTCTTTCAGCATTTCAAAGTTTGAAGAACGATGCTGTTTCTTGTACGTGCTGCACAACTCGGATGACTTTCAAATCTACTTCTGCACAGAACTTCATTGTAGAAGGTGGGTTACTGCTGTTATTTCAGAAAAAAACAGGGCCTGTGATGGGGTAGATGGTGTCTGCATGTACAACAGGGACTGTTTCAGAACTATGGTGAAAGTGGATTGAAGTGTCCTCAGTGATCAGCATCTTTTGTGTGGAAGCTTAATAGACAGTACTGGGGATCTGATGTATGAAGGGTCAAAGAGCAAGCTCAGGCTAACATTAGAAACAAATAAAATTATAAGTCTAATAATTTTTTACACACACATTTCTAGGATTAGTTTTGTAATACTTATGATATTACAGCTTAATAAAAGTGTGTGCCCTCAATTCAACAAAGCATCCTAAACCTTAGGAAGACTTTCTGAAGTGGGAACATTTGGAGTAACAAGGTCTGGCCAAGATTTCTCTGTAAATACATTTTTGTTTACAATTACGAAGAAGCACACTTGATTTCCTTTACATTAGAATATGTTTACATGAGTAAGATTGTACCTGTGTCCCTGCAGGAAATTTGGCAAAGGTTAGTTGTGCAAAATTAGGGGTGTCTCAGTTTCTCTAATCTGTGTTTCTGTTCCATAAGCTTAGGGCTGTGATGTTGAACTGATCCTGGAGGCATTCCCAGAGGAAATTTCATGTCTTTTTGTGCTAAAAAAGGCTGCAACTTCACCTAAAATCACTGCAATACTGTCTATTAATGACTGGGGCCACCTCACAACCCAATCTCTAGATTGTTCTTTCATCCACTTCAGTTCATATAGACTCTTTTACCGTGTTCATTCCCCTTCACATCGGAGCTCTTCTTAAGACATGAGTAAGCAATACCCTAGCACAACATGGTTCCTGTACTTGCAGTCTTTCAAAAGGATAGAAGTCATATATTAATAGAATTTTTTGAATTAAAAGTTACGAAATAGACATCCTTTTCATTCAAGGAAAAACTTGAGGCTTGCATTCCTACACTACAAAAACTCTTCCAAATGTAGCAAGACTTCCTGGCACTTCTCATGATGCTTCAGTACTTTCAATGGACATAAAGAAGTGGTAGTATAGGATAAGGATTTTAATCAGCTGTAGATTTTGAAATATTAATTCCATTAATAATTTCAGATATCATGGATTTCTTGTACATATAAAAGAAGTAGAAAAACTTCCAATTTTGAGGGTTAAATCTCCATGCAAACAAAATTTTTCTTCTGAAAAGCAAACTTATACGCTGAATTTATACATACTGTATAAATTACACTTATATATATACTTATATATACATTATTATTGCATAATATGTAATTATATAAAATAATACTTACTGTATTTAAGTCCTCTCTTGGGCCATTCATTACTCTGTTCCTGTACTGTCTCCAGTTACTTTCTCAAGTGTGTGTTTGCTTCTTTTCTCTCCTTAAATTTTTTTTCTCTTGTACAGATTTTTTGACATGGTGAACAGTATCACTGAAGAAATGGGGAAGACTACAGAGGAAGGGGAATGTGATGGAGACTCTCTAGAGGTACTTGTACTTTTTTTCCTCCCAACATACAAAATTATGGGCTTCTAGTCTAGCACTTTGCTGAAGTAAATTATTAATCCCTTTTCCAGGAGAAATTAGTGAAGTTACTGTTTACAAAATTTTATCCTCTAATGCTTATCTACTAATGGTTCCTTGCAAAGATCCTCATGTAGTTTTTAATACCAGCATAGCTAAATCTCTCGTATTTGAGTTAGTGAACTGGCTTTAGAAGGTACACAGCTTTGGAGTTCTGCAGTCATGCTTACTGCATAGCAACTCTTGAAACAGTTACTTCAGAGTGTTTTCAGAGTCAGGCAGCATTAGGATCTGTTTAAGTTTTAAAGACTGTTCGTCTGACTGTTTTTAAAGTCTGTTTCCTGCATCACTGGAATCATGTGCACTTCCATTACTGGCAGATTATCTGCACAAGTAATGCTGTAGCTGCAGTAGGGAAGGTTTGTCCTGGCTAGTGACTGTCTTTAGGCAGCACAGCAGTGAACAGCAGAATCAAAACAGGTGATGATGTTGGTGCTGCTGGGAGTCTCTCTTACACCCTTAGCCCACAGGCTTCCACTGAAGCTTAGGGTGCCCCTACTGTGAGGTTGCAGGTTGGCTGAGTGCACTGTGTTCTCACCTGGAGTTTTATCTGAACACACAGGTAGCTGGAAAGAGAGTACCAGGCCATTGGGTGAAATGCAGCAATTAAGGTGTTTAAGCTTTCTTTGAGGTGGCAGGCAGCAGCATAGAATACCTAAGCCCCTGTCCTATCACATCACAATCTGGTGTTCCGAAGCTCTAGAGACATCCATAACTAACAGAGAGTCAGTGCTGTGTAATGGATTCAGACGGCCCTCTGTCCCAGTTTTGATGTTGGCATTTTGTAACACATTTATAACACATTTTATAACATTCTGTCTCTGCCATCGGAGATTGGACAAAGGCAAACCACCAGGGTGACTTGTGGCATAGAAAAAGAGCTTCTATTGAGAACTTTAGGGTGCCTGTTTGTTTATTTTAGCAAGAAGAAAAGCAGAGGGTGACTTTATTACTGTGGATAAGTATTTTTACAACAAGAATAGCAATGTGCTAATGGTTTCTTTTATCTGTTGGATGAAAATGTAATTAAATAGTGACACCAAAAAAATTTAATTAAGAGGCATGACTTTACTGTGAGAATAATTCATTGTTGAAACAAACTACTAAAAGAAGTAGCAGATTCTTTCTTTTATTAAAAAAATAGAAGAAAATAAAAAAAAAAAAAACACTTTAACTAGGCCTAAGATACTGGATTTAGCACAGGAGTGAACTTGTGAAGTTATATGTCTGTGTTAGGCAAGAGGACTGATCAGGTAATCTCTCTAACAAATGTTTTTGGACTGGCTTTAAACCCTTTGAAATTCAAACTCAGCCGAAACCACGCTTAATGCACTGCAGCCCTGACTAACCTCCGCTGGCACCGCCTGCTGGCAGACCTGGCAGCGTCAGGATGGAGGCTGTGCCGTGTTTGGAAGCTGTGGGGAGGTCAGGAGAGCCCCCGCAGGAACGGAGCGTGTCCTGCCTTGCTCCCTGGGCCTGAGCGGGACGTGGCTCTCCGTCTGGCGCAGAGCGCCCTCTGCCGTCTGCGGGCAGCACAGCGGCTCTGGCTGCGGAGCCGCGGGCGCTGCTCGCTGACCCCCGAGCGGAGGGAGCTGCGCTGGCCGCGCACAGCCCAGCTTCGCTCAGCTCTGCGCCCCTCCCCGAGAAGGCTGCCCCAGAGGTCCCGGGGAAACACAGGCGTGTCTGCACGGCGTCCCAGCTGTCGTCTTAAAGTGTTCTTCTTTCTCCTCTGTGTTCTGCAGAAGGCTACTAGCATCCTAGATGCATTAGTTGTGATGACAGGGTCAGATGGAATAAATGTTATCCTTCCGTTCCATTCATGTTGTTGTTTGCTTTGCAGTACGATTATGAGTATGACGAGAATGGTGAGCGGGTCATTCTAGGAAAAGGAACGTACGGCATTGTATATGCAGGACGAGATTTGAGCAATCAAGTCAGAATTGCTATTAAAGAAATTCCAGAGAGAGACAGCAGGTAAAGTAACTGTGACTTATTCCAGATTTTGTGCAGTACATGATTTCATCATTAATGTGGTCAATCACTTTTCAGATCAAGGAGTGCCTCTTCTACAAAGCTGCCAATAAATTACCTGTCTGTGGTATATAGTGGTATTCCCTGTCTTTGTAACTAGATATTTCCAAGTGGTGGAGTAGATTGTGATCATAAATAAGAATTTAGATGTTTGATAGATTTGGTACTAGTATTTTTTCTTTAAAACAAAAAAGAACCCTGAAGTGCAGAATCTCTCTCAAACACCTGGTGATGAGCCCCATCTACTTAGACATACTCCGGCATGACCTTATAAAAGACCTATTGCAATTCATCATTTGTGCAGTCCTTTAAAATTCTGGGCCTGAATTGTTGATAAAGACATTTTTCTTTCTTGTTTTTGCACCATTTGTTTTGAAGCTTCATAACATTAGAATAAAGCATGTGGAATGATCTCTGTTAATTATTTTTTTTAATGCAGAGTATCTGTATGAGCAACTCTCTCTGCTGTATAAAGGTTGCTCTGTAAGGATCAGGCACTTCAAGTCCTTAGTATTTTTGTATCTGAAGACTTCCAGTATATCCCGTTTTGTATATGTAGATTTCCACAAATACTGTGATAAAAGTGATATGAAATGTAAAGAGTTTTCAAGTGAAACTGACTGTATTAAGCTTGGCTCAGTTTCTTTTTCAGGGTCTGTCTTGTGGGCTTTTCTTTGGTTATTCTGTTCTGACTTGGTTTTTTCTTTGACTTTTAAAAATTATCACTTCTAAATCTTTTGGAATTCATTTATAGATTGGCTGTTCAAATGGATATGTGGTCTAATGATTTTTCCATTCTCATAATATTTTAAAGGTGATAAAACTTAGATTATGGAGAGGAGAGTCTTTCCATCCTCTACATTGCTGTTCCAAATTGACCTTCAATATACGTTAAAATTTCCCAGAAAATCTGGCCTCATTACATAAAACAATCTCTTGACTCAAAATAGTTTCAGGTTTTGTGTATGTTAGAAGAAATTTGCTTGTAACAACTGTGGTTAATAGAAAGATAGCCTGAATACAGCAGTAACTAAAGGAAAAAATCCAGATTTTTCTTTTCCAATAGACATTTTAAAGGAATTTTCAATGGAAAAGTTTTCAAGTTCCATGTGCAAAGCATACCACAAAAGAGATTATTAGGAAGCTATCAGTCTTTCATCTAAGCTCTCAAAAATGTTTAGAGGCTCCCAGAATTAATTCCAAGTATTATTCTTTTAATGGCAAAGTAAGAAAAATGTATTAATTCACTTCTGGTTAATTGTAACCTGGTCTTTTCACACTTTGAAAGAAGTCTATAGAAAGAAAACAATCTCTGAAGTTAATTTGTATCATTTTAAAAGTAAGGAATTTGTTTTGAATTTGTAAAAAATATTCAAGTTCTGGGTCAGAGCAGGGCTGGAAATTGAAATATTTCTGTGCAAAAAGTGATGAGTCTTCAATTTTGCTATATGTTGAATAAAAGCTATTGAATAATTTACTTGACAAGAAGCGTTAGACTACAGAGACACGTTCTGGATTTCAACAAAGAGGAAATCAGGAAAAAAAGCGAGGACATCTGTGTGAAGGAACAAGCATCTCCTGGAAAACTCAGACACAAAAGGGAAGCCTACAAAGTGTGGAAGCAAGGACATGTAGCCTGAGAGGAATACAGAAAAATTGGATATTGTCTGAGCATCCAGGGATCAGGTTAGAAAAGCTGAAGTACCAAATAGAATTAAATCTGGCCAGGGATGTCAAGGGCATCATGAAAAGCTTCTGTAAGTACAGTGGTGATAAAAGGAAGGCTAGGGAAAATGTGGACTTTCTCCAGACGGAAACGGGAGGCCTGGTTATCCAGGACATTAGAAGGCTGAGGTACTTGACAGCTTTTTTTGCCTGAATCTTCAACAAGTGCTCCTGCCACACTGCCCAAGTCACAGGAGGCAAAGGCAGGGATTGGGAGAATAAAAAACACTCACTGTAGAAGACCAGGTTTGAGACCATCTGAGGACCTTGAACATGGACAAGTCCATGGTGCCTGAAGAGTTACATCCATGGGTTCCTACTGACTGGAAAAGGAAAATACCCCCTGCCCCATTTTTAAAAAGGGAATAAGGAAGACCCAGGGAACTAAAAGTCAGTCAGTCTCACCTCTATGCTGACTATGATCGTGGAACAGGTCCTCTTTAAAGCTATGCTAAGGCACATGGAAAATCATGAGGTGATTGGTGACAGCAGACACAGCAACACTAAGGGCAAATCATGCCTAACAAATTTGGTGGCTTTCTGTGGCAGGGTTACAGCAGTGGCAGATAAGGAAAGAGTGACTGACAAGGACAGCTTGGATAAAGCCTTGAGCAACTTAGTGTAGTGGGAGGTGTCCCTGTCCATGTCAGGAGGGTTGGAGCTTTAAAGTCTCTCCTTATCTCCAACCATTCTATGATGATGATTAAGAATTTTTGTTCTTACCATTTAAAGTCTCCTAGTGATTAAGTTCTAAAACAAAAAATGCTTCATCCTATTGGAAAATTTTCTCATGGCTTTATTTTATTTGCAAAATTATTTTAGTTGCTCAAGTCTCTTCTGTGCTTTTCAAAAGTGCAGGAAAAAGAATTATAATGGTCTTGCTGTTGCTGCTCAGAATTAATATCTCATTAACAGATCTCAGGAATACAATCTTTGATTTTGCATTTGTGTATGACTAACAGTGTAGTCAGAATCTTTATTATCATGTAGAAAGGTAAGGCAAACTCATACTAGTTTTTAGTAAACAGACTCAGAGTTGCATAATCATACTTTTCATTAGCCAAATAGTTATTTTCTGCAACAGTTTTTCTCCAGTGGGATTTTCAGATGACTACTTTTCTTTTCCCTATACTTTTTTAAGAGTTCAGCCTCCACTAGATGCTTGATGCTCTTTGAGGGAGAGGTGATTGTTACTAAAGGGGAGTGGATGTCACAGGTACTTTTCCCATAACAGCTTCAATTGCAAATGCTGCAACTACTTTTCACATTTGGACTGACAGAAGAAATCTGTGTCCATCATTTATTTCAGCTACTCTGAAAGTACTGCCACAGATGTTAGTGCTTTAGAGAAGATAGCCACCACACTGTCAGCATATTGTCTGCATTTTGCCAGAAAGACAAGAACATACACAAAATCTGGCAGCTGACCCGCCTCCAAGAAGTGTTAGGGCAGGCCTAAGTTAGGAAGAGCATCAGGGTGGACCTAATACATCAGTTCAGCACATCAGCTGCTGAGCTCTGGTGGTGTTCCACACTAGAGAAAGATTCTGACTCCAGAAACTTTCTTGGCAAAAAGGCTGTTGAAAATATCCTTTGCCTTGGACTAAATTGCATTTGATGAAATTATTTTGATCTGTTCTTCAAAATGTCTCTCCATTAATGATTTCTGTTTTCTTACTCTGATATCCCATCTTGCATTCAGTAAAGACTTCTATCTTAATTAAAATTTAAGTGGAGATTCATTTTCATTTTTGAGGTGTTTTTATTTATACACTAGTTTTATAGTTTACTAGTTCACTTTGGCACCAATATGAATCTAACCACTTTCACAACTGTTTATTCTCTTGGAGTTAGACTAGAGTTTCTTTTCCATAAATTTTGTTTTCCTCACTCTGTGTATGTTTGTAACATTTTCTGTGTATGAATGCACAGTATTATATATATATTTTATATATTTTATTTGCATTTACATATGAATATGTAATATTTTTTATGTGGTGGTCACAACCAGTGTTGTTAAATTCATTTAACAAGTAGTCCTTTTCAATGTAAGCTGTTTCAAGGCTTTCTTCACCGAGATGAAGAATAAACTGCTTCTTTGCTTTCCAGGTACTCCCAACCTCTGCATGAAGAAATAGCTTTGCATAAACATCTCAAACATAAGAACATTGTCCAGTATTTAGGTTCTCTTAGTGAGAATGGCTTCATCAAAATATTCATGGAACAGGTGCCAGGTGGTAAGTTTTGGGGGAGACTGGTTTGGTGGTTGATGGGTTTGTTTGGGTTTTTAGCATTTTAAAAGTATGAAAACCTATAATAGGGCCGTGAGACATATTTCATACAGATGTAATACTCTATAGAGTCTCTGTCTGAAATCAATGGGGAAAACTGTGTCTTCAAACTGCTTGAGGCATCTCCTTCAGTAGTTAGACAGGATGTGCTACAGATAAAGCTCAGATCATTGTTCTAGCAGGTGAGCTCCTTTTACCTACAGATCAGTGGTGGACTGACCCTGGCTGGATCCCAGGTGCCCACCAAGCTACTCTGTCACTCTGCTCCTCAGCTGGATAGGGGAGAGAAAATACAAGGCTCATGGGTCATGATAAGGACAGGGAGAGATCACTCATCAGTTACCACTGCAGGCAAAATGGTCTTGACTTGGGGACACTAATTTAATTCATTGTCAACCCAGTCAGAGTAGGATAATTAGAAATAAAGCCAAATCTTAGAAACATGTTTCCCCTACCCCTGCTTTCTTTCTGGGCTTTAATTCACTTAGGATTTTCTCTCCCTTCTCCTACCAGTGGTGCAGGGAGATGGGGGATCTGGTCACTTCATCAAAATTGTCACTCCTTCCTCCTCAAGGGGAGGACTCCTCACTTCCTTACCCTGCTCCAGGGTTACCCCAGAGCCATTGATTGCCACTCTTGCTGATGGGCTCAGCCAGTGGCCAGAAGCATCTGGAATTGGCTCCATCAGACACAAGGGAAGCTTCCAGCTGCTTCTCACAGACTCCCCCCCAGCAGCCCTCCTGCTACCAAACACTTTCCATGCAAACCCAACACGAGACAGAGATGATCTGTGCTCATCCTACCAGAACCACCACAGCCAGCCTCCAGGGATACATAGCATGAGAGAGGGGATCAGTGATTGCTGCATCTGTTTGTGACTAAAGAACTCACAACTTAAATCTTGCTTCTTGAGCTTAGCTTTTTCAGAGACTGTGGAGCTGGTGTATGTACATGTGTGCATCCACCCTTTTTCACACTTTTACAACATTCCTGGGAAAACTTCCCTCCAGGGATAGGAGGGAGGTGGGCATATTGATTAAATGGGTTCTGATTTGTATGCTTGAGAAAGCATACACTTCTCTGCTGCAGTTGAGGCCAGTGGAGATACTGACACTCTTTAACTGCTCAGGCCAGTGGTGATGCAAGTAAGCATTTGATTGGAGAGGACTTTGGTTATAGATGAGATGCCTACACTTGTACTGGGACTGGTGGTTGTTGTTACTTTTTTCCTTTGGGGAAGAAAGCAGAATTTAATTGGATTATTATTCTCACTTTTTGCTCTCCAAAATTATAGGCAGTCTTTCTGCTCTTCTACGATCAAAATGGGGACCATTAAAAAATAACGAGCAGACAATTGGCTTTTACACCAAGCAGATTCTTGAAGGATTAAAATACCTCCACGATAATCAAATAGTGCATAGAGACATAAAGGTGAGAATTTGCAGAGAATTAAGCTTGATGGTGTTATGTAACTGCATAGTAATTTATTCTGTAATTTAAAAACTTTTTTTTTTTGAAAACTCTGATATTCTGAACCATGGGTTAGATAGGTAAACCATTGTTGATTTCAGTTTGCACCAACGAAATAGGTTTGGTTTTTTTTTTTTTTTTATTTTAGGAAAAATTGACATCTAGCAACTTAAAATACGATAAACTAGATACTTTTTTTTTCTGTTTTTGAAGACATGACTGAACTTTTATAAAATCTGATCGAGTGAAAAAGACTGTAGATGGGATAATTAGCAAGTTCTTTTCCAGGGAGATTGCAGATGAAAAAAATGAATTTTTTTTTTTTTTTAAATAGTCTTTTTTCTTTTTTTACTATTCTTTAAATGAATTCCTTGTAGTAAGAGGGAAAATTCACTTTGAGATGAAGTTTCTGTTAATGGAATTGCATAAGGCAGGAACACTGTTGATTTCCCTTTCATCTCTGTTAAGAAGTCACTTAATAAAGAGTGCATTGTAGAAACAGGTTATGAAAAAGTCTTAGATGAAGGGTCTGCAGAGAAAAATAATTGCTCTGCATGTTCTGTTCCTCAGGGTGATAACGTGCTTATCAACACATACAGTGGAGTGTTAAAGATTTCGGACTTTGGAACTTCAAAGAGACTTGCAGGAATCAATCCTTGTACTGAAACTTTCACTGGTATGTTCCCTGAGGAGATTTTCTTATCCTCACTCGAACTGTGTATGTAGGGTCAGAATCCACAGATGCTGAACTTTCATTGACTTCAAATCAGTATAAAAGGTTACTGGAAGAATAACTTTTGGATATATAATCTTAAGCTGTACGCTGTACTTGTATGCACCGTTCAAAGAGAATGCCGTTTCGGATGTTCCGCTTGTGACATCAAAGCTCCAGAACAGAAGAGCTCTGTCTCTCCTGTGCTTTATTTGAGTCTGTCTCCTTTGTGAGCATGGCTTTTTCATCTTGCTGGTCTTTCTTCTTTCATGATTTTCTTGGACATCCTGGCTTCATCTCCAGAATCCCTTACTTACAGAACCTGTCATTAAGCTCCTCCTCCTTCTGCTTGATAGTTTGATATGGTGTTAAATCATGCAGTGGCACTGCATTAAATAATTATGTTGAATTAGAAGTGACTGTTATTTTAATTCCATCCTTCACTCTTCCATTTCTTCTGTAAAAGGAACAGAATGCAGAATGATGTGTCAGGTTGATTCCCTTACTTCAGAAGAAAATGTTCATATCACACACTCTCTTAGCTTAAGGTTTCAGGTTTCTCTTCCTTTTCCTCTCTGGGTACAATTCAAAGTGCTTTCCCAAATTTTAATCTTAAGATATAGAAAAAAAAAATGAAAGCTACATCTGATCCAAAGCTCATTAAAACATTTAGTAATTGTTATTAACTTTGAAAAGCAATATCCAGATTGGTAGCTGATATCAAATGCTTTTAGCACAAGTAATATCCTGAGTAGTATTTTGAGTTTTATATAGAATGCATATGGAAATTTTTGGATTTTGAACATTAAAAGATTTTTTAAACTCTTCTGCAATTGCTCACTCCCCAGTCATTTTGTTCCTCTTGTCCTTTTGCTATCTATTTGCAGCATTAATACACCTAAGTAAACAAAAAAGAGTGTGTTTTAAACAGGTACCCTCCAGTACATGGCACCAGAGATCATAGACAAAGGGCCACGTGGCTATGGAAAGGCTGCAGACATCTGGTCACTGGGCTGCACAATCATTGAGATGGCTACAGGGAAACCCCCGTTTTATGAACTGGGAGAGCCACAAGCAGCCATGTTTAAGGTCAGACACCTTCCTTTTACAGCTCAGACTTGTATTTCTAAACACAGGAAATCTGATGACTGTTTTGGAGAAGCTGGAATTAGATGTTTTGAGAAAAGAAGATAAAGGAAGTGCTTGGATTGTGAGGATGTTAAGAACAATAATCTGATTCAACTGAGAGGGAGTGCTGTGTACTTTTGTGTAGATTAGTAGAGAGATAGCAGCTATTTAGTAGCCTGGTGTTTAAGAAAAAAGCAGCACCAAACTGAGAAAAGAGGCAGTTTTCTGCTTTGTGAGAGCCTCTACTTACAGTTGTGGTGTTTTTAAATGTAACCGTTTATGCAGTTTGCAGTGGTTTTTGTTTTGTTTTGTTTTCTCTGAATTAATAAGCTAGTTGTATAAAGTTGGTATAAAAACCTGAGGATGATGTACCAATTCTACAGTCTGAACAGTTTTTTGATGTTGTTTAGTGTTTGGGGGAAGAACACTTTAGTCCATGGTCTGTCCCTTTATTTGTCTCAGGTGGGGATGTTTAAAATACACCCAGAAATTCCTGAATCCATGTCTGCAGAAGCCAAGGCTTTCATATTGCGTTGCTTTGAACCTGATCCTGATAAACGAGCTTTTGCTCATGAGCTACTTATAGATGAATTCTTGAAGGTTTCAAGCAAGAAAAGAAAGTCTCCTTCAAAGCTCTCAGGTAAGCATTGCTAAATTCAATCTGGAAGTTTCCTCTTGCCCATGGTACTGTTTCCTGAAGCTGCTGATCTAGTCTTTCAGATGAGCACAGCAGGTCTCCATCCCAGGTGAATGCTCAGTTGTAACCTTTACCAGCAGCTTACTGCAGAAACACTGTTGTAGCAGAATTCGGTTATCAGGTTGTCACAGAGGTCAATTTTTTAAAATATTTCTAATAAGGTTTCTAAAAGTCAGTGATTTTGTGCAGCTTTTGTGGTTGTTGGGTTTTTGTTTATTTTAGTTTTGTCTGGTTTTTAATTTGCATATATTTTCATTGAAAGAATATTGATACAGAGTATATTTTGTGTAGGTTAGAACATACTATTAAACCTCAGTGGAGTTTTCTACATAAGCAAAATAATCCTTGTCCCATAGAAAATGTGCATACACTGTGTTATTTTTGTTTCATGAAATTTCATTTTCAGGAAATCTTCATTTCCTGCAGTGTTCTGCATTATGGAAAGTAGCAAATGAGTTTTGAGAGCAGGAATAACATATTCTATGGTGTATAGATGTGTACTTAGGAGAATATCTTCTATATATTTTTATCATGATACTTAAAGAATTAAAAATATCAGGTAAAGGAGATGATCTTAGATGATCAATTTTAATGTGGTTTCCACCCCCTCAGAATAAAATTACATTGCAATAAATTACACTTTTGGAGACTGCCTACATGAGAATTGAGATAGTCCATAAAAATGGGAAGTTATTTAGACTATGCTTATTTTCTCATTTAGTTTCAGCATATTTAACTTTCTTTTTTTCTTTGCTTTTCTCACACAGTCCTTTCAGCTAACACAAACGGTGAGTTTTAACCTACTTCTCTATCAAAAACATACCTGTGTAGATACTGTAGTTACCACTTTTTCTGGTATAATTTGTCAACACTAAAAAGCTGGCAAGAGAAGCGGTCACAATTATGAAAATAAGTGACCTTTGTCTGTTAGGAGCATCTAATTCATCGTGCATATCTGAGCTGCTGTTTTTAATCCTACCAGCCTGTGGCTTAATTGTCCAGGCAGGTGGGTGATACAAGCTTGCAGGGCTGTGCTGTTGTTTATGGGGACATTTGATGGAAATGCATTTTCTGCTTTGTAATAGCAAGAGTACCAAGGTTTGTGGAGAAAAAGAACACAGGTTTTTATTAGACTAAATTCTATAACTGAAAAATCATTTGAGACCCCTTGTCAGACCAGGATACAGGATACTCATCTCTTTTAGGAAATGAACTGGGAGAGTGCAGAAGGGAGCTGAACACACACATAGTTACCTTCATGCTGAATTGGTATCAAAGTACATTTTGAAATGTGTACATGTGGAATAGATATGAGTAGTTTCCTGCAGCCGTAATGTGTGCTCTGGATTTAAAACTAAAAGTTCTGACTTAACTGCATGTATATTATTATTAGTCGAAGATTATGAATTAATTAAATTTTTTCAAGGTAATCTGATGAAGAAATGTATCTTATATGTGTTATAGTACATATACTTACATGCAGTGTATATATAAATATATATATTTATATACACCCATAAAATTAAGATCTTGGTAGGTGCTTGGATATCTTACTCTATAGAAACATTTTGCTACTGCTGGAAGTCAGGAGATGCACGTTCACTTCAGTGTTGAGTTCTGTAAGTGAACTCACAAGAAGCCCAGCGTTTCCATCTTTCAGGAATAAAAACATACCTGAAAGATAACTCTATTCCAGATGAATAAGCTTTAATTGTTTTTTGACAATTTTTTTCTAATATTTTGTATTAGTGTTTTTCTGTCTCCTCTGAAAAAATAATCTTCAAAACTCTGATGGTATTACTAAATCCTAATTTCTGAATATTCCTATGCAAATAGAGTATCTTCGGAGCATATCCTTACCTGTCCCTGTTCTGGTGGAAGATACAAGTAGCAGCAGTGAGTATGGTTCTGTCTCACCTGATACAGAATTAAAAATAGATCCATTCTCTTTCAAAACAAGAGCCAAATCCTGTGGAGAAAAAGATGGGAAGGGAATCCGGTCCCTTTTTCTGAGGTAAGGAGATACCTGACATTTTTGTTACACAGTAGATTAGGAATGTGTGCATTGGGAGGGTTTTTATAACGTTTCTTTTCACTGAGTGTCTTTCATTCAGCATCCCAGATGAACATTTTGAGGATCACAGTGCACCTCCTTCACCTGAAGAGAAAGATTCTGGGTTTTTTATGCTGAAGAAGGATAGTGAAAGGAGAGCCACCCTCCATAGGATATTAACTGAGGACCAAGAGCAGGTGGTGAGGAATCTGATGGAAGCTTTGGCTCAGGTAATTTCAGAGGGCAGCAAGAATTTTATGGAATTTTAAGACTTCTCTGCAGTTACTTGGAACTCTTGAAATCAAACATAGTAAAGCAATTAAAAAATAAATTTTGATTAAACTAGAAAGCATACTCCATGTAAGCTTTCACAGTTACTGTTTTATTTGGGCTATTAAAAATAAGCTTTGAATTTGTTTATGCTGCATTATATATGCCTTTTTAGTTTGTAATTACTATGTATATACCTGGGTATTAGTACTGGGAAGACAACAGGAAAACATGTTTTCATGATACTCTATTTTGCCAGTGTTTTTCAAATTGGACTCAAATTTGAGTCAGGCCTACTCACATAAGGTAGATCATCTCCAGGAATGGATTATCTTGAACCCCTTTTAAAGTTCTGTGTTCTGGCTGACTGGTTTGACAGAGAGAATTTTAGGTCATTTGGCCTGCCCTGGCCTTATATTAGACTATTGTACACAAAAAATGGGGCTGATTGATACACCATTGCCTTCTAGCCAACAGCCACAACAGGGAAAAGAGGGGGCCAGGGAGAAAATAAATTGCAGCTATTCTGCAGTGCAGTTGGGACCACATGTGGAGGCAAGATGTAGTAATGGTGGGAGCTACAGCAAACAACAAAATAATTGCAGAATGACCTTTTGGCACTCCTTTGTGGGGATGATTCATTATGATGATGTATCAGTTCAGGACAACACTGAAGAAATAACAGGTCATGACCACACTGCTCAATGTTGCAACACTGTAATTGGATGACAGGATTTTTTGTTCCTGTTTATGTGTGTGTTAGCAGTTAACGATTCACTTCATTCTCAAGGCGAAGTATTGCTGGTCTAAAACAAGTTTGTATAAAATGTAACAATGCATCTTCTAAACATACTAGTGTTTAGAAACTGATGCAAACCAATATGATTATTATGTATATACTACAGTTAATGTAATTGGAAATTGCTGCTAACTCTTGGGAGGGGGGAAGAGAGAGTAACCTGCAGCTATCCTGGTAACTACAGAAAGTGTTAAAAGGTAAGGCAGTGAGAGAGACACTTGACTTGTGATCTGTGATTTGCAAGAGTGTTGCTGTAACAGACACAGTTTTTGTATGTATATGCAAGTAATGATCATGAGAGGCTGGGACTCAATCAGAAATCCCAGACAATGTGCTCTGTATTTCATGTCTTTCTCAGCTGGCGCTGGAACAGCCTGCGTGAGAAGCAGAGACACAGAATTTTAGAGCCAGAGTTCAAAACTCATGTTCATGGGCCTGGCTGCCCTCCAAAAGGACGCAGAGCTCTGACTCCCAAAGACTGTTTTCTCCCTTGAGAAATGCAAGAAATAACTAATAGAACAAGCCTGGTTTGCCTGTTAGACCCCATCAGGATTTAGGATTTGATAAATTTTTCTCTTCAAAAAAACTTTTCACAAGAAAGGTTTAGACGAAGCCATTGGGTATGATGGCCAGGGGAGGAGAATGCCCCTCACAAAATGGGGCACTGTTTCTAATTAGCAAGTCAAACTGCTTGTCCTGTCCCCATAGTACCTAGTGCCTTGAAGGACTTGGATCTTTTAGTCCAGGGCTACAGTGTGCATTTACCTATCTGCCCTAATGGCTTTTTAATTATTTACATGAAAAGAAGATGAGCTACTGCAGAACTGTGAGAGATCCACTACCATATAGAAAATCATCAGGTGAATTCTCCAAAGCAGATCCAGATCAGAGGCTAGGATCTTTTATGTCAGCTAGATGTTTTAGTCAGTGCTATCTTTGCTCTAGAACTTTTGCTTTCTTTTTTAAGCTTTTTTTCTCAAATAATCAAATTATGTTTGTTTCATCCTGATCAGAATTAATTGACTGTAGTTAAAAGCTCAGTGTTACTGGCAAATAAGAGTTCTTGGTGTCTGGCCAGCCATAACATTCATGACATAAAACTGGCAAATGCAATAGAACCAAACACCATATGTCCTTCTCTTACAGAAATCAATGTTGGATATCCTTAGCCTATATAAATATTTACTTAACTTCCTTCAGAATAAGCATCTAATACTTCATGTTGAACAACAACCCTGTCTTAATTTTAGGATTTGGAACTGAAATTTGCATTCAGTCAGCATAATTTTGCTTATGAGAGCAAATACAGTGCTCTGCTTCCTAGTTACTTAGGCTGGTTTTTCTCATAAATGCTTTTGAACTTTTCACTTTGGTAGCTCATGCAAAAACACAAAAGCTTTCAAAAATAGGCATATGAATATTTATACTAAAAAGGTGAGATCTTTGTAGACCTGCTTTAAGAACAGCTAAGTGTAGAAGTTCTGTATTAAGGGAAATTAGGAAATTATATAAGAAACAACCAGTCCCTTTATGAGCCTCCTGCATACACAGTATGTGTGTTCACATTCTTCAGCAGCTGGTGTAAGATGAAGTCAGCTACTTGTTCATTGGGTGTACATCACACCTGTGTTACCAGGGAGCTCAGCACCCAGAGCTCTGTGCTGCTGCAGTTATGCTGCCACCAGTACCTGACCTGCAGCTGCACCTTTCCCTTGACCATAGGAGCAGAGTTTCTGAAACCCGTATTGCCAACTGCTGTTATTGGCTGAAGTCCTTCTGGGTGTATGATTCAAAAGATGACTCTTGAAAATATTTCTTTTCCTCTCTCTTCTGCCAGGGAGCTGAAGAACCCAAGCTGAAATGGGAACACATCACAACGCTCGTTTCCAGCCTCAGAGAGTTTGTGCGGTCCACTGATCGCAAAATCATCGCAACCACGCTTTCAAAATTGAAGCTGGAGTTAGACTTTGACAGCCATGGTATCAGTCAAGTGCAGCTTGTGCTGTTTGGCTTTCAAGATGCTGTAAGTTGTCATTTTTACTAAGAAATTTGTGCACCTAAACTGAAAAAACCTAAACAAGCCAGGACCAAACAGAACTTGCTTAACTTCCACCCAGAGGGCTTTGAACCTATAATAGCAAAATCTGAGCCCACAGCAGTGACTTAGTTTGGTTGCCTTGTGATCCTTTGGCAGGACACAGATCTCGAACACTGCTGAGGTTTTGCTGATTAAAGACATAGAAGGTTCATCTTAATTGCATGAATATTGTGTCACAATAGTAAAGTAGGAAAGCTTTTTAAAAAAAATCTTGTTTTGGAAGGTTTTCTGAAATAAGACCAACAATGAATGTCAGGCTTATCCTACATAAATACAGATCTCTTAAACTTCTCTTACAAACTAATGCATTACCCCCTGTAGTAGTCTGTCTGCCTCATAGTACTGTATTGAACTCTTATTTTAGTATTTTTGATTAGCAGCAGATTTCTGCCAAACTAGAAATCTTCATTTCAATTTATAATAAGCAGAATAAGGAGGCATTTAAATAGTTACTTTTCTACCAATAATAAATGCAAGATTTATCATTTCTCACATGGAGCAACCAAACACATGCATCGGCAGCCTTTAAATAGCTAGTTTATGAAAAGCAAATGTTTTCTCTTCTTAAGGTGTGTGTTTTAAATGGTAGTTAACAAGCAGTTAGGCATGATGATTAAGATGAATAATGAGCATGGGAGGGTGCAGTTGTGCTGAGTATAACTTGTTCAGACTGAAGTCATGTAGTAAAAATGAAATGACGATCCAGGTAGGTATTTGAGGTGGATAATTCTTTTAGAATTTAAACCTGAGGCACTCTGACAAGTAGAAGAGGAAGGATGGCATAGCATGGAAACTGCTGCACAGACTACACTAATAAGAATTAGATGCTGTTTATGGGGGAAAAAAAGTGTGAAATGAATCTGTGAAAGAGCTCTTTCTACAAATCAGAAGTTTTCTCTTTGATTTTTTTGAGTATGCTTTCAGCTCTCCCTATTTAGCCTCATATTAATACTCTTTTGACACCTAGAAGAAAAAAAACCAAGCATACAAGGTAAAGAAAACCATGGAGGGGGTAAGAGTACAAATACTTGTATTTGTATTCTGATAGAGATATTGCTGGGCATCAGTTGTTTGGTAGTAATTGCCTGGTTTGTATTCTTATCGATAAAAGATTTACTTTCTGTAAACTTCATCATTACAAGTTGCTGGTTTTTAACTGATAAATGTCTCTTTCATGACTATCTTTCTATTATTTAACTAACTCCACAGAAAGTGAAAAGAAAAACTTTGCTTTATGTGTGTGCAATCTTAATTCTTTTGGTCATACAGTAGATTTCTGTAGTACTACACTGAAATCCGGGACAGTATCAAGACCTCAGATTCTGCAGAGACTGAGGTACTGCTAAAAGTGAGGCAGAGTATTTCCCTTGCTCTTGGGACTTAATAAGGTGATCTTAGGTTACAATGTTTAATAATCACAACATTCTTATCAGACCAACCAAGAAAAAGTAATTTTGTGATGTAATATAAATAACTAAATCATATTACTAGGGCTTGTTGTGATCTTGATGAAGTTAGATTATGCTTCTTCACTTCTCAAAAAAGCTGGACTTAGCTGAACAGTCAGTTTGGGAAGGTGCAAAGTGCTTGCACAGGGAAGTTGTGCTGCCTCAGAGGGCAGTGGGCAAGCATTTGGGGCCCTTGGGCTGCTGCTGTCCAGGTGTCAGGCCTAGGGCAGGCTCTCCTGGCACCTCTGACAGCTTTCGGAATCCAAACACAGTGTCCAAGTGCCATCTCGTGGCCATTGGCAATAGAAATGAGGAGGCAGAGGTACTGCTGTGATGGGTTGACCCTGGCTGGCAGGCAGAGGAAAGCCCCTACCCAGTCAGTCATTCCTCCCAACATGAGGAGGGAGAGAAATGGAAGAACCAAAAATGGGAAAACTTGTGGGTCAAAATAAAGATTGTTAAATAAGTGAAAGAGGAGGAAAAAAAGCTTGTAAGTGTTGCAAAAGCAGTCACCACCAGCAGACTAGTGCCCTGCCAGTCACTGAGCAACAGCTCCTTTGCAAAAAGCAGCCCCTAGTTTATTGCTGAGCATGACCTTATATCAAAGGGAAGATTTCCTAGGTCGGCTGTGCCAGCCATGTCCCCGTCCAGCCTTTAGTCCGCCCACAGCCCCTCGATGCTGGGGCAGTGTAAGAAGCAGGGGCGGCCTTGACAGTGTGCAAGCTTTGCTCAGCAGTAGCTGAAACATGCGTGTGTTATCAAGGCTGTTTTAGTCACCAGTCTGAAACATAGCACCATGTAGGCTGCTGTGAAAAAAATTAACTCCAACCAAACCAAACCCAGTGCAGGTACTTGCATAAAGTACTGCATTACTGAATCCTACTGCTTTTTGGCAGTGAAAATAATGTGATTAATAATTTTTACATATCCTCTGAAGGCCTCATTTGTGTAACTGCAGTCATTTTTTACAGAGAGGTTAATACCACAATATGAGGGAATTGAACTAATCCCTTTTTTAGGAAGAGTGAAGTATCTTTTTGCCACATTTTTTGTAATCAGTAGTTGCTTCTTTTTTTATAAGGCTGTGAGTTGATAATTTTCTGAACACAGTTATATTTTTTGCTTCCTGCAGCTGTTTAAGTTCTGCTCCTGCAGAATTTGCTACTTTGGATTGCTTCTGTGCCTGAAAAACAGCACTGAGTTTTCTGCTATTGCTGCTTACTGTTGGCTAGGCATTTCTGTGTCATTTGGGAGCTGGAAAACAGTTCTGTGAGGTAGAGAAGTTTGTGCAAGTGGCATGGAGCATCCAGAGACATCTGAGAATATGGCTAAAAGCGGTTTGAAAGCAGGCCTGTGGGCAATAGGAGCGAGCCAGTGTATTGTACCATACTGATTGTACAAAGTACAAAGTAGAAGGAAAGAGAAAATGGTACAGCACACAGATGAAGTTCCCTAATTGTTTAAACTAACATTAATTAACTAGTCTCAAAATTACGCAGGAGCAGCATTACATTAGTTCTTTGATATTTCCTACAATTGTACTTGTAGAATAGACAAGTATTGCTCAGAGCAAGCAGTGAAGGTGATGCCAAAAAAAGTAACAAGATTAATTAGTTTCAGCTACAACAAGCTTTTCGTCCTTGTTATTTGTTTTGCTTGCATTCTTTTGAAGCTTCTCTCCACAGCCATGAAGGTTAAATATCACCAACATCAAAAGTCACCCAACACATGAACCACTACTTGATGAAAAATACGAAACATTGCATGACTTATAATAAAATGGATGAAGTTGATAATGTTGCTGTCAAGAAATAATTGTAATCATCTGCTCAGATACAGCATCTCTAAGTTTAAACATTTTATATAATGATGACATATATTCTCATTTTAAGTTGTGGGGTTGGTAATACCCAAACTGAATTTTCTCTTGCTAGGTCAATAAAGTTCTCCGAAATCATAATATTAAGCCACATTGGATGTTTGCCCTGGACAGCATAATCAGAAAAGCTGTACAGACTGCTATTACAATTCTGGTCCCAGGTGAGTAATTTCTTAATATTCAGCAATGTTTATCAGCTGATCTCTTTAAGCATTTTTAGAGTAGTGATTATGATGCATCACTTAATATTTTGAAACCAGCAGTGGCCTTTTCCCTGTTCACTGTCTGTTTTGCAATTCAGAAACTAATCTGTGTATTGTTCAAGCTGTTTTGGAAATCACCTTTCCACAATGTGTAATCTAAATGATTCTGCAACACGGTGAGTAGTAGCAGATTAAGGTGCTCTGGGATGTGATTTTTTTGAGGTGCAAAATGTTGCCTATTGCTTATGGTCAGAAGCTGTCTAAAAAATAAAAAAAAAAAAAACAAACAAACAAACAAAAAAAAAAAAAAACCAACAAAAACCAAACCCCCCCGAACAACCCCAAACTCTTAACTTGAAACCTGTCAAAACCAAACAAACAGATCTGCAGTGCCTGCACTTTGTACATTGTATTTTGAATGTGGAATTAGAATGTATGGCTTCACTGGGGGAAGAAATCTGTTTAGACAAAACTGTAGCCCATTCTGTTGACTTCTCTACCTATTTCCAAAGTTAGTTTTTCTGCTGCTTCTTAACTTCTAATGCTGGGATTAATGGGGATATTTTCAAATATGTCATTTAATGCTTTAAGTCAGAATACTTACATTCCTATTTCCTGCAATGGGTTGAGTCTTAAATAATTAATAAGGGGATCTGAAAATTATATCACAAGTTACAGCTATTCCTATTCTCCTTATTTTCCATATCTGTAGCACAACCAACAAGATGTAAATACCATTTCTGTGTTACTTTCAAGCCACAAAGAAACTCTGTCTTCTGACTAGGTGTTCTGATCACTGAACACCTCTAGTAGGCATGTACTTCATTGCTGTGTAATAGGAGTTACTGTGGAATTCCTCCTTAATGGTCTATTCTTCCCCATACAGCTCAGTGTCAGCATTAACTCTAGGTGGTCAAGTTTAAACAAAAGCCTCTGTGCCCCAGCAGCTTTCAGGCACTGATCATCTACTGCTTCCCTAATTGCCTTGCCCTACTTCTGATTTCTTTCCCTTGCTTTTGTCTCACTCATTTTTCTTATTTTTTTTTCTTATAATGTGGAGATTTATCTCTGGCCTTAACACTTCTAAAAGTTATGGGATGTTTAAGGAACGGTACAAAACCAGTTTTATGCTGCCTGGTGGTGAACAATGGCAAAGAACTTCTGCATCCTGCTAATAAGAACAGAAGTTCAAAGTGAATTCATACATACTTGCCTAGCAATGTTTGGATAACTGCTATATAATAAATCTGCTTTCCTTAATTTAGAGGAAGCACAGCTCTGTTGTTCTTATGTTCAGCCTTGAAGAAGGTATGTAGCATTGAAATGAAGAGGTGAAATAGATCAAGGAACAAATGTTTCTTTTGTAAAGGAGAGAAATGTACTTGTAAATTACTCAGCAGAAAGGGCATAAACCAAGTGTGATTAAGGAAGAAAAGTACATTTTGGTGAGGCGACTAGAGAGAATTCTTAGCAGTAAGAAGCCATAATTGAAGGAAAAAGGAAGAAAGATTTATATGAAATAGTTAGAATTAACAAACAGATGTTGTTACAATAATAGATTGTGTAGGAGTGTCAGATCTTGTGTACATATCTTGCATACCTGGTAAGCTCTGGTAGGTAGTTTAAACAGGCAGCAACAGAAACCAGAGTATAGCTTTGTGTTCACAGTTTTGTGGATGTGCATCATTTCAAAATAGGCACTCTTCCCTCTGATAAGTAAAAGGAAAGTATGCTGCTTTTAATGTTGGGAGAGGGGCCTTTTTGTAATTTCCTCTCTATCTTTGGGTGCAATTTTTTGGTAAACATAATATTCTTGTAATGATAGAGCGCTACATATGCTGGAACAGCAACAGCGGGAATAGCTGGGTATAAAAAAAAAATAATGGTCATTTTGTTTCAAGTCAGACACAAAAAAATGCAAACTACTGACAATGGAATTAAGCAAAAGAAACTCTGCTGTACATAATGCTTCAGCACAATTTGACATGAAATGGTAGCCAAATCTGGAATCATATTCATCCTGATGTTTGTTTTTTACAGCTCTTGAACATTTGATAGGCAGAATAATAATGTGCATAAACCAAGGTGCTGCTATGTTTTGAGTGATCTTAAAGCACTAGAAAATATCTGTTCTGTTACAGAAATTTCATGTCTGCTGTAACCAAAGCTATAGGATGATCTGTAAATAGTCACTTGGGTCTGCTTTTGTTTTAATATTTAACTAATGTTTAGCATCTTTGATGGTTTTTCTTATGCTCATATTTTAATAGAATTGAGGCCACATTTTAGTCTTGCATCTGAAAGTGATACAGCTGATCAAGATGATATAGAAGTTGAAGATCAAGATGAACAGCCTCAGAATCAAACCATCCAGCAGCCTTGCATTGTCTTGGAGGATGCAGTAGCTACCTCAGGTGTAAGCACACTCAGCTCTACAGTGTCCCATGACTCTCAGGCTGCTCACAGATCACTGAGTGTCCAGCTGGGCAGGCTTAAATTAGAGACAAACAGGTAAGACTGGACATGGGAGACAGGGACACTAGCCTGCTTACAGCAGTATGTATTGGTTAGCTTTCAAAATATATATGCTGGAATACTAGTGACAGTGCCAAAATGCCATAGCAGTGTAAGTTGTTTCTTTTAATGATGATTCTTGTTTAGCTGTGACTGATCACTTACATAGTTTTGTTAATTTCAACAAAACCACAGTGATGCAAGTTAAGGTCAGTCTTGATGTCAGGTGCCCTTTCAAGGAAGGTCTGAAAAAACCTGTCTTGCTGCCAGGCTTCTGCTATTTCTCTCTTTGGTGTGCTCTGTATGGCTGATGAATGGTGTTATGTTTTGTTTCCATTAAGGCAGAACTTGCTGTTCTTTTCTATAGCTATTCTCAGCCAGTGAGCTTAAGCTAAGACAGCCACACAGAAACTCCACAAGGAAACTGCTTCAGACTTGTTTTGTGCACAGAAATTTCTGCAAGCAGGATCTGTCCTTACCAGCAGCCATTACCTTTTTTTTAAATAAGTTCTTTTCATCAAAGAAAGATGGGGAAAATAGGTGTTTTGTTTAAAAGAAGAAATGAGCCAGAAATTTGGATATTGTAATTTTTTTCAGAAATATGTCTTGCACTTTAAATCTGAAAAGTGATTCTTTGAGGTTTTGTTGTTCTTTTAAGAAATGTCAGAGAAAAATATGTCTCCATTATTTTATGCAAACGATTTTCTATATACTTTGTTTTCTTTTCATTAAAATATACCAAATAGTCTGGCTGAAGTAGATATTTAGCTTTTAAAACATCTGATTTATGACATTGGATTTCCTACTGACCTTAGTAAATTTAGAATGTGACCTTGATAGAAGGAGAACATGTCTTTATTAAGACAGTTGTTATGCTGGTAAAACATTTCTTTGGAATTGCAGTTCCAATTGAAATTAAAATGTTAAATTGCACTTTACTTTTACATGTGTCCAAGAAGGTTGCTACAATTAGAACAATTCATTAGACTGTACTTTTGAAAATAAAGTATCAGTGTTTTGAGGTCCTTATGTCATATTTTTTTTACTTGTGACCACTGAGAAATATTTTTACTGTCTTATTGATATACCTAAAGAAATACTTTACTTCACAAGTTTATGGTGGGGAATAGCCTCAGAAGTGATCAGCTTGCATAGGTACTTTATTTGCTAGTACTTTGCTTCTGTAAATTTCTGACATGCAAAGCCTTTAGCTAAATAATCACATCCAGTCATTCATGCAGAAATTTTGATATAAATAATACAGACAATTGTTTGAATATTTATGAAAGCTTTTATTTATAAGCAGCAAGCAGTTATCAGGAGAAAATAATGTATTATTTTGTTGGCTCTGAAGGCCTTTTTCAACCAGAATAGATAGACTAAGCATAATTTAACTGAAAGGTGACCCATCTGGACAGAATATCAGTCTGCACTGAGAATAACCAAGCTGTGGGGTTGTGTAGCTGCACAAAGCAGCTCTGCTCCCATGCAGGGTTGACTTGTTAAGGTTTGTTAGCTCAGGTGTAGAAGCACTTAAGTGGAAATATGTTTCTGGTAGGCCTGCAAATAAGCTAAAAGTAGGGCTAGATGTTTTTACAAAGCAATCATATGGGATTTGGTTTTCCCCTGTGCAAAGGCAGGTAAGGAGTTTTTGTGGCACATTTTCTAACTGAATTCCTGTGTTTCAGTGTCTCAAATAAAAAGTTGCAGTACCCAACTGGTATAAATTCACAAAAAATTAATATATGAATAAATAGAAGGAAACACACTGAAATGGAACAGTTATTGCATAGTTCTCAGGCTGGCAGAGGTTCAAGAAAGGGATGAATGTGCTGCAATCCTTCCAAGGCAGAACTTCTGAAGACTCAGAAGTCAATTATAGGTTTAAGAGTGTGCTCTCCAATTTCTGACCAAGTTCCTAATAAAATATTGTTCACAAATCCCACATTTTACTAAACCACTTTTCTAAAAGAAAAAAAAATGCAGCAGTTTTACATACTAATTTTCTATTATATTTTGACTATTTTCTTTTGATCAGCTTTAATGGTGCTGGCCACCGAATCTCTCACGGTTTCTCTCTGGGCTTGTGTAATGAAGGAGGTCAAACATGGGTTCCAACTTACTTCTGCTTGACATTCTCAAAAGTAATTTCTTAGGGGAGTAGGAAAGTATTTTGCCTCCTCTTTTCTTGCTCTTAATATGGCTTAGGAGGGCAGGCACAAAGTGCCTTATATGTGAGGAAGGGACAGCCCTTGTGTGGTTGAGAACATATTTTGCATATTTAAGAAATGCAACCATATGTTTTCATTACATTTTCATCACAGCTCTACCCCTTCCATACCTTTGAAAATGTCTGCTGGAGAGATGTGAACTGGCATTTTTCCTTACAAAGGTGTAGCCCTTAGTTTATGAACCACTTTGATATATGTTCTCAGTTCCAATTTTGTTTTAAACAGAGCACAGTCTATAGAAATTTCACTGAAATTTTCTGCTATACCACTTGTTTAGTGGAGGAATGTTTATGTGGAGGCTGGTGTGTTTAGGGCTTCTGTATGAATGTTTATATCTTGATATAGGTAATAATCTATAGTGAAAGAATATACCTGTGAAAGCTGAAGAAGTCTGTCCTTGTCTGTGTCAGGAAGGTTTCCAGTTTAAGTACCATAAGATCTTTCTTTTCCTGAAAATTTGAAGCTACTTAAGGAAATGAGTGCTTTGTTCCCATTACTTCACAGGTTATTGGAGGAGTTGGTTCAAAAGGAGAGAGAATTTCAAGTCCTCTTGCATCAAGCTATAGAAGAAAAAGATCAAGAGATCAGGAACCTACAGCTCAGGTCACAGCCAATAGGTAAGTGAGAAGAATTTTTAAGGAAAAATTTCATACTGGCTACAGATGAAAAAGTGCCAGCTAAACATCTGTTCATTTTATTGAACCAGTCTCAGCAAAGATGCTTTATTGTGCTGCTTCTGGCAGGGTTTTCTCTGAAGTAAGAATGTATGTTGTGGAAACAAATTACTGGATTTGTTAATCACAGTACAAAGAATGGTACAATTTAAATAATTTTGTTTGTGATTATATGAAAGCGTACAAGGCTCACATCCTACTGAATAAATATTATTCCTAAAGAGGATAATCTAGTATGTTTAGGTATGTGCTCCTTGAATTACAGACTGTTCCAATTGTTACAATTTAAGTTCAAGAGGATCTAATTGGTGAGATGCAAATACAACTTAAAGGTTACTGAAGGAAGCCGAGTTTGATGCGTCTATCCTGAAGAAGGTGGAAGTGCTAATGCAGTTTGATGTTTCTGTGTGATGTGCTTCCAAGTGTTGCTTCCCAAAAGCAGCTGAGGCATTGCCTATGCAGCAATTGTATGAGTTTCACTGAACAGTTCAGTTAATTGATCAAAAACCTTAGTGTAGAAACAGTGACAGTGACAGCCTTGTACTAGTAAAGTCATTTTTAGAAGAGAGCAGAAAATCTTATCTGTAGAAATGTTCACACTCCTTTAACTGTACCCTTAACCAAGTAGAGAAATGAATGTATAACTGTCTATAAATTGTAATTAAGTGTGTTCTTTGTGAATTGGCATTTATTTATGGGGATACTGGTATTCTAAGCTTGAACGGAAAGCTCACTGAATACAGTGCTGGAGGAATCAAAAATGACAAGAGGTTGCTTTGGCAACACAAAGCCCTGTCTCAAAAATGCTTGTTCCAGATATTCCTGGATTGTCTCTCTGTCATCGTCATTCCACTGGCACAGGGACTGAAGACCCTGATCTCATAAACTGGCTGAGAGTTCATGGAGCTGATGAGGCCACAATAAACAAGGTAGCAATGATTCTATTCACTGCCTGGCACAGCTGCAGTTCTCTTCTGTGACTCAGTTTAAAAAGATACCAAACCTTTTTAATTACTTTAGCACATTTTGAGAGATTAATTTGTTTTCAGAGGATAGGAGAAAGCTATGAATGTGAAGGCCTTCATAAATATACAGTACCATTAATAGTTCCTAAATCTGATTATGAATAAAGCAATAAAATATCCTGGTAAATAAACACTCTTGGGTTTTCAGTGTCTTTACACACTGCAGCATTCCTGCTGATGATACTCTGGATACAGGATACACGTTCACCCTTAGCTAACTGTGCTATAGTGAAATAACCTGAAGTAGAGCAGTCTGCTCTGCAGCAAATTATATAACTTTAGAGGTGTTGAGGATTTCAGCTAATTTAGGAATACCTGCATGTAGTTATCATTCCTACAGATTAGACCAAAGGTTCCTCCAAGTTCAATTATATCAAATTCAGATGCCATTTTTGAAAAGGTAGGTCTTAACTGTTGCTTTTAATTTTCTCATGGGTTAAATGTGGTGTTACTTATAGTCTAATTTTTGCTCAGTGAAGTCTGTGATTCTGAGATTCCAGTGGTAACAATAGAACTACCAGCTGACAAAGGTTTTGAGTAGATGTAAAAGCATTACGCCTTTCAAATTATGCCTGGTATGCCGATGCAGTGTATATAGTGTAAAATTTAAGTAGTTTCACTGTATTTGTAGGAACAATGTGGATTACTCTGTTACATGTACCACATTTTAGCCCAATTTTAGGTTTTGCCCAATTTTAGGTTTCTCCCAAATTTAACCTCCTATTTTTAGGGTTGATCCTAGGGAGATGAGCTTAGGAATTTAAATAATATTTCTAACAAAATGTTCATTTAAACTTCTTTCTGCAGTTCTTGGCTGAAGACTACACCTTAACAGATGTTCTCTGCTATGTTACACGAGATGATCTGAAGTGTTTGAGACTGAGGTAGTGCTTCACAGTTAAATGAACTGTGCTTTGTAAGAAGAAAAACTAACTGATATTAAGTCTTTGTTTTTTTGCATTGTGTAGTATTAATTTAAAATAATTAACACTTTCCAGTATGCTTTTGTATGCCGATACATTCCTGACAAACAGCTGATACTGTTTAAATTTTAAAATAAGCTTTCTCTATTGAAAAAATATATTAAGGTAAGGTAAAGTTGTAAGGTAAAAATTACCTTACAACCAGAGGCACTGGGTATCCCATTAGAGCCTTGCTTTTATTTTAAAAAGTAGAACTAGCAAAACTTTCAGTAGTTTATTATCATCATCAAACTTTAGAAACTTTACTCATGAACTGTAAGTAGCAATACATTTCACCTAATCATGCCAGGTGTGTAGGTCACCAAATTGCATCATGTTAGAAATCAGATGTAGGTTATGCAAGTCCTTTGGACCAGAAGTCTGAATTCCAAACAGCAGACATCTGCCAAGTGGAAAGATTGCCCTGTAATCAGAAAAGGACTCTGTTCTCTATTTGAGTAATGTATGTTGAATTTTACCTTTGATCGGCCTTCCCACTGAATTTCATTGATCAAAACTAGAGCAAGAAAATCAGAAAGCACATAAATTGGAAGGCTTTCAGGCTAGAGAGTATCTTTGTACCTGAGTGTCTTTATGATTTTTCTTTACAGAGGAGGAATGCTGTGCACGCTCTGGAAGGCTATCACTGACTTTCGAGAGAAACACGCCTGACACTGATATTTTTCTTTGCTTCTCTGCAGAGATGAAAAGATTTCCTTTCAGCCAGAGCAGGTGTGCTGTCAGAAGGACTGTTGCACTTTAATCCAGTATTTGTTTACCAATGTTAAAAACACTGCAGCTTCCTGACTGCTTTTACTCCTATAATCCATAAGGAATCTGTAAACAACCTGCAACATTATTTTACTTTAAATGTTTTTACATGCAAGTTTTTCAAAAATTTTTAGAAAACACACACACACAAAAGTTATAAACTCATGAAATATTGTAGTTAAAGTAAGTAGATGTTAATTTCATGACAAACTGATGTAAGATTTCATGTAACTGTACATCACTGGAACAAAACCAAAATGTGACAACAACTTTTCAATTTCTTTGTAATATATCTCAATATTATCTGTAGTAGAGCTTCATAATTTCAATCATAATTAGATATTTTTCTTTTAGTGTGCAAGACCTAAAGGTAATTGTTTTTACCTACTGCTCTACATAGTTTAATATTGTTTATTTTTGGTAATTTAAGTTCTATGGTGCATTTGTTTTAGAGTTGTTTATGTACTACTGAACTGTACCAGTTGTATACACCTGAACCACAGTAATGTTAGCTTGTTCTAAAGCTATCTCTGACATACGCAATTGAAAATAAAAATAACCTAAGATTTACATTTTCCTATAATTTTGGACTTCTAAAATAATAGCAACAGTGTAGAGCTGGAAAATATTGGAATAAAAAAAAGAAAAAAAATTAATCTTGAATATCAAGAGAATGTTTCTGACACATCCTAAAGTTATTGTGATTTAAGTATGATAACCATAGCATTGACTATTTTCTTGGTTTTTCTATTCATACTAATTCCTGTACTAACAAGCCAAGACCAAACAAAATTCTTCTCTGGGTGCTGTACTTGACTTGAGAAATGAAAAATCCTGCCTCCGTGCACTGAATAGTCATTGTGGCCTGTTGTCTCTTTTTCTGCTTTTGTTTATGCAATGATTCTTTTCTCACATGTAATGAAAAAAGGGTGGTGGATGTTCCCAGTCCATCCACTGTCATTGTCACTCTACCATTCTAGCGCTGCGTATCAACAGATTCTTCTGGGGCAGCTGCAGAAAATTCCATTGTGGGTAAGGCTTGCCTGGACAAGAAGCTGCTTCTTTCTTCATATGTCTTGGTAACCAGCAAAAGACTTATGCTCGTAATTTTTCAGGTCTAGCAGGTATTTTCAAAGAAAACTAAATATTTTTTTAAACATAAACATGTTGTTCTAACATGTATACAGTAACTTTTGCTGGCTAAAATGCAACAATTATGTATTAAAAATAAGATAAACAAAGAACAGTAGATTAAATAATGTTAGATTTTTTTTTTTACTCTGAAGATGGTTCTGCTGATTTTTAGGCACAGATGTATTCAACTCATTCCAGAAACTTAACTACATTTCATGAGAAACACGGCTACTGTTTACCAATTCCTACTGCTATTGCAGCAGAAAACAATACATTTTCAAGGTAGTTTTAAACACTAGAAAGACCAGTGGTGGAGACTGACTTGTAAAACCCAAAACATAAAACCTACCCATTGAGAAGTAACCCTTGGACAATGAACTTGCCTAATTTGATTTTTGTGTGAAGCATGAACATGTATTGGTCCAGGTTTGAAAACCTCTGGTGTCATGCAGACTAGAAGGCAATTGCACTGGTTTGTTTACTTTGAAAGCATGCTCTCTATGACTCAGGCTGCTCAGAAATGCCAACTATGTAAGAGAGAAGGGAGTGTGATCCAGGTTTCCATTGAACATCTCCATGAGACCTAGCCCGGCATTAGCTGGGAATTAACTCCTATAGTTCATTGCTGGCTTCACCAGACCCGAGGTGGCTTCTGCAGTGCTGCTCAGCAATCAGTTCTGTATTCTCCATGGTGAGAGTCTGCTGGGTCTGATCCATGCCCAGGCTGGGCCATGTACACTTACGCTCCTTGAGCAGTTGGGTTCTGGTCTGAATGTGGCTCCCTGAGCAGCACAGCTTATCCAAATTGGTGCTAGATCTGTGCTCAAAAGCTTATGTAAGATCCCTGCATCAGGCTACTTCATATAGATAGTACCAGATGATACTTTTTCCATCCTTAGACAAAACATGAGAAAACACTTCGGGATGGAGTGCATCAGACAGGTCAGCCTGGGATTCTTCAGCCTGGCTCCCAGAATATGCTGGTGGGTAGATGCCTACACAAGTGAGGGATTTGAGATTACATTGGCACAGGATTTTGCTGAGGACAACATTTTGACCATGGGGCATAACACTGGGTTTGAACTTGGATAACCTCTTGGCCTTTGATCAGTGCTGTTGTAATCCAGGGCTCAGGCTGACCAAGAGACACCTTTACACCTTCCTTGAGAGAATACAGGAGTGAAAACTCCATCAAGGCAGTGCTGGTTTTGCTGTCTTTTGCACCTTTCATCATAGAGCCCAGCCTGTTCTTCTATTACAGCCACTCTCCTGCCCACAAGCCACAGGGTGTGTTTATCACCCAAGCCCCAAACTGCTTCTCTTAGAGCACAAATG